>VWPW01032634.1:401816-459982 GCA_013389825.1 Crypturellus undulatus | reverse complement strand
CGGCGCGGGATGGCGGCGGATGGCGGCGGATCCCCCCGCCGGCCGCCCTTACCCGCTGCCGCCGCCGCGCCGCTCCCCCGGAAAGAGGGTGCCCCCCGCTTCCGCTCCGCCAAGGGCGGCCGAACTCTCGCGAGAGCCGCCAAGAGCACGCGGGGAGGGAGGGGGCGCCATGCGGCAGCGCCCCCGCGCGGCCGGAGGTGCGCACCGCGCGCGCATGCGCCCTGCGGCACCGGGCCTATTGGAGGGGTTGCTTTACGCGCCAAGCTGTACCGCAAATACACTAGAATAGAATAGAATAGAATAGAATAGAATAGAATAGAATAGAATAGAATAGAATAGAATAAAATAAAATAAAANAATAAAATAAAATAAAATAAAATAGAATAAAATAGAATAAAATAGAATAAAATAGAATAAAATAAAATAAAGTAAAATAAAATAAAATATCAGGTTACACACACAAGAGACTCACCCCTCATTAAAAAAAAAAAAAAAGATAAGGGCAGGCTAGGACATTTGGTACTGAACAAACTTGAGCACTGAACGTCCAGTCATGACTCACTGCTGGTTAATGAAGAGCCTCGAGGTAGCGCTGCGGGGAGCAGGTCCAGCGCAACGGCCGCGCGCGGTAACGGCCGTGGGGAGCAGGATAACAAGTTAAAACAAACAAATGAAAAAACACTCGCCCCTTTTAAATTGATTTTGCAATGGTAGTGCCGCAAGACACTAACCAAAACACAAGAGAATTTTATTTTCACGTACAAGTCTAAAGTGACTAATACATTAACATAAGCCTGCAAACTAAACCAGTGGTACGGAAATGCCAGAAGGCCTTAGTAAACTGTACCGTAAAAAACGCAGGACTTGTTGCGCTTCCACCCCTGCCGAGACTCCGCACCAGAGGATCGCGCACGGCCGCCCCCGCCGCTCTCCCCTCCCCGAGGACGTGGGGCAACACCGCGAGGACGCAGTCACGTAACCCTCCTCACACACACACACACACACCGCAGTCCTGTTCAACCCCAGCGGGTTGTGCATCGCACTGCAAACACCACTACCCACACGGCAGTTTTCACTTTTTACAGTGAAACATTTAGCTAAATGCAAGCATTTGCTTAAATTAAATAAAAACCATTGGCAAATGCACCTCTTCCAATTATTTTTTCCCTTATCCTTTTTCCAAATTCTTGTCTCTTTTATTTGTCTATTTATTTTTCTTTAGGGAGGAAAAAAATCTTTATCAATGCACATACCAGCTAAGATATACCAATTTACAGCTTTCCCTAAAGCTAAAAATTTCAACTCGGCCCTTCTGAAGCATCCTCTGCCCCACTTTCTCCCTGTACGATGGGGCTTGGGGTGGCTGCAGGGAGGATTATCTAAACCAGAACACATACAAGCTCTAAATATCTTACTTCCCGCAGGGACGCCTACCTTAGTAACCCACCAACACTTCTGTTCAAAGACTGATTTGAAAGAGCAAAGTCAAGACACTGGTTGAACATCTCTGATCTGTGGTTTTCCTTCCATTACAGCTTGAAGCTATTTTTATTTGCATTGATGTTTAAAGACAGAACTAAGCTCCTTTTGATTTTGTCTCTAGAAAGCACATTAAAAAGTGAAAGCTGATGATAACATGTACACATGGGGAAGAACTGCTGTAGCAGTAACCAGCTCAGTTTTCGTGTTTGGAGAGATGAAGAGCAAATTCTTCTGCAAACACCTTAAGCAGCATCAGGCTCCACCTGACCTAGGTCAGTCGTGCCCAAGGGAAGAGCACGTCACACGCAGACCCAGGGGCTGCCCTCACTCTGCACTTAGAGGGTTACACCTGGGTGGGAGCCTGCACGCATGGACCGCTCCTTCTGCAGAGTTCTGCCGTACTTGAGCACTGTTTTGTTTCTATATCGAGCAAAAAATGTGATTTATTAGGTTATTTCAGTGCACACACTGGCAGAGAAAGCAGGCACGCTCAAGTATGTGTCTGCTGTTTCCAAAAAAAGCCAAACAATTTCACTGATCTGGTTTAGAGACCTGGTCCAGACTGCGCTGACCGAAGAGAGGGTAGAAAGAACCTGCTGGGGGCAAGAGGCAGGCAGCACCTCAAACCGGCTTTGCCACTGACCAAGTGTAATAGGGAAGAAACCTTAGAAAACTGCTGGTACAATCCAGTGTGTGAGGGTCAAAGATTTCTCTTGCACAGCTCAGCAGAAGCACATACTCCTAAGGTATTAAAATTGATCCTTTTAATCCACTAGGTTTACAGACTCTGAGCAAAGACTCAACAGAATCCAAAGGGAAATCTGGGACATTTTTGCCTTAAGCTTCACTTGGTAAAAGTGGATTAGAGGAAATCCTTCAGCAAGCAAGTGAACCCCCCAACTCCCACCAGCAGGAAGCCGCCACCTAACGCTCATGGACACACGGACACACAGACTGAAATGAAGACAAGCGCAGCATTTTCAAGTTGATTTTTGTAAATGGAAAAATGTATAAAATCTATCCATACATTAACAGATACAGGAAGTTACACAATCCAGTTTACACTTAAAGGAATACCAATCAGTCCATAATAAGAACAGGGAAAAATTCCAATGCTGTCATTTGTCGGATGTCGCCGTAGGGCAGAGAAAGGGCAGAGGGGAGGGTCGTTGCCCTCTTTTTTTTCCCTGTGTGTGCACATATGTAAAACTGGCTACCTTCCCTACTTCGAAAGCAATGAGACAATTTCAACAGACATGTATTAGGAATACTTTTGAAATGCATCTGACTCTAGCATTAACACTGAATATTCAAAGATTCATTTCATTACAATATAATATTTGGATGCTTCTGCCTCCAAAAAAGGGCCAGGGACAGTAGGTATTATCCAAGAGAAATCCTGCACCCATCTTTGAATTTCTAGCATTGAGTTAAGGATTTTTATTTTATGATTTTTATCCATCCTGGAACATTAATTTGTGCATCCTCAGCTCAGACATTTACAAAGCATGCAGAAACTGTTACTACTCAAGGAACATGTAGGAGGCTGCAGAAAATGTGCTGGTGGGTCTTGGTGCAAGTTTTAGTGAACCTCTGTCTGCCACCACAAGCCACACCTGGCAGTAGTTCCCCCTTCCACCTCCATTTAGTGGAAACCTCAGAAAACAAGGCTTGAATGAATGAGCATGGAGGCTCAGGTACCATTTTAAGTAAAATAAAACAAAACAGAAGAGCTGCCAGCAGGGCTCCGTTTGTGGGAACCCTGCCCTGCTCCACGTGTACCTGTGGATGAACAGTGTCAGCCTAGGGCTCAGAAATTAGGCCTGATTGCATTTTAAAGGAAAAAGGTAGGCACCTTACACCCTGAAAAGACAGACATGCTGTGTTTTACAGGTGTGTTCGATATACACACACAAAACAAGACAGTAAGTTGTGCTCATCCACCCAGAAGACTGCAGCATTTTCTCAACACATAGAATGGACAACCCCTTTCCAAAACAACAGCAATAATAATAATAATTAAAAAATAAAACAGAGGAGCAGATTCCAGACTGCTGGGTGGTTCATGTTAAAAAAAATAGAGCAGAAAGAACAAAAGCTAACACTGTAAAGACTACTATTCCCCTTCAAAGCAAAGGCCACATAAAACTGTGTCGTTCAGTTTGGTTTTTACTTCATACCACCTGTAAACACAAGACTGGATATTCAGTTTCTGGGATGAAATGAAGCAATTTTTACATACAGAGAAAAAGAAAGGCCCTCCCCTGCCTAGATTACACACTATTCAGAGAAAGGTAGCTGGGGGAAGGCTCCCTCTCCTCGTTTGCTCATTTCATTACAAAGGTCATATGTGAACAAAAGAGCTTTCAATAAAAGCACAACACATTTCTTGATGTTTCTTCTGCCCTCTGTCTCTCAAGTCTGCTATGGGGACTAACACTTTCCATTCCTCACCAACAGATACATCACCTTTTTGGCACCATGGATGGAATGTCTTCCTAATGTATAATTTTGCCTTATACAAAAGTCGATTGTCTAATTATTCAATTCCAACAGAATTCCAGAAAGTGCCACAAGACAACTCAAATCTTTGCAATCTTCTAGCTAGTTTGTACAACACTGTCATAGGAACCTCCTGGAAAACGGACCATTAACTCTTATTTAGATTCTATAGTGTGTTTCATATAAGCATTTTCATCCTCTCTTTCTAGGGGAGAGAATTGAAATCCAAGCCCCAGTTCCATTGATTTTTGGCTCTCAGAGCTCTGAAATGCATGGAGATTTCTCTGATTTGTTGAAGAGGTCTTCACTGAACAGCCTGATTAGAGAAAAATTTACTGATTCAATCAAATAGAAAAGGAAAAAAAAACAAACAGGTAGTGGTAGATTTCTCAATCTTTGCTCCTGTCCTTGGAGACTTGGGTAGAGTTTTGCTGCTACTGCATTTTTCCCAACTGGATCTTCTTCCAGGCTTCTGATGCTGTGAAAATGCAGGAGTCAAGGATCCCAGCTACTGTAAATGTTCCTCCAATGATGGCACATATCTGAAAGTTACAGAAAGAGAAAACAAATTTGTCACTGATGGGACAGACTGTTACACAGCTTGAAATGGAGATGGAAGGTAATAACTACTGCTAGGATGTCTTCTGGAAGCAGAGTAAGAGCTGAGCAATGGTACTCGAGAGTAAAATTACACGAAAACCACATTTGGGAAAACCATTCCCTGTACAGCGGGACACCTGCGCTATCCTGAGCCCATTCCTTTCCCTTCCACTCTGGGAAGGTATCGTGAAGCTCCAAGATCACACTGAATTCACTCTTCTACACTTGCCAGAGGGAACAGGACTGTTGCTTCAAGGATAGGAAGGGCTGTGGCAGAGCAAATTTTCTGCTACTGCACCTGGTCAGTTCATTTGCTGTAGGCAAAAGGCAGCCCAGCTCTGCTGAGCAAACAGCACAGAGTTTGGTTACTCGAGCAACTTCTTCCTCATCTGTGCGTTGTGGGGAAGGAGTGTGGAGAAGAGGTGAGAGGCTGGATAGGAAACCACATAGGTTTAAGCTCTCTGTTTACGTTATTGTAGCAAGAGACTTGCTCAAAAGCTCTATGGACGTAACGCCAAAGAGTGGAAAAGACCTGCCCTCATAAAACCCAACTCCTAAGTCTCTGGCATAAATGTCCATTTTTTCAGGGCTAAACCCCACACACCAACACCTAAAAGGCCTGGGTTGCTCATGTCTTCCTATTGCTGTTTTCTGTTATAAATATCATAGTCTTGTAGTCTTTTCCCCATTTCACAGGATACAGCATTTGCTAACAGGCAGATGACACTTAAAAAGCACGTTAAGGATAGTGACTAACGGAGAAGGCAGAAACTTTGCTACCAGTGACACCTACAGCTAACAGTGTCTAACACTTTCCATTACAAGGACCATGTGCAGCTGTTACAAAAGCACTGTCAACCTTTAATCGTCTGTGGGCTGAACCTTTCCATGCCACATTTCTCCGAATTATTTAAACACCAGCAAAACAAAACATAACAAAAAACCCCATAATCATTTGCTAGAACAAAGGGAAAAAAATAATCTCCTAATTAGCAGAATAGCTTCTTTTGGTTCTCCAGTACTAGTCAAACAAAAAGTAACTGGACAAGTCAAATCAGAGGTACCTTGGCTTAGAGGACCCAAAATTAGGGGGTGCTCTAAGCCAAATTAGACTTTGCATCACATAGCTTTGAACCCCCTGCTCTATGAATGGGGACGACAGCTACCCTAGCTCCGAAGAGATGGGAGGACGGCTCGTTGGATGCGCTCGAGGCCATCTCGGGGCTGTGTTCAGGTTAACCCCAGCCCCGATGGCATCAAGGCAGGAGTCACTCTCAGCACGGGGGGGACACAGGGCTCTCTGCCCCACCCTGGGCGCTGAGCAAGGCCGGGCTCACACGGAAAGTGTGACCCACCACTGAGCAACCCAGCAGTGCTCAGTAGCCAAGCGGCGGCTCCACGGGACCTTGTGTTGCCCGACTCCCACGTTTTTGACTTTGTAACTGTGATGTTCTTGTAAAGGACTGTGTTAAATGTCACTCACCGAGTCCGAAGGGAACCAGAGCCCATCCCCTCTCTCAGCCAACACTAAATCCCCTGGGCAAAGTTACAGAGTAAAGGACAGCACAGGAGTGGCAGCATTGGTTACTCAGGGAGTTTGCAGCAGCAAAAGAACAACAGCTTGTTCCTCGTGAGGGGCAAATCCCTCATCTACACACATGTTTAAGTGGGATATTTGTGCTCACTGAGCTCAGTTGGAAGATGCAACAGGGGTGGCAAGACAAGGTTGCCATGGCCGTGGCAGGACAGCTGGCATTTCAGCAGATAAAAGCTTCAGAAACCAGAGCACCTGCCTGAGGCAAAGCTGGTATTTTTAGGGAGCAAGTCCAGCTCCTGTCATCTGTGCCCTGCTTCACCCCATCCCCACCCCACTGCCCCCCAGCACATGACGCACAGGGACTTTTCAGGGAAAATGACAGCAACGGAGCTGGGTCATTTCAGTCCGCAGCAGCTCAGCTGACAGAGGATTTTACACCACAAACACAGAAAACCATCCAACACTAAGATTTTGCATCATATGGTAGGAAAATGTGATTTCAGTGAAGTGCAAGGAGGGGGAGATACACAAACATATATTGGCCTGCGCAGCTCTGTGCTGCCGAGCGCCGGTGACTCACGCGCGGCGCCTGCCTCCGTGCGCGCGGCCTCCGCTCTGTCGCCACAAGAACAGCAGCACCAGCACCGGGCTCTGGGTCAGTGCAGAGGCTGCACCGTGGCATTCCTGTATCATCCGTGTGCGTGGAGCACTCTTCCCTAGCAGTGCTGATGGAAATTAGGCATCAGGCACTTGTATTTCATGGTGCTTTATACCAGGAATCATCTAGGCTTGGCCTGAGATGTTAGGGTTTGACTCAGGCCTAACTGTTAAAAGAAGGAAAAGGAGTCTAGAAGAGTAAGAATCGCAGCCGTGAGACATGGCATAACGGGGTTACACAGGACGGTTTTTGATAGGATACGATTGTAGTGGCTGTGATGCAGGATGGAGTCTCATGCAGACTCATGGAGAAAGAAACAAGTGTGACATGTAAAGTAAAATCTATCTTAAACCAATGCTTTCTGTCCTACTGTGGTATAGAAAGTGAGGGTGATTTTTCACACCACAAATAGCTGAGAATCAGGCAGGAGCTGGAGCGGTGGTTCCCAGGGCAGTGGAAGCCCATGCAGCAGCGCCAGGGCTGCCGCCCTCAGCAGTGCTGAGGCTGGGAGGGCAAACCCAGTGCTGAAGAGCATCAGACAATCTTTCCAGCAGCAGAATGAGATCTCTCTGGCTCTGCTCAGCAGCCAGTACTGCTCTCCCACCTGATTGCTCCATGTGGGACCGTCCCTGCTCAGGGTACTGTTCCATGCTGCGCTTCCATACAGGCACTGCTTCTCCTGACAGACAGTCCTGCTCAGCCCCACGCCGATTCCCATCTCTGATCCTGCCCAAATCTTTCAGATCCACAAGATCTTTCCCCCACCCCTTGCAAGCCTCTGTGGCCACACACAAATACTGCAGCATTTTACTGCCCAGCGCACAGCACCCTGGTAAACGAGCGGCTCAGCTAAAGGCAGGGAGACCCCCCTTGACTTGTAGCTTTTCAGTTATGCAGCTGCTGTTCAGAAAAGCTCCTGGGCTTCTGAGGCCGTTCCCAGCGGCTGCAGCAGCCCCACGCAGATAATCCCTGGCTAGGGCAGAAAGCTGCAGCCTCAGCAGAGGGTGACGATCGCTCCCAGGTCTCCAGAGCAACAGTGATGCAAAAGGCCAAACTGCAGACACAGGAGGGGCTTACAACAGCGGAAAGGACAACAGAGCAGTTCATGTCAGCAAAGCAGGGCAAGAAAACCCAGGGCATAAGGTTTTTTAATCCACAGCAGCCCTACTCCGTTCCCCTCCAACCTCTTCAATGCTACATTGAAAGCTGTAAAGATTAATGTGTGGCACGTGTATAGCTAAAATATTCTCAGCCTGAGTAAATACAACATGAGCAGGTCACCTGCTTCAGGGTGAGGGCATTCACACTGACAATGACAGTGTCTCTATGAGGGACCTGCCTCTAAGATAGGAGACATAGGTCAGGCAGCATGATATGCCAAACTATAAAATGATGGTGTTTGGACTTTTTTATAATTATGTTTTTAAACCAGAGGGACAGGCTAACAAGAGAAGGGCTTAAGCCACAATATTTAGATTTTAATTTCAACCCCTTCTTAGTATTTGTGTATCCCAGAGACCCTACATAACTCTGAAGTCAAGTGAAAGCAACTTTATGTTTATCAGAAACTGCAAAATCAGAATCCTTAAGTGCAGCATAGCCACACTGTTTATGTCACTTCCAATTAAAATAGTTTAAAAAACAAAATCCAAGATCCATTTTTTCAACTATCACACATTCTACAACACCTCAATGGGACAGCAGACCAGACTGCAGCTTAAAATTTAACTTAGTTCTCTCAAGACACATTTTTCTAAAGTTCTGGAAGATCTTGAAATAGCTCTTTGACTTGCTAGCAGTTTGGCCTTGATGGATCAAAACACAGCTGCTCAAAAAAAAAAAAAAAAAAAAAAAGGAAAAAAACCCCACACCTATGGAATTTGATAATGCAGTCCTTCTCCTCTTCTATACATGCGAAAAGGCTCAGAACTGACAAAACCACATTAAACTAAACAGAGCTAAATAACTATCCTGTAAGAGAAAGCTCATTATTAAAGAGAGCCTACTGCAGCCTGTTTTATTACATACCACATCAGTTTGAATTCCAAGTTTCTGGCATTCTGCAATAATGCCCACCATGCACGGAACCTATAGGACGTGCTGCTTTTCCTTCTTCTAGTGCCCAACTGCTAAATTAAACTATGACAGCACAAGACTTAACAGCTACCTCATTTAGATTGCAGCAGAAGTGAGGAGATGTACTGACTTAGTTCCAGCCCATGATCCCAAAGCTGTGAAGCAGAAATCTACTTCTGAGCAAGCAAGGTCCAGGAAAGATATGGAAGGCAGGAGAAGGGAGAGCTGGAGGCTCTGAGTAACTCACCGATGTGATAAACCTGTACAAGGGCTGTCGCCTCTCTGTGTATTTCACTGTGATGGGGCTCAAATCATAGCGGAACCAGATAGCTGGGATAATGCGGCCAGTGTGACTGTAGGCTACATACTCCTGGAACAGAAAGTGATGGAAAAATAGCAAAAAGCATAAGCAATCTCATGCCAGATAGAACATCCTTATCAAACAGGAAAATAGGATCACTGCAGTCTGATAATGACACAGCCTGGAATGACAGTTATATTGCTTTTTCTCATCCTCATCCAAAGTTACAAGTGTAAACAGACTGTCATTGATTTCTGCACTGTAGTTCTGCTTTATTTGAATATACAGACTTTCTAAGTGGTTGCAGGTGAAGCTTTTGTCCTGTCACTACGTAACTCGTACACTGGGAAACCCATCAAAACAAACCAAATTTAGTCTGCAAGAACCCAAGAATCTCTGCTTGTCCATGCACTTGGAATAGGAAGCAATATTTCCTGTGTGCAAGCCTCCTCGCTCACACAGGGACCAGCAACGCAAATACTTTGCCCACTCAGGTTGAATAATGTATAGACAAATTTAAAACTCACACTGAAGGGGACTGCGTACAGAAAAAGATGTCACAAAAGGTCATTCCAAGCTGGTTCGGGAGAGAGACGTATTTAAACTGGCTGCACTAATCTCCTTTAACCTATTTTCTGAGCAAATACACTGCAGTGCATCAGCCACTGCACAGCATCCCAGTAAGAGACATATTGCCAAATGCCAATATAAAGCACATACTAACATAGGCCCTGCCAGTGTCTGGCAAAAGCAGCAGGATGGGGCTGCCGTGCCTGGTCCAGATGCTTCAGGGCTCTCCCTGGGGAAACCTGCAGTACTTCTGCGGACAGGGGCTATCTGGGGAAGGGAGGAAACAGAGGATCCAGGAGATAAAGGAGGAAAGGAGTCAACCTGTTCACACGTAACACTCCCTTTATCTCTTCACACTAGGCAGCCTGTGCCAGTCTATACCAATGGCTTCTGATTTCTGGTTCCCACTAATCAGTATTGCAGCCAAGAACCAAAGCAGCAACACGAACATTTTTATTTCTAACAAGAAGAAAATGCAGAAGCAGCACTGCTGCCCTTTTGATACACCTGACCTCAATCTTTGCTTCCTTTCCCCTTTTCTATCACCATCAGTTCTGCTTTAATGAGTCTGTCTTAGCTGAATGTCCCAATTTACAACCATGTTCACAGAAGTGTCAAAAGTAGTAGCTCCTGCTGCCTATTTTCAAATTACTCTCAGAACTTGTGTCACAAGAAACTTACCAGAACAGGAATTGTGACATTAAACAGAACAAATACTTTGTAATCTGAAATCCAAATCATTGGGACACACTGTGCAAGTAAGCCCAAAAGTCACTAGACAGAAACACAAATCTGAGAACTAGTCCTTGAGTGTACCTGCCTGATTCTCAGTTATGGCAAACTAGCAGGTATTACATACTACAAACAGACTCTGGGCTTTCAGCTAGAATCTGAGTAACAAATTACCTTAAATTGAAACAGCAACTTAAAAAGTTTTTTCTTCAGTTAGATTACATTATTAAAATAGAAATATCTTACACGTTCAATCTTTATAATTTAGTAACTATAAAGTTATAACAACTATCAAAATTTACTGTCATGAACTAGGCATGTGAAATAGTCAACCTGCACATATTTGCTGCTGCGAGTTCAACGGCAGTCAAATGGCTCAGTATCTGAAACTAAGACTTTTAAAATGAAAAAAAAATGTCAAAAGCAGTATCTTTTTCTGCTCTCATTGAGAGTATTATCTCCTTCATTCCTTCATTTCTTTTTACTCTACTAGCTCAGTTTAGTACTGGCTAGTTTCTCATAAAAACATATTGAGAAACGGAAAAAAAAGAAAGCCTCAGAAATCTACCTGCTCTTCTGACACACATTTGAAATTGTGAAGCGAGAAGGTGAAATCTACTCATTCTAAAATCTTAAAGAACACAACATCACAAAGCATCATTCTCCTCAGTCAGCTTCCTTAATTTTATTAGCTAACTTTGATGTGACATATTTTGATAACTTAAATTTTTTCTTCTTACTCACACATGACACTTAAGACTGTTTTATTAATAAAACCATGTGAGAGTGTTTGGTATTAAGCTGGAATTCAATTTCCATTCAAATGCACCTTGATAGAAATCACAGGAGCTTCAGCAGCCCCTGAAAATCTTTCATTCAACTTATAGAGACCTGGATCAGTTAAACTGACATATGAGAATAGCAGGAAAAAAAATACCATACTCCAGGAGCAAAACTAACACCGCCATTGGCTCTGAAAAGCCCTCACCCAGCCCCAACTAATTAAGACAGCAGCAGGAGCAGCGGGAAGGGTTCTGAAAGGCTTCAATTCCTCCCTCTCCCAGCAGAGGCTACTGCTCACCTACAAACATGCACACGCAGCTGTGGAGCACAGCAGCTAGAGAGAGGGCGAATAGTGACAGAAGAGCCGCTGTGCACTCGCAACGAGGAGCTTCTTGGAGAACCAGCTACTTTACCTTGTTTGCTACAGTATATTGGTACGAGTATCGCTGCTTGCCACTCATGTCTTCGTACACTGTAGGAACTATCTTCAGTATGTAATCATGAGATGCAAGAGCTGGAGTCAGAAAAGAAAAGGAAAATGTAAGTTGCAATTCAGAGAAAGGAACAGCAGCCTTTATGTTTCTACGTAAATGTCAGGAATTAAATAAATAAAAAAGTAAGCTCACAGCACAAGTACCTTCTTCCTTACCTCAGGTTCTGTGATGCAGTGGCAATTTTGCATCCTATTTATATGGCATTTATACAAAACTTTGCAAGGCACTTGGACACCACCAGAACCTTTCTATTGTTCTAAGACTTCTGCAGTACCAGAACAAAAGGTCATTTTAAATTTCCTAACTGCTTGCATCTATAAATGATGAGCCCCACAATACTACAAAAACTGTCCTGTTTAAGTCAAGCACTAGCTGGAGCTGCAGCTCATTGTGCTGCTTCTGATAGAAAGAGGCCAAACACTACAACCTGTGCAGCGCCATCTTCTCTATGCACTTTGAAGGCTTCATTGCCTTCTCTTCCTGCTGCTTAACAACTAGTCTTTTTTTTCATGATTATAGCTGTTTTGGCATTCTTCTATCTGTGGAAACAGTTGTAAAGCTCTTCTCTTGACTTTTGGAAAGATAAACAAACAAGAAAATCCCCCACAACCATCTAGCATCAGGAACCACAATGAATACTCTATTCCAAGAAATGGACAAGATGCAGATCCCTCAGGAACTTCAAGAGTTAAAAGAAAAACATTCAGCTGAATTGCAGCATGCACTGAAAGTTTATTTTTGTGCAGCTGGTTGTAGAGAAATGGGGTGAAAAAGTTGATCCAGCCATAGGGTGGGAGATAAGGTAACATCTAACTTGCATTAACAAGAAAAGGAAAAGCTCTCATGGTGGTGGCAGCAGCAAAGCAAGCCATAGGAGTAGGATATCGATAAAACACTCAGTAATTCTATACCAGAGGATCATAAAAGAGCTGGAGACAATGCCCAGGTTGCAGAAAGACTGCAAAGGCTATTTGGGACTAAGACTTCTCCTCAGTAGCGGACAGAATGGAGATGTCAGTCAGCAATGTCTGGATTGCTTTGATTAATGGGGAAAATTAAAGACTCCTGGATACACCAGTGTTGCATTACTGCAGCAAGTTGGCTAAAACCTGTAATCACCAAGAATACATACGATTTGAGGTGAGTTTGTCTGCTCCCTCCAAGGCATTGAATGCTCCATGAATGTTCTGGACCTGGAAAGCATAAAAAGTACTTGAACAAGCTAAGCTCTGACTCTGCAATCTTGACCTTTGCTTTCAAATTCTCTCCCATAACGAAGAGTTCAGCCTGATTCAACCTTTCCAAAAACAAACTCTCAATACAACAAAAGATGGCCTGAAATATCTCTCAGTGGCCATCAACACTGGGGTTGGTTCCAAGTGAAAAAGTTGATTTCCCAATGCTTTACACAATGAAACTCTGAAACCACTCTAAAGCTAAAGGAGTTACAGTTGAAAGATGTCAGTTACAAAATAAATCACAAAGAAATTTCACAAGAGCTTTACATAGTTTACTGTGAAAATTATTTATCAGGCTCAAATGAAAATAAATGGGAGGTTAAAACTCAAAGTCCTCCTGCAAAAGCAGCTCATGTCAGAGCTGCTGGATTTCTACAGTTTCATCTCATCCCATTCCTTACACCACACACACTATGTCCTTGAAGATGGAAAGACCACATGCCAATTCTGCCACTCACTCAGTGTTTCTTGCAGCCGGTCCCAGGCACGCAAGTATCTGTTTGCCCAGATCAACAGGGTTTGATCCATACCTTACGCACATTATTTTCTTCTAGAGTCTAGTGTCCACCAACAGTCTAATCAATTTGTGAATCTTACAGATAGGGAAAATTACACAGCAAGAGCTGCAGATTTAGGGTTGCATCATTCATATAATATACAGAAAGGACAAATAACTCAATAACCTAAAAATTCCTGACCTTAAGCCAGACCACAGGGTGTGTTCTGACTTTCACCTCATTATGAGGGCGCTGCACAAGTAGCTACTTCCCAGACCCTCTCAACAACTGATAGCATGTGGATTTATTTGTCTGATCCTAATTGCTGTTTCCCCGTTCAAAATGCCACAGAGCAGATGAGTCTGGAGGAAAAAGCAACTGAACCAGTTTCTCACCTGAGAAGGGAAATTCTAGAGAGAGAGAGGGGGAAAAAAAATCAGCAAGCTCATCTAGCAAGATGCTGGTTACAGACATGGTGCAAAAGCACCAGCTCAGCTTTCTGCAGGGCTTTTCACACTGCTGGCATCTCCAGGATTTTACAGAATAGCAACCACGTCAGAACTATCCATGCAGACTGTACATGTTTACTCAAGTATCATACACATACAGATGAGGACAGTGGAAAAACTAAGAAAGAGAAGCCACTGGACCAGGTTGTAGTATTATGCTGAATTCTGGATAAAGCTCAGAAGTTAGCCCCTTATCGCAAACCTGTGCCAAAAATTTTAAGATTCATTCAAAAATATGCTACTGTGAATATTTAAGCAACTTCTCAGCCAACAACTGCTATATCTGTTCTGTTTGGTATCTTGCCCTTTGCTCTCCAGCATCCACACTAGCCTGGGAAAGTGCAACCTTATTTCAGACTCTGCTTATATGTGAAGATTGTCTGCTCTTTATCTTTCCACTCAAATTGGGTTGTAAATCACAGGGCTTCTACACAGACAAAGTCACCACAGATCTCCACGACTGCCTGTTTGTACGCCAGCAGATCATTTTGTACATCTACCTCTCTGGTCTTTGCAGTATGGATGGTATTTCTAACTCCCAGCTTGATATTCTACTCTGATTTTTGTTGTGGACTGTTTTGGACTCCCATTACAATCCTTGCTGTCCCAAAACCGCTAATTAATCTCTACACCATGAACGGCACAGGTATGTTCTTGAGGGAACATACTTGCACCTTGTTAAGTGTCTGGGGGCACCTCATCAAGCAAGATGATTTTGGCCACAGTGGTAAAATTACTTTGCAATAGAGAACTTAATTGAGCTTGTTCAGCCAGACATTCTCAGGACTGTGCTGCAGTACCAATGCCAAATTCAGTGCTTCAGCAGTGGAACTCAAAAAGAAGCTTGCCAGGGCCTTGAGCACCCTGGACTTTAACCTCTACACAAGCATAGAGAGGAATATAACTGGAAAGCTGCTGGACTGATCAGGTAAAGCCTAAGAACAGGCTAAAACAACTTCGAACCTTGCCATCTATAAAGGCAAAACAAGCCTTCTTACAAAGGTTTAAATTAAGATTATTCAACATGAAGATCTGGAATATTCAATGAGATCACTCAAGGGAATTCTATAATAAAATAAATAAATAAGCAATATCCTACTGTCTGCACTTGTTTTACTGTGCAACCATATTCAGGTTTGAATTTTGGTCCTGTCTGCATTAGGTAAGCTCTACAAAAAGTTTACCACTAGTGTGCATGAATGATTGTTGAAGAACTGAAGCTTAAATGAGGCCAGATCAGATTTAATCCTCCATTTCAAACGAACTGTCTTTTTCCTGCAGACAACAGCATGTACCTTAGTGGATCGTTCCGGTAGAGCGAGTAGCAACCTACAAAAGAATAGTCCCAGCACATGACACAAGTGAATGAGACAGCTCCTCAACCCATTTATGAAATGTTAGCATACATTACATCAGAACAGGTGGAGCCAAAACAAAAGATTCATAGGTATATCAGGCAGATTTAGAGCTCTCCATAATGCTGGCTCTCTGCACTGCTTGCTGAGTTTCAACAGCACCTGTATAGTAAATGTGTCCTCCTTTAACTTGAGCTTTTATGTGCATCTGCCTACTGGATAGGCAGCTCTACTCCACTCTTGTGTGTGAAGATGAGTGGTTATTTTCACCTCTGAAAGCACTAACAGAACTTGTCCAAATCATGAGTCAAATATGTGTGCACTAGGCAGGTTTCTCACCAGCAGCATGGGAGACACCTGCTATCAGAAACCTGCTCCTTTGCCCTGAACTGCCCGAGCTCCTCATCTCATTCCTGCTGATTTGCACTTCAGCTACATTACTCAAAGACTCCACGATAAAGCACAGGGAACACTACCCTACAGCACTGATTTCCCATGCAAACTAAAGAACTCCCTATTAGCACTCACCTAATGTTTTTCATAATCTCAGTGTGCTTTACAGACACTAAGCCAAGCTTATTTATATGCTAATATTCCAGCGTTCCCACACAAGATATTTCCTAAAAAAAGCCGGGAGCAGAGTCAGAAGACTACAAAGCAATGCTTAGACTTGTTAGCATGAGAAAAGGTTTTTGGAAGTAGGTGTACAAGCAGCAGACTAATGAGATGTCTGCACTGAGAAGCGAAGATTACAGAGAGACTATGGGTAAGTGTTTAGGGCGAGTCGCAAACTGGGTGTGCACACATGCAACTCCCACCTATGATGCCAGTTCCTTGGAAGTAGGCTAAAGAAGTGCTGTAATCTGTCCTTATTGAGAAATCAGGAATTATTACATAACTTGCAACACCAGGTGTAACTCTATCCACAGGGCAAGTGCACATGTGGAACTTCTTCCCAGCAGGGAGCTGGCAGTTCTAAGTCTAACCTGTGTCTCACAGAACAAATTTGGCTAATAGACAGTTGCTTTAGAAGTATGGTGAAGTGAATTATAAAGGACTGTGCCATGGTAAAGATGGTAGAGAATGCATTTTCGCTTAGTATAATTACTGTTCCTCAGTAAGCACATTCTTAAGAAGTGCTTGCAACATTAATACTAAAAGCATTACTGTGTAATATTTTACAGGCCCAGGGATCCTCATTTCTATTCCCAGCATGAGCACAGACACTTAAGTTTTCCAAAAGCACTTTCCATTTCAGATGAAAACAGTAAAGCTAGTCTACAACTGGGCACTGTTCCTTCCTGATGTGGTGGCATGTGAAGAGACACATAAGTGTACAATGCTCAAACACAAATGATGGATTTCACTATCCAGGCAGTTCTTTCCTATGTCTTCCCACACTGCACATGGCCCTTCCATAAAACTGATCGGAGAGTCTAGTACCAGGGTTGCTCTGGTTGCATTTGGTCCCCTACAGACAAGGGGTTTTCAGGGAAGAGAACTCACCTGTAACTTGTCCCCAAAGGAGAGCTTGTGGATGACATGAGTCATGTCAGGATTCTGAGGTTGCGCAGTGGCACTGTGTGTTGACACGTGAAAGTTACCAGGGACCTAAAATTAATCAAGACAAGGAAGAGAATTTCACATTTTATTCCTCAAGACATTGCTAAGCTCTGAGATATGAAGCAGAAATGCCCAGATCCATACAGCTTGGCATGCTGTATGGATTTAGCAGTGCATAATCCCTGGCACATCAGCAAGAGGCATTGAAATACCTCCCTGCACTTGTCCAACACCACCATTCCATACACAGTGCAGGGAGCAGTCACATCCCAGGTGTTCTCACATAGCTACTGCTGCTGACTCTGGGCTGGTGAGTGGACCACTCCCAGCCTCAGGGATTCCTAGTGCTTAAGGCTATGTCTTTCATCCCCATTAAATAAGATTCATGCCTTTGGCAGACAGTGGTTGCTTAACATCTTCCTCCCACATCTCAGACTTGTAAATGGGCCCACTGTTGCAGAACAACTTTCAAAAGCTGTTGATACGTTCTTACTGCAGCACTAGTTACAAGAAACCTTGCAGTTGAGAAGACTTTGGGGAAGAAGCGGGGTTTTTTTGTGTTTTCTTTTGATCTATAGNTGGCAGACAGTGGTTGCTTAACATCTTCCTCCCACATCTCAGACTTGTAAATGGGCCCACTGTTGCGGAACAACTTTCAAAAGCTGTGTATATGTTGATACGTTCTTCCTGCAGCACTAATTACAAGAAACCTTGCAGTTAAGAAGACTTTGGGGAAGAAGCGGGTTTTTTTGTGTTTTCTTTCGATCTATAGGCTTCATATACAAGCTAAGCCATATCTTCAGGTTCCAACCCCGGCAATAATCCTTTTGAGTAGAGATTTTTTTTTCTTTTTTTGACACAAAGTCCTGAAAATACAGATTTCATCTCAGGACCCTAATTGCCAAGACAGCAAATAAGCCATGATGCCATTTTGAGCAGCTCACTCTTGCATGCACACACTTTCAGGTCATCAGCCCCAAGCCATGAAGACTTTCAGCAGATTCAGCTTGGTCATGGTTATGGAGGGCGCAAAAAAAACTTTTCCTGTCTGGAAAAGGGCAGGAAATTAAACAGGTTTGATTGGCAATCCCTTTGACAGCACTGGAAAGGAATCTGACACAGTGTAAGACAACAGTGGGAGGACTGTTATACAACTGGTGCCCCCTGTCCTCCCTGCAGACATTTCACCAGAAGAACTGCCAGGGGACAAATGTTGCTTCCAGAAAAGCTAATTTAAATCACTGGAGAAACAGCTGGGTATTTTAGGAAACACTTTCAGGTGTGGATGACATATGCAGGATAAGTGAGCAGGGTATTAGACTCTACAAAAACAACGCAAAATCACCTCNAGGTTTGATTGGCAATCCCTTTGACACCACTGGAAAGGAATCTGACACAGTGTAAGACAACAGTGGGAGGACTGTTATACAACTGGTGCCCCCTGTCCTCCCTGCAGACATTTCACCAGAAGAACTGCCAGGGGACAAATGTTGCTTCCAGAAAAGCTAATTTAAATCACTGGAGAAACAGCTGGGTATTTTAGGAAACACTTTCAGTTGTGGATGACATATGCAGGATAAGTGATCAGACACAGAATCACCTCACAGTTGCCTTGCACCTTCTCTTGCCTTGGATGCTTTGCTGGGTACTGTCACATATTCAGGCTCTAATCATTGCTGCTATCACTAACTTCATTCAGCCACTGAAGCCAACAGGAAGGTCAGCAGCTATGAAGCTCCTTGCAGGATCAGTGTCCTCCAACATAAGCTCTTCAAAGAAGGGACTGTCTCTACGTGTCTACAGAGCCCTGCAGAAGAGGGCCTGACCGCCACCCACAGCCAAGTTTCAGGGCAGGGCCTTGTCCCATCCCAGGTTATACAGAATCCGTAAATTTTCTCCCAAGACACTGAAGACTTTCACCCGAGCTTTCAGAGCCAGAAGCCTCTTCCCTCTGATACTGGCCACAACCAGTACATGGCACAACATAAATAGTGGCCTTGCACAAACAAGCAGCAAAGGGAACTTCTCACTGTCACATACAGCAATCCCTGTTGAGTTCCCTTGCTGAGCAGAAAGCAGTACATGAAGCTGGGAAAACAAAACAAACAAGCAAACAAAAACTCTTAAGTATTTTAGCTCTGTGCCTTGGGGATTAGCAGAACAAGAACTACCTTCCAATGAACCCTTTCCCAGACTTGTGGACCATCAGCTGCTAGTAGTTTTGGTGGCAATAAAGTGAGGAAAGAAATGTCCTCTTTTTTAAGTCCCTAATTCTTTTCAAGCCACAGAATCAGCAGGAGGTTCTGACTCTTTATTTTTAGATATGATTTAGCATGACCTGGGAGGAAAAGAAGGAAGGAGGATTTTGTAGCCTGTGGTACATGAGGAGGCGTGAATAAAGGGTGCGCCCTGCTTAGGACATCAGTGAGCCCCACCTCTGCCTCCCCCACCCCAGCTAGTCATCTCCAGCATTACATAGCAGGATTATCCAATCTGAGCACACCCATTCCAGAGAGGAGTCTCCTCCAGGCCTGCATTTTGAGGCAGAAGCAGAGCACCCCTACGAAGCATGCGCAAAGGCCTTGTGTGCGTATTCCAAACACCTCAACGCGGAGCTGTTTCTGTTGGCCTGGCATCCTCCAGCAGGGAACATTCCTGTCATTCTGTGGCTCTTGGAACAAAAAGAGGTTTGGACAGAGACATTGCCAAAGACCTCTACACAGTGAGTCACATTTTGGAGGTGCAAAAGTCGTGATGAATAAACACAGAAGACAGTTTGTATTCACAAGGGGATCAAGCAGTCCCCTAAACCTTAGGGCAGCTTCACCGAAAGTGAGAGCACTGGCCACAGGGCTACTCAGTGCTATGAGAGCAGCGCTACCTGGACTACCTGCCTGGAGAACGGTAAGGATGAGCCTGAGCTAACACACTCTCTGACAGTCTATCCATGAAGCCTCCTTTCACATGTTGTTCTGCAGCACTGAGAGACTCGAGCTCAGCTAGTTATTAGGGACATCATCTATTCTCTGTACGCCAAGACATTGACACACAGATTTTCATGAATGTTTTACAAATGGATCTACCTCTACTTCTCCAGCCAGAATGCTCACCCACTGTCAATACTCACCTTGTTAATGCTGAAATGGCCCTCAAACCTGCAGCCATCCCCATTATTGAGAGGTATTTTCATAGAGTTGTCGATATGACCCACTTCATGCCTTCCCATTTCATCCTGGATGTCTAGTCCAACTACTGCATGGGTGGAAGAGAAAACAAAAAACAGATTGTATAGGAAAGGTATGTACTGCCTTTTAATGAAGGAAAATAAATAAATAAAGCACATCTTTTCCTGGTAGTGAGTAAATTCATCTGTCAAATATTGTCATACCAAATCTTCAGAATAGATTTTATAACAAAAGTTTTCAGATTGTTTATTTGAGACTAATTTAACTCCTTTATCTTGCTATGTGAATTCAACCTTGACTTTAGAAAATCAGAGTAATCAAGGAAGATAATGTATAAAAACTAACAAGCAGATGATCCATTCAGAGTTATAGATATAACATATAACTATGACTTGTGTCAGACACAAAAGGTCACTAAAAAGGGGAACAAGACTTAGAAAGAAGCCAGGGAGGAAGGTCAACAACTAACCAGAGCTGCAGAGAGAGTTCAGAAAGAGAAAACACGGGTTCTGGCCTGGAACACAATGCAAGGGGGTATTGGTAAAGGTTAGAGCTACTTCTCCACCCTGTTACAGAAGGGCTACTGCCCTACTGCCAATTTAGGCTTATTTCACTTAACACCTAAAATACAATGAAAAAGAAAATGAGGAGCGAAAGGGAGTACTCACGTTCACAATGCAGGTTTGGTAAACTGATGTTCAGATTCACTTCTATTTTCCCTCCACTGTCTTTGTCTGGGTCATCCACATACAGCTCGTTAACTCTGGAGGACAGAAGAGTACAAGGGGTTCATGAACACAGCTAGCTTCCACTGAAAGAACTTGCACAAAGAGAAGAAAATGAGTCTTTAAAGCATTGCATTTTACTATGTGACACTTGCTACCAAGAGCTACAGACTGAGGGTAGAAATTGACCCCTCAATTGCTTGGGAACAAACCATAAGTTACTTTTACTCCTTGTTTGACAACTGCAGTATATAGAAGCTCTAAGCATCTCCTCTACTACTATTACTACAAAAATAAATAAATAAATAAATAAATCTTCCTGATTTACTGACCCTCCAATCTCAGTCTCCGTAGTGACACAAAACAAGAACCTAATGTTTAAGAGGCAACAGGCTAGTGCTGCATACCTGGGCTGTTACTCCTTTCAGGAAGGAGGAAAGTGTGTGCTCTTCTATGGCATCAATAGGTTTAGAGAAAGGCTTCTCTCAGCCATCCTACAGGAAAAGCCGATTGGTAACTACCTACCATCTGTTTTTGCCACCCAGTTGCCACAGCGGTAGCAAAGATACCTCTGTGGCCGGCTGCAGAGCATTAAGACTTGTCATTAACCATAGCAAGTTGGAAAGCTGCCCGAGCTTCATCCATCTCTCTGCTTGCCACCACTGGCGCTCCCTTTCTGGGTGCCACAGCCTCCCTCCTGCCCTTTCCTCTACTTGTACCTCTCTCCTTAACTTCTCATTTCAGTCCACAAAATGTAACTAAAACTAACAAATAAAACAGAGGAGAAAAGGATTTGAGCCAGGAAGCAGATGGGATGAAAGAGCCTGCACAGTGGGATCTAATACACTAGGCAACTGTCTCCCAAAGAGTAATGCTGTTTATAGCATGCAGAGGGCTGGCACATATTTCACAGAAGACAAAATACAGATAAAACGTAAAAGGAATACAAGATTATAAATATTTATTGCTAGCACATATTATCAATTTGATACTTAAATTATAAACCAAAAAAACATGCCCAAAGCATAGCAGCATTAGCAAAGTAGTCTTAGAAAACACATTTCAGGAAAAATGACCACACTTAACTAAGAAGACTGCAACACAACCTAACAATTGTTCTCTCTCAGTCCAGTACTGTTCAGCTTCATCAAGTGAGAAAATTTGGCAATTTATTTCGTAGTAGGAGGGATCGTAAAGTGATGGGAACTTCTGTTCAGGCAAGCTCCATAAAACTGCCTTGCAAGTAAGAGCTTTGCATTACTTTTATTTAACGCTCAAAGTGTACGCAACACTTGGACAGGCCCTTGCCAAAAAGTATATATGCTAATGGACAAACCAGATTAAGGGCAGCTGTAAGACGAAGTGATTTGCTTTTGGTGATACATCTCTGGACAATAATGAACTGTTCATCCCGTGTATTCAGAAGAAACAAGTCTTCAGATGGAGAAGCAGACTTTAAAGCTGCCAACTTTATCTTGTTATGGTAATTATTCACAGGTCAGTGGGGTTTGTAGACAGTCATTTAAAACCAGCATAGCATGTGTCTTCGGCTTCACAGCCCTACCTTTCTCTAGTTCTAATTGGCCTGACAAGTTGCTTGCAATCCTTACTCAACGTATTTTTCAAGTGATTAATAAAAATGACACAGAGGGAGGGGCGAGATTGCTCACCAGCGACCTAGTTAGAAGCTCCTTGGCTGAGCCCTCTCCTTCCAGGTGGGATGCATTAAATCTACGCAGTCATTACTGACGGATTAGCTAGTGTGCAGGATTAGGTCATACTTCCAAATACGGTTGTGAGGAGCAGCTCCAGCCAGGAGCACTAATTCCCCAAAGCCATGCACCTTTCTGCACTTGCAGTCCTCCCATCAACAGAGTCCTCCCAGTTGCCAGCAAACCTGTTTCATAAGAGCCCCTGGCTTCTTCCAAGCTCTCTGCCGTCTGAGATGTGGACCATGCCGCCACAGGCAGCTCAACAGCATCGGCCAAAAGGAGCACGTGTATTTGTGAAGAAGCACACCAGGTTAAGCAGCTCAGATCCCACTTCTCTGGGCTTCGACTCTAGGAACGTTAGTATTTGCAAATGCACACAAGCCTCCCTGTGACAACAGGGAGACAGGGCTGCTGCTAGAAGTCAAAGGATCCACTGTGTACTCAGAGCCAAATGTTTTACATGGGAAAACAAAGCGGTGAAGTCACTCAGGTACAGACTGGATCACTGAGGCACAAGAAGTAGGCCAGTTTGCCCACATTACACACCCCAGTAATTGTGCAAACACAACTTGCTTCCTGCCCCAGCTCTGGTCACTAGACCAATGGTTCCCAACTTGTCCCTTGGGCAAGGCCACTTCCTCCTCCTCTTTCCCTGGTAGACCCCTGCTCCTCCCCTACTCAAATTCCCAACTTTATAGCCCTATGACCACTTCTCAGATACTCTAAAGCTTGTAAAATCTTGTCCTTGTTCACATCTTCCTTCCCTGGGAGGAAGCTGGATGGAGCTGGCAGGGAACTGGCACTCATGCCAGTCACTATCCCCCTTCCCAACGCCATGAATCCAAGTGGTGCGCAGCTTCCCTATTTAATCAACCTGCTCTGGCATGCTGGGAGAAGCAGTGTTTGCCACCCCTATCAATTCTTCCTGGAGGGTAATGTCTCCAGTGGAAGAAAAGCTAGATGCCTCTCCTGGAATCTAAAGTATCCCAAAACTTGAGCAATGGGGATTAATCATGAATCTGGGAAATAAAGGAAAAAATCTGAGGTCAGGCAGAAGGCGGCTGTTAATACAGATGGTTCATATGGCTCTTCAGAGAGCAGAGCATCCAGAGTCATACTGTGACTCCAAAGGTGGCACATACCTCCTCCAAAACCCCTAAGGAAGTAGGATTTGGTATTTTACTGATTGTGGGAAGGGCTACGTAAGTCAAGTGGCACAATAACGTAGTGGTGAGGGCAGCAGGCCAGGTGAGAGGTGTCCCACCGCAGAGCCTCCCTCCACTGCTTCAAGGAAAAAGGGAGGAAAGTTTCTCGACACAGCAGGAGCCATGATCCACACAGAAAGAATCTGGTTCACTTCTAGAAAGAGCCGCTCTGAAATGCTTCACATTCTTGGGCTGCTGGGCTTCTCTGTGGCTCATCCTGTTTGCTTACAAACTTGGTAACATTACAAGAAATAAAAATTGGAGGGATTCTTTGGCTAAGACTGAAGATTGTGCAAATGGCACGCAAGAGAAGGAGAATGAAAGGGAGAAGCAGCAGCAAAGGTACTTAGTATTTCTTAATGATCTTATCCATGGAAAGACAGCCCTGTTCTCTATGCTTTAAGATTTAGATTTATGATACAACAGCTCTGTTTCCCCAGAAACAAGCTTCCTCAGCGAATGTTATTTTCTCCCAGCAACTTTGGCCATGAGCTCTAGACACTTTAGCACTTCAACAGCTGAAGAGTCTGCAGCCCTTCTAATACAAGGGGAGACAAACTGCATCAACCTTTTTGAACTTCTAACTCTACCCAAGACAGCCTTTCCTTGTCCTCTGTCTTCTGCGGCCTAGTCTTTACTTCAGAGAAATTCTACCCTTTTTGCTCCCTCTTTTACAGCAAACAACCAGACAGACCCTCCCCTCTCCATTTACCTGCCATACAGACAGAAAATACAGGTGCTGACTCCAGCAAATCACCTTGCAATTTACTTTGTTCTCCAACTCCCAGGAAGTACTTTTTGGCCTCCAGCACCCAAAAACTAAAGGGAAAAATAATTATTCTTTCTCAATGGAGCCCAAAGCTTCTCAAGAGACTTTCTTAGGTAAGCTCTAATCAACCAACAGCCTCCAGGATCACAATAGCCCAAGCTGAGACACCTGCCCTACCTCTTTGTTTGTTCCAAACCAGAGAAGAGACAACTTCAGACAAACAAACCATCTTCTCACTTTGTGCTTAGGAACAACAGTAGGCAGGACAGCAAATATTCTACTGTGTAGCAAGTTATGCATGTGCTGCATTGCTTCGCCATGTATAAACTTCTTTAAGCCCTGAAACGCAGTCAAAACTTCACTTAGAAGGTCTTTGTCCCATATTTGGTCTCAGTAAGTGTCCTACAAAGGAAGGAATTACAATTCTCCAGGAGGCAGGAAGGAAAGAAGAAGGGTTCCAAAGACATTGATGTATATTTGAGTCAGAGATTACAAATGACATCACGACGTGACCTTCCGCTTCCTGCTAACCCACACAGGTACATTAGGACAGACGCGTAACAACGCTTTACAGCCATGCAACACCTTGTGTTAGGTAATCTCCAAGGGACTGGGCAAACATTAATTAAGCTTCTTAATACCCCTGAGATGTAGGCAGCTAAGTACTACCGTCCTACAGAAAAGTCAAGTGTCTGTCTCAAGGTCAGCCAGTGGCAACACTGACAACTCCCATTCCCCTCTGGGGGACAGTCTACTCTCTTGTCTGGCTTGCTCCAGCACTTCACCAGCCTCAAACAGGTGACCTAATGGAAATGGAGTTGTCTACCTTATCTCAGTGTCTGGGACCTGGATGTGAACGTAGGAACTCTAGCACTATGACCCCTCCACCAACAGCAAATGCTCAGAGGTTACAGAAGCTGGCAGGAGCAACACCTGATGCGCCAGGGTCACACTGTATGTTCAGAGCAGGTGCAGTTTGATCTTGCAAGCTGCTGTGAGAAACTTGTGTGAGCCAAGAGCCACAAAACACATTCCATGTACCTAGGGGAACTGAGAGACGGAGGAGCTCTCCAATTTCTCTGAAGGCAGGTATGATAACTAATTTCCTACTTCATTGCAGGATCAATCTTAGGCATGCAGGTAAATCCAGGATGAACAAGCAATATTGGTCTTGAAAGCTCCTGGCTTTTTGCTTCTTTCTGTCTTTGTGGCACCCTGACAGTCTGCACAAACATCTGAGCTGTGCTGCATGTGATGTCTGCAGAGAGCTGGGCTGTGTGATGTCCACAGATGGGCCAAGGTGTTCTTTAGAAAAAAGCAAGCAGGTATCCTCAGTCACCTCAAATGAACAAATGATGCCAACACTGCTGCTGCTTTATCCTCTTATGCAAATATAGTATATTTGTTGCAGATATTCTACCTGAGTAATAAACTGCCATGCAGGGGGAAGCTTTCAAGTTGCAAACTTACCACTTCAGCCTGTTCAGTGCCAGTTACTTCATTAAAAAACAAACAGATAAACAAACAAACAAAGAATCACTGCCAGGAACAGTGCGTTGCTCTCTACTTAATGTGCTGTATCTAGTCAACTGTAATTGAGCTGCATCACTCATTCCATGAGCATCAAATTCATACCTTCCTATCCCTTCCCCAGGCTGCCAATGCATGGCAAACTAAATAAGTTAATTGTATCTTGCCTCCTTAGCAATGGAATACTTGAAAAACTCTTATCAAACCTACAGAACATAATTCATGACCTAATTAAGGTCATAACATGCAGGATTATCTTCTTGCCAACTATTTAATTTCAGAATTGATCTGGGTTAATTAGAAAAAGAGACAGATGATTTCTATGTTCTTGACTTGCAACATAGCATCAAGATGAGTAAGGAAGGAAGGCTATTAAAGGTATTCCAAGCAACTTCTAGCTCTCAGTACACTCTCAACCTAAGACTGATCCTGCCCAGGAAACACCACCCACATTTAACACTTCAGCTCTATTGCTCCAACCATTTGCCAAGTGGGGAAAATGCCCCGCTGGTACTGCCAGTTGTGCAGAGGTCCAAGTGTGGAGCATGGACCTCCCTTCTTTTCTCTTTTACAGAGCTGAGGAGTTTGCCATATTTTGTACTCTTCTGGAGGTTTCAGTAACGCTCACTCTGGGTCTTATTTTCAGCACTAATTCCGCCCTCCTCTTCATCCCCCCACCTGCACTGCAACGATGGCTTGTAGCTGAGCAAAATAACAGAATCTCTTCCTCCATCATCACTTTGCTCTGTGTTTCCTAAAGCAGGGAAAAGAAAAAAGTTGGCCTCACCTATGATGCAAGCTTTGATTTCCTCCCTGGCTGCCCAAAGGACTGCCTGTTAGCATCGTGCAAGAGATAGAGAAAAGAGAAATTGAACTTTTTAGCCACATCTGCAGTGCATGAGTGTCCTGCCTGTCACTGCCATGGATGCAAGCTGAAACACAGGAAATCCCACCTCTATGTGAGGAAGAACTTTACTGTGAGCGTGACAGAGCTCTGGAACAGGCTGCCCAGAGAGGCTGTGGAAGCTCCTTCTCCGGGGATCTTCAGGACCCACCTGGATGCCACCCTGTGCCATGTGCTCTGGGTGTCCCTGCCTGAGCAGGAGGGGTAGACTAGATGATCTCTAGAGGTCCCTTCCAGGCTCAACCCTTCTGTGATCTGTGCACTGTGCAGTCGTTCACTCTGCTGAGGGAGGGAAGCTCCCTTGCGACACTGCGATCCCGCTGCTCACAGACAAGCCCACGCACCAGGTTACCACAGAGCTACTGCGCCACACACCGTCTTCCACACGGAGATAATCTGCTGGTCTTAGTATTACAACTGTTACTCTCAAGACAAGGATGCCATTTCTTGGCCTCTGCTACCTAGGCAAATCTTTGGCAGTCAAGACTACAAGCACTAAGACAACGGGCTTTCAACTTGCATAGGAGTGATCAAACTGAGATTTCCAGTAACAAGAAGAATTTATGTTGCTACAGTCATATGAATGTTAAAGAAAATCCAGCAGTGGGTGGAAGACAGTTACAACGAAGGGTTAATGTAGCGCAGACCAGATCTTTGCTCATGTTACAGCACACAAGCACAATCAACCATACTGGCCTCTCACTTCAGATGCAGACACCAAAGAAATCTCCCGTTGGTGAGAATCAAACAGTTAATCCTGTGGATACTCTTGCTGTGAAGGTTGCTGCTGGGTTTGTCCCGAAGCAGGCTGTCGCGTACACACATACCATGCACAGTTACTTGGCGTAACAGGGTTATGATGCACACACGGAGCCCACAGCAGGTAACCTGGTACATCTCTTATCAGGTTAAGGTACGTGGCCAGAGCCATTTCATTTAAAAACAAACAGATAAATAAAAACAAAACAAACAAAGAAAACACTGCCAACTTCTCCTTGACATCGAAAATGTTCAGTTATCTCCGTGCAATCTTGCTTTGTCAAGTGCATGACTGCTTTAAGGGAAATATTGCACAACAGAAGAAACATTGATGCAGTTTCAGAATGCAGGTAGCACTGGCACAGCAGGAGAGCTCACCGCATGTAAGCGTACTCCAGTTAATCATTCAGATCTTGGCTGACTGCAGGAAACTTCAAGCTTGCAGGGATATCTTTTGTGGAAAGCTCTTGCTATAGAAGAATCTCAAAGCTTGCAAAAGAAGTTGATTGGAATTCAGCAATTTGCATTTACACCATCTTCTGCATCTTCAAAAGTATATCATACGGGGCAAAGGCAAACAAGCCTCAAAACACTTTTGGGAGATAACACTCCCCACCGCTGCTCTCTGCCACCACCCCTCTCATAATGGCAGCGTAGACGTCTATAGCTCCACACAGCCCTATTCCAAGCCACTGGACTCTGCTGCCGGAATGCTTCTATCTGCTGTCTGAAATACACCTTTGGAAGGGAAGCACGGGAGGCTGGCAACATCTTTGAACACCTAAATATAGCTTCCCAGAAGAGATAGCAATGAGTAAGAAATGGAAAAAGAAAAATTTACTTCATCTTTTAAAGTTACGGAACTAGGAAGTACTTTGTTACTGTCACATTCTGAAGTATTTCTATCATTAGAGAGGAAGCCTCTTCACAAATACTGTGGGTGATCTGTTCCCAGCAGGAAAGATTTTGATGACCTCTAACTCATCAGGAGGAGTTTTTCATATTTTGCAAGTTATTGTGTTGGAAGGTCTATGACGAATCTGTTTCTGGCATTCATTTGTCTCAGCCACTTCCATGACATCCTCACTAAATTTTACTGCTTGAACACTTATAAACTACCTCTTCCTCAAGCAGTCCCTGCTGGGAAAGGCAGTTTAGCATCTCTCTGAGGTTTTAACAAGAATCCTGTCAGCTGAACATTCAGGAACTTACAGCACCTTCAGTGTCTTTGTGGAAAATGCACCACGCTGTTAAAGCTACAATGTAAAAAAAAGTATGAAGACAGCTTAAAGAATCATAATTCTGCTGTTAAAAAAAAAATGATTACACAACTTACTACACAAAGGCACATAACTCATTAATTTGATCAGATTTTACTAAGTGTTACTAATTTCTCCAGTAAAACATTAAAAAGGGGGGAAAAATGACATCTAAGATGAGATCAAAAAATACTATAGTCTTTACTTATAAATGAAGCATTACTTTTTTAAAAAAATTTCAGCTCTAGAGAGAAGTATTGAGACATGAAATCTGAAGTAAATGAGCAATAGCAATAAAAAAAAAATAGTTGGACCTAGATACTAATGCTGTCTTAAGGTTAAGCATTACTCAAAGTTACAGTTACTCCTGAGATGATACTCTTGTTCCAAGTCATAGTCACACGAAAGCAACGAAAGACTCGCGTGGTTATCAGACTCAGCACCAAGCATCGTAGGTCAGAACCTGGCATGTGACTCCAGTGCACTCAAGGGCTGCTTTGCCCAGCCGGGCTGGCTGCTGCTCTCTGGACCACCCTGTATGTCTGAGGGAAGCTCCACCCTTCCCAACTCTCCAGGAATCATGTATCACACTAGTGAGCTCACTGCTACAGCAGGAGGGTGATGGAGAATGAGTCCTAGAACCCAAAACAAAAGCACTTATGTTAAGAGTTACTAAGGAAAGTTTGTGTTAAAGCAGGAGGAGCTTGGGAGAAAAAAAAGACTAACTAAAATATTTGTTCTATGAGTGATTTTTTTAAAAAAGAAATTTTCATTTTGCTCAGAGTGAGATCCTGAAGAGGTTACCTAGGGACAACTCCTCTTCAGGCACAGAGGCCTGTCAAGTAAATTTCCAAGCAAGGTTCAACAGGCACAAAGAGAGAAGATAACATCCACACTGTGAGTAACCCTATCTGCATGGATCAGGCATTCAGTTCTATCTCAAATTAAAAAAAAAAAAAAAGTATTACTAACACTCATTAAACTAAAAGCCATTCATATTTAAATGAAACTCTTTATTCTAAAAAGCATTACCACAAACACCCAGTAAAGACTGTCAAAATGGAATCTCCACTTAGTCCACAGGGAAGTGATGGGGAAAAAAATGTGCCTCATGGAAAAAAAGTAATCTTGCCAGGCATCCCACTCTACCAACAATGAAACCTCAAGGCACAGACCACATGGATTCCAACAATGGGCACCACACATTTAAAACATGGTGTCACTGATGGAAAAAAAAAATGCTATTTTCCCAGAATCACTTTGAATGAAATGAGCACAAAAGGAAGTATTTACTCAGGAGAGGAGAGGAAATATTCTCAGATGAGGGCAATAAATCAACAGCTTGAAGGGGAAGAGGCATTGACCTCTTTAGCATTTATGCCACCTTACACCTGATCACCACAGAAACTGGAAAGGGTCAGAATCCAGGTATAATCTGTGGTCACATCAAGAACACTCCCCACGCTCAACACATAAATCTTGTATGCAAGATAAAACATCAAGCAGGTTTAGAACAGCTTTCTCTAACAAAAGTATTTTAGAACTAAATTTGCCTAGGATACATTAGTAAATTAAAAAGCTCAACAAATCATTCAGAATTTGGACTCAACCAAAGAGAATCCAAAAAAAAGTACATAATTATTTGGACTAGTGAAATTAGACACATTTATGCAAGATAATAGAATGAAGCATTAAAGAACCATATATACACATGCATTCATGCTAAGAAAAACATCATTTTTACTTACATTTCAGTGGCTATGAATCCGGTGAGCTCAGACAGGAAGAGAAACAGTATGAAGAGACAACAGCAGACAGAGACTGGAAAAGAGAAAGATGGAGGAAAAGGTTAGTCTTTTATCTCTGATAAAGAAACAAATTATTTTCATGCAGACAGATGATTCCCCCAGTGAATGCATCACGCAAGACAAACTTGAGAATTCATGTTCTCTTTAGAGACAGGCACCCTCAGGAGACTTCCAGGTGATACCACTGGAATCTCCCAAGTCTTGCACCAGAACACTCAACATCCTGCTTGGTATCTAATGCTTGGTCTACCTTCAAACCTAAATTGCAATTTCCACCTTCCCAGGTTTCCTGTTTTCTCCATCTCCAGCACAATGCTGGTCAGCCAAACCTCTCCACATCTTCTGAGCCTATGACATTTGTCTATGACATTTTATTGCTATTAGCTCCTCCAAAAGAAGAACCAACATCATCCTGTTTCATAAGAGCACAGTCACTTACATAGCATATTGTGGATTATAAGAAATTTTGCTTCTTTGTCAAGTCCTAAAGCCATGTGTAAATTGGGTTCTGAGTTCGCTGGACCCAATGGACGGAACCAGCAGAGCAGAGACGTTGGAATAACCGGAACAATTTAGCTAACGCCCGAAGCTTTGCCAGTTTCTTCATTTGCAGATTGGCTCTTCATTGAGGAAAAATTCACAGTAAAGAAAATGCTAAAAACCCAGAGAGCAATTCCCAGGTCTTCCCTAAGAAAGCTAACATAGGGTTAGAAGAGGTAGCCTAACAAACTGTTTATTACTGGTTACTCTTCATCAGAAAACTGTGTAAGACACTGTACAGTGAAGGTCACCCAGCAGACGTGCAGAGGAGGAGCTGGACAGCTGTGAACTCTACTAAGCAGGGATGATCGGAGTAGACAAGGATGTGCCAACACAAGGAGACAGAGATGCAGTGTATATCTATATTTATATAAAATAAATAAATAAAACTTTGAAGTTCACAATGAATCACTATACGAAAGAGTAAATCCAGAAACAGTATGTTATTCCAGCATTGTGACAACAGACGTATAATCTGGCTCACCCCTCAGTCCCAGCAAAGTAATAGTGACCAAGCACTCTTTGGAAATGAGTGCCTTACCATAGCTCCAAATTAAGATTGAGAAATCCATAAGAAAACCTTGTGCCTCAACTTTATTCCATACGACCAATGCAGCCTGAACACCCATTCCTTTGGGAGACACAAGAAACAACTGGCTAGAGAGCAACTGCATCATACTTCTGTAATTGTCCAAACACCCTTGGTAGGGAGTATGAGATGCAAGAAGGAAAGAGGAGGTAATTAAGGCAAATACCGAGACAGACCCGTAAGTGACCCAAGGCCTTGTGCCTCATTCTTCAGTTTAGTCACACTCTGATTCTGAGGAAAGAGAAACGCATTGCTTCCCCTTCCTCATCAGAGTTGTTGCAACGGTGGATTCATTTACTGACTCTCTCAAAGTGTGAGAGATTAAAAGAGGTGCCAAAAAAATAATTAACAAGAATTAAGAAAGAGAAAAGAGAAAACAAAAAAAGCCAAAGAACAGCAGGAAAACAGGAACTGAGAGGAGATGTTACTTTCCAAAGAGAAACCCTCTCAGACGGTCACACAGTTACTTCCAAGGCTTGGCTGTCAAGACTCAGAAGGACCCAGCTACGTTGCCAGCGGCATGCAGGAGGCAGCGCAGATGGAGAAAGGTGGACCTAAAGCAACAAATTCTTAGGAGAATACACACACCTACGTAAGGGCGCAAAAGCAGCAAGCAGCCAGTCACAGGACAAGTTGATCTAGTGTTTCTTACTGCTAATTATCAAGCAACAGAGACACAAGATCACTCGTCTTTGGCAATATGCAGAGGGAAAATGTTTCACACAGAGACTGTTTCATCTTTGGTCACATTCCTCTGTGCCTTGTTATCATTCTGTAAAGGCTTTCTGCAGCATCAGCCAGATCTCTCAGCTCTTCATCACTTCTATGCAAGCCTGTATTGGTAACTGCAAATTCTCTTTTGAAGCTTTCTTTCTCTTCCAACATTTTGCTTTCTTCTCCATCATTTTTCTTTTGTTTGAGTATCTTCTCCTATCCCAGCATATCAAGTATCTGCATCCTCAAGTTCATATTTCATTTCAACTCTCCCAATGAAGACTTGTGACAATACTTACCAAATAGAGTACAATAATGTTATACTAACCTATATTTAGAAATACTTGCAGATGAGCAAGAACACCCTGACACACCTGACCACCTAACTCCATCTATACACCTGGCCAGGACCGACTTTCAAAATTCTTCAATATTTTTGCCAGTCTGCAAATTGCAAGGTCAGTTTTCAATCTGGAAAAGAGAATACAGAAAACATACCAGATCTCTACAAAATCGTGATCAGCCTGGAGGAGATGAAAGGAGAACAACTGCTCACTGCCTCTTCCAGCAAAAGAAGGGGAGAGATTGGAAGGTTAAAAATAAGAGATTTCTGTCTACACAACAGAATTTTTTATCTCCTTAACTATGGATGTTGTAGATGCTAAAAGTCTACAAGATTTCATAAGAATCAGAAGTTCCCTAAAGAAGAAATCCATTGAGGGTTATTAAACACAGAGGAACCACCTTCGGTCAGGAAGTTCCAGAAGTGCCAGTTGACTGAAGGTTGGGATGGCGCTGAACCTCTCTGGGCTCCTTCTTACTGACCGCTACCAGAGACAATATACCAGCTTAAATGGACCTTGGGACCGACCTGGCTTGGCTGCCCTTATATTAAAGTCTCTCTGTATATCCATTTTTTGAGGGTAAGGGGAGGCTGGCATAAGACTTATATGCAAGTCTTACAAACCAAACTGTCTCTTCTGCCAAAAGTAAGATGGAAGCTTTTTGAGATAGAGAACACGGGCTTCTCTAGCCAGAGTGAAGCTGCAGGCACACGAGATGTTCCAGCGTACAGTGTCACACACACAGTGCTTCAGCTTCTTACTTCATAGTGAAGGCCTGTATTTGCTTCCATGAAAATACACAGTTCTCACAGCCCATGCTTGACAACTGTATTATATTTGGAAAAGTAAATTAAAGGCTGGAATCAGATAAAATAAAGCAATAAACATATGAAGCTTAATTCAACTGCCAGAGCATTGCAATGCTCCAGCAGGACTCCATAGTAGAGCGTTCTTAAAACTCTACTAGGATTACCTTATCGATACATTGAAGCTTGTGCGTGTTTGACACCTTGGAATACACTGCTGTTGACTAATGACAACCCCCAAGCGATGGGGACACTGGGGATACTGCCCACACAACTTTTCAACACTGGCTTCTACAACCTAACGCTCTTTACATATCTCTTCTGCCACGTAACTCCCTCTATACACTTGCCTGACAGCTCTTCCCCTTCCTCTGGCCCAAGAAATGAAAAAAATGCAAAGCAAAGTGTTTAGCACAGCACACAGAAGGAGAATGCAAGCCCACTTCTATATTAAGGCATAAAATTAATAGAATTTATTGTTCAATGAAGCAAACTGCCATGAAGTGCGAGGAGTGGGTCTTGTTGCAGATGCCATGTGAATCATAACTTTGATATTTCCTGATGTGTATTTAAAACTCCAGCCTCCACACAGCATAGAGTATTTCTGGATAACATTACTATGTGTGCATTCAACATGTGCATGCCAACTATGCAGCCACGCTGACTGGTAAGCAGCAGGATCGCTGCAGCAGCTGCCTGTGCTGCAGACCCTCTTTCAAGAGGCTGGGCTGCTCCCGCAGCAGATGCCAGCTGTCAGAAAGCCCAGGCACGTGCCCCGGCTGTCTGCACACCCAAACCTGGCCAGTCTGTCACCATGATCTGCTCAAACTGTAAGGCAGCGTTACACACACCACTGAAGATGGGCACAAGCACCTGCTGGAACAGACAACAGCAGCACGACTGGCTGAGTGGTTACATAGCTCAGTACCAGCTAAAACCAGAGATTTCTACTGAGGAAAAACAATGTCCAACTACTGTGCACACCAGGCAAACCCCCAGCAGGGAGTACGTTCTTCTAGGCAGTCCACCAAATCACAGTGGACGTCTCCTGCTCTCATTCCTTGCCAAGCAGATCTCAAACACCTTATATGCAGCATGCAGTACAACTTGAGAAACGACAAATCCTTACATAGCACAAGGACTCTCCAGAGCTCTTCTGAACTTGCCAGCATGTGAGATTGCCTGCTCTTCTCCAGCTAGAAAAAGTGATGCTCATTGAGCTCTCTGTCTTCTCTGAGCTTCTTCTTTCCAGGGAAGTTGGCCATCCTGCTCCCAGTGGTTAGAAACAGAGCTGGTACCTTCCTGTTTTCAGTTTTCTATAATTTGAGCTATTCTTTCTTCCACAATGCAAGCAGCATAGATGAATTGAACTTTTGGAAAGAAGCTTCTCTAGAATTCAAAAGACCCTGTAGAAATCGTGCACATTTCTACTCCAGAGAGTCTTCAGAAACTGAAGCAAGAGAGGACTCAAAGCCTCAGTAGAAATTATGGGAAGAGCACAAACTAATAGGCAGCTACTACAAACTACTTTATATCTGCTTTGTAAACCTTGGAACACTTCAAGGAAGTCCAAGTACAGCTGAGCCACAGCCACTTCACAGATTTACAGACCTAAAAGAGTTTTTGTGAGGTAGAACTTTCCCCTACAAACAAGCTCCTAATATTATTATTACAATCCGAATTCCCTGAAGCATTTGTCACAAAATCATGGAACCTTCCCTGCCTTCAAACTGGCACAGCAATGGGCTAGTCTCATTCACAGCTCCCTACAATGCTCAGGATTACTGGTTTTCAAATGACAAGACACAGGTTTGGTCAGACAGGCCATTATGAAAACTGTATATGGAGCCGCCAAAGTCTGTCGGCTGCCTGTGTGGTTTAAAAGCCTCTATCAGGCTGTCTACATGAGCATTCTAACCAAAAGCAGGAGAACCAGTTAGAGAAGAAAATCAAAGCTTGAGAAGTTGCAAAGTACAATAGAGAGAAATAAGTCAGCTAATAATTTTGAGTCACAGCCTCCAAGCCTTCCCACAACAAACTTATCACTTGAGCTGTTTACTGTAGATCAGAGAACCTAACACTGCATGGCCTTTGATGGTTCTTTTTTTTATTATTTTGTTTCTAAAACACGCTCCTTTCCAGGTGATTCATAACAAGACAAATTCTCAAAGGGAGCCCAGATACAGCGTGGGAATTCTTAGTTTCCAAAACAGAAAGGAAGGTAGGAACATTAACAAGTTCAAAGCGTTCTTTCAGAACACTAAATCTCATATGCCTCTAAATTAGTAAAGTGTTTCAAGCCCTGTATTCACAGTTTCAGCAAAACTACACGGGAGTCAATATGCAAGTAACACAGTCCGGGATGAGGAGAATATGGAGGACAAAGGCTCTCTGAAAATAAATATTTAGAGTCACACACTATGCTCAGCGAGGAATTTCCTTAGCTTACAAAAGGCTTTGCTGTGTGTCCCATTGATTTGCTGTTACTGACTCAGTTCTACTTGACGTCCGTTGTCACCAAGGGATATGACATCACTCACATCAGCAATGACATACAAGACTACTGACCCATCTATGAGAATGGATGAATGGAGCAAAGCTACATGATCAAAGGAAGCCACTGTTCAATGGAACAGGAAAGCTCCATTAGGCATCTAATTACAGACTTGGCAGGACCAACTGATCAATGTTTACCACTCTGCACAGTGCACTCATTGGCCACGTTCATGTGAAATTGCATTACTCAGCCTACAGTCTCCCACCTCAGGAAGAGGAAGGAAGGGGAAGAGGCCCAAGGCAAGAGATTTTTATCAGCCAGAATCTACGGAGTGATACATGGGAGGGAGAGTGGGTCACTGTTGGTGCTTTCTGATAAAGTAATTTTTCTTCTTGAAAAATGTGCCATAAGTAAATAAAACCTCTAATCATTTCTCTCAGCTGCAATGCCAGATGAATCCCTCAAGTATGTTGTGACAGAAATTTGTGTCTCCTAATTCATACTGACCTTTGGCCACCTACGTGTTGCCATCCATCCTGCTACCTCCTGACCCAGGCCCCAGACATCAGAATGTAAAGTCTCCTTCGCCAGAAAGACATGAATACAGCTGTTTTCTGCTTTTTTTCCATCCTGAGGGGATGTCCAACAATTACAGAGTATTAAAAACGCTGCAGTTCTTCCCTCCCTGCCCAGTGTTTTGAAGAGACTTGTAGCTCCTGTTCACAGAAGACGGTCACAAAAAGCTCTCTAGCTACTTTGGTAGCTAGCACAGGGGGTATTTTAGTCTTAGCTGTCAAGAGCTCCCTTTCATAACAATAACAAAAAGTGGTATAGATATGTTAAGATTCTGAATCCAGGCAGACTATTCCACCATTTAGTACAGCTTTAAAGATTGGGCAAAATAAGCTGTCTCAGCAATAAAGGATACCCTTTCCAGTGTTTAATATCTCTTTAAAAATATCCTCTAAGTCAGAGAGGCCAAAAGAAATTTAATTATAGACCGGGGGTACGCAAGGATAGAGGAGAGAAATGCTACTTACTAATAGCCCCTGTGTAGGTTGGCTGTGTAAGGTCTTTTGGCACCTTCCTGTAGATGTCAAACCTGAAAGAAGAAAAGTAACAGCCATAAAACAGGTGGAATATTTGAATACATCTCATGTCCCCACAGCCATGAATGATACTGAAGTTTTTCCGTTCAGCTTTCCAAAAGCATTTTTCAGTTCTCAGAAGACTATGAGACAGAAAACAAAACAAACACATTTTCTTTTATACAATTATGTAACCATGTTGCTTTTTGGCTCCAATTTCCAAAGCTCTTCCCTCTACCTCACTCTGCCTTGTTTTCATGGATCTTTGCAATCTGAACCGCTAGTGATGCCAGGGAATAAGTCATGCTGGACAAGTTTACAGACCACCGTAAAAGGAAAAGGATACTTTGCAGGGAGAGAGAGAGAGGGACACACAGGCATCTCCTAGACCTACACTGCAGCTTGCGGTCTGTATCCTGGGCAGCCAGGGATTGCCAATACCAAAGTCAGAAACCAGTGTGTTGAGATGAGAAACCTACCTTTGGACACTGTATAAGCAAGAGAAATTAACAGAAAGTTTGCTATTCCCTCTGTAAAACCCAGTTTAATATTAGACTGTTGTTTTGATTCAGTCATGTCTTTTAATATCCACCTGTCTCAGCTTTGCTATTTTAAACCCTCCATGGTTAAACTTTCATTGCCCTTTTGATGTTAGATGTATTATTTCCTACCACCTTGTGTTCCTCCATGGCCAGCCGCAATGCAGCCCTGACATCAGTTTTTCCACCAGTTTTCCACCACTCAATAAAAATTAATGCATTAAAAACACACACACCCTGAAGTGGGAAGTGACTGGTTCTCCCCCAAAATAGACTTTCTTTGGGTATTTTGCTAGTAGTGAAATTTGATGCTTTTTCCAGCCCAGGAGGGTCATGTGAGACATTGTGTTCCCAGTTCCCACTCTGAACAGCAGCAGGATGAAACACCTCCATGTTTGTTCAGCACTTCCTACTCCACCAAATGCTGGACTGAGAGTCCAAAAACTAGATCAGCTTTCTCTCCTTTACTCTGTGTCTGATTAGGTCATCGAAACAACCTGGAGGCACGCAAGGTAACCAACGCAGCACTTGCCAAGCGCGGAGCAGAAGGGTGCTGCTGCAGGGTTTTGGTCAGCAGCTGAAGAGGGAAGGTTCTGAGAAGGAAATCTGGTAGAATGAGACATCATCTGCCCTATCCAGCACCTGGACATGCTATGAAATCACTTAACTGTTCCAACAAACCAGTACCTCTGCCATGGAATGGGAAGAATACATCTCTAGGGTCTCATGAGGACAAATTTGGGATCTGTAGCATTTTCATATCCAGTGTTGATGAGGCCATATAAGCCAACAGAGTGAGCCAACACACTTGCCAACCGCACACAGCTCTTGTTCCTGTGATATAACTGGCAGAGCATGCTGCACAGCATCTGCATGGAGCTGGATGTTTGTGTGACTCTAGCCACTGCCATGCCCTGAACAGATTAGTAATATTTCTGAACGAAACAGTCCATTTATGGCCCTGCAGCTTCCCAGCCAACATCTGGAAAACGCTGTTTACATTCTTTCCACATACACCAAAGCAGCAGCAGCAGATGATAAAGCAAGCCAGGGTGGCTGATGACTTCATGGTCTCACAGGGGAGGAAGTAGCCAATCTTCCTGCTTGCAGCCCATTAAATGCTGAAAGCTGCCATCGTCTCGCTAAAGTCCCAGCAATGGATCAACAAGGCTAAAAAAGCTGGGAGAAAAAGAGAGACAGTGCACACATGAACACGCAAGAGCTTTTGAGTGTTAGTGAACATTTAGAAATAGGAAATAGCTCTACACTGGATCCAGTAAAAACAGCACCCAGTGGATACTATAAAAGGAAGTCTGTTCTTATAACAAGAAGTATTTACTGGTTTGAAAAATGATGACCCATCACAGGATTCAGTAAAAATACCTAGCTTTTTAAATAACTCAGTGGAAAGCTGATGTCATAGCAGGAGTCTCTCAGACTGCTATTTTCAACACGTGAGTGACACCAAAAAAGAGTTTTACATTGTGAAAATAACCTAGGAAGATAAGCAACATTAAACTCTTCACCAGAGCAAGACACTACAGAAAGCTGACCAAGGGCTCCTAGCAACATTTTCCTCCTGGCTTTAAGAGCTTAAAAAGCAGCTCATCCCCTCTATCTGCTCTTCTGCTTCCCATCTCTTCTACTACAGTTTTACATACCCGCTCTCCTACTACAATTATGGACATCTGGAAAGAGATTTAAGCAAGCCACTGCGTCTAATTTGCCCGAGTTTTGACAAAGCTTGGGTCTATACTTCAAGGCTCAAGCCTTTCTGTAGGTACAGTACAGCATGTTTGCAACATTTGTCACATGAGGTCCTTAAAACACTTTAAAGAACAGTTAATACCCGAGCGCAGTGAGTGTACACAGCTTGCTAAGCAGAGGACGTAAGGCAAACAGCAGCCTTGAACTTACAGTTGGGAGTCACATACAAGAACAGTACAGAACAACCCAGGAGAACAACATGAAACTATAATATGAATTTCCATTGAATTAAATTATTATTTTGCTAAGGGCAGACACTAAGGAGTAACTTGGAATCAAGAGTAGGCAAAGGATGCAAGACAGGCAATGACAGCAGAGCGAGTGGTAGGGAGGTAGGAGGAAAACTTGGTGGAGATCTTACGGATGAATGTGGACACTTAAAGGATGAGGACAAGCACATGCCTCAGGCAGCAGAGGAGGTGACCAAGAAAACTGCATTGAAGCTTGGGTAAGAGTGGAAAAAATAAAAATCAGATGAAAACACTAACAGTAAGGGAACAAATGAAGATTGTTTTGACATAGGAAACATATAGCTACCGTCTGCTGACTGACACATAACACTACTCAGTCCAAGAGAACGAGGATTAAGAGAAAAAGGACTGATCTTCACAAGCATCCTGTGGCAGCACTCATCTGTGCTGCAGGCCTTAGAAGAGAGATGTTCGACATTAAGGAGGTTTATGCTTCAACACTCCACAGGATGCCGGGCACCTTCCCATTGAGGACCTGGAACAGACCACAGCCTGAAACAGCAGCCAGACTCCACATTCAAAGAAGAGAAAGCTGAGAGCCTACATGGTCAGCAAGATGTTGTACTTTAAAGAGAATGATGGCTATGCTGCATGGTCAGGGCACAGAGGGCAGGCTCAGAGTCCAAGGAAGATGCAAAGTCCATACGATTTAATGACAGCTTGGAGAGTACGTTTGTGAGACACCAGAGGGATGAGGTCCCAGCAGGGAGTAGAGGATGGAATCTCCCCCAAATCCCCAATCAACTAAAAATAATTCTAATCAATAACTAAATCAAACAATTTTCTCATACAAATCTGTGAGGTTGACAAGAGTTATAGTAACAGGAAACGTTAAACCTCATGAGATTCGAGATCTGTGAAAGCCACAGCTCCTAATGGACCTAAGGATTACAATCTGATTAATTTCTCGGTTCCACCAGGCAAACTTCTCTCCTCTGCTACTAGCTTCTTGCCTGCATCACAGGGCTTCAAGCAATTTCAGGGGATTGCTTAAACTCTCCTGGGAAAAGGGAACTACACAGGTTAGACAGCACAGATGATTTGTAATGTGCAAGGGAGGAGGCCGTGGAGCCCTATGCATCGAAAGGGGAACAGGTTTTACCTGCCCTCGGGTCAGATATTCCTGAAAGCATCTGCAGTAAAACCCCAGCGAGCCTCACGTTCCCGCAGCGCTGCTCCTTCGGAAGAACCTCGCTACTCCAGGAACAGAGAGGAACCTTGGGTTCTGTGTCGTAAGAGCCGCTTTGCAGATTTCTGACACTGGCACATTTAAAGCAGTGGAAGATATTACTAACACTGGAGCAAGACTGGATGTTCAGAAAGGAAATTAATACCAGCCAGCTCATAACACAGTGAGGCACACAGTGTTACACTGAAAATAACCATTTTAGTATTCTTGTAGTCATATCCTAAATGACCATGAGATAAATTAGGTTGCAGATTTACAGCATGTTCACTATTTCACAGTAATTGCTAAATGAACTCTCTTCACTTACACTATTTGTAGCAATTTTCCACCTTCACAGAGAGTCACATTACTTTGCACTTAGAAAGCAGGCACACGGACAGTTTCCATAGGATGACTGGCATGTTATTTATAATATTTAGCTTTTGGAAACTGCTCTTCTGAGTAGAGGAAGAAAAGGCTTGTAAGGAAAAGTAGTATCTTTGAGTCAAACCAACCGACATAGTTGGAGGGTGAGAACAACAAGCTGCTCAATAGGAAAGCTCTTCCTTTAGATCACGCGTACCCTTGCCGAGGGAGGGCTGGACCTTGGAATACTAGAATACCAGACTAAAGATAGAAACAGGCTGTCATAAATAAAACAAAGCACATTCTAGACACATCTAGTGTATTTGCTGTCTCTTCTCTCCAGGAAGAGCCTGGTTGCAGCCATGGAGCAGGGGGAGGAAATAAAAAAGGTTGTTTAAGAATTTGACTTTCATTGGAACCAACACTTGTAACTACCATCAGGGACTGCTACAACGCTCTTTCATACCCAGCATTGAAAGGACATAACCAGAAACTCACCTTCTTGACTGAAATGTTGACCAACTCGTCAGACAGCATTTTGAAGAGCAGCAGCACTAGGATGGTTCTTAAAAAGGCCCAAGCAGAGAATCCACAAACATTACAAATCATTAAGTGAGGTCTGAGGCAGAAGTACAGCTGTCTGACAGACAGGGGTGCAAAGCTCTCAGAAACACAGAAATTACATGTTTCATCTCTTCTTGCAGTTGCACAAATGGATGACATGCTGAAACTGCAGGTGGCATGACTCAATGGAGCCAAACATAAGGAGAGCTTATTTAAAGTGTTATTAACTAGCAGACAGACTTCCACACTGCAAGTCCGAACTATATCCAAACTCAGATGGGCTGTTGCTTTTCAATGTTCTTTCTTTCTGTAGAGATATATGTTCTTCCTGTTCAGTTTTCAGGTTCTCAGCACTCAAGCGCTTCCCAGGCACAGCCAGATGCAGTGGCGCTCGTCTGCCTGGGACAGCCACAAACCATTTTGTGTGCGGCTGCCTAAGCAGAGGCAGCACGAGGTCAAATCCAGCAGAATGAAGCAAGTTGACATCACCAGCCTCGGGGCGATTCCTGACTTTCCTCTCACATCTCTCTGATAGTCAGTGCAACATGGGTGACAAAGAGGGCAGATGATGTCTACCCAAACACGAGTTCACCCCCTCAGCAGGAGCGGCCACAGATAGCGCTTCCTGCCAGGGCGTGCTTCATAAACACCTAAAAAGCTCCAAGCATCAGTATGTTGCAGAAATATTTCCGGAAGTGAAGCACTAAATACGTTACTTCACCAAAGAGTTACTACCTCCCTGAACAGATAAATGCTGTCCGATATCCTTGGAGCCTGAAAGAGGAGTCCACTTCACAGCCGCAGGAACCACTGCACGTTTTGTAGCTCAGGCTGAGGCATCCAGGGCAGCCTGTCCACCTGATCCTCAGCAGTTCTTCCAGGAAACTACTCCTCTCTTAGAAAGTAAGGGTCCTCTTCCCTGTCTGGTACTGGATTATGCCAATAGGGCTTGCCACTAGCACGAGGTGGTCTCTACACCTAAGACGACAACATTGACAGGATCCTTATGCTTGGGAACGCATCCTCTAGAGTTTAGTTTTCCACTTACTACTGAGTTTCCACTTACTGTTTACATGAGTGTGAAACCATTAGAAAAAAATTCAGAGATTCCATAACATGTCAGAGGAGACTAGTGGAATAATTTCAAGGGATGGAAACTGAGGTACCTTATCACAGCAAGTTAGATAAACAGATGAAGCATTTGAGACATTCTAGTGCTACCTGCTGCAGGAAACCCCTTGCAAGATGAGGAGAAAAAAATAGACTTTTTAGGGGACAAAGGGCTTGCCAACGTTTAATCTAACCTGAAAAGTTCCTTGTTCAGAGAAGATCCATACGTATCTAATTTTTGTAGAGAAACACACCAGGAGACTTGTGCTAGATTGTGCTTTGAGAGAGGGTCTGTTTTTCCCAGCCACATCTTTGCACTCACGAGATGCAAGCCGCCCGTGTGCTGACAGGCACAGCACGTGGATTTAAACATGCGCACACGGCGCGTGGCACTGTGGGCATTATTCTGTCTCAAGAGAGGGTCGTAAAGTGCTACAGCAATATCTCTGTAAGATATTGTTACCTCTTCACCTGCTAGAAGCAAAGAAGTTTAGACAACACAAGAAAGTGGTACTTGTAAGCAGCACTAACTAGACAGTGGTTAAATTTAAGCAGCTTTATAGCAAAGAGGAGCCTTGACATCTCGAGGAGCTCATGTCAGAGGAGGTGGAACACAAAGTCCTCTTTCATTAATTGCATATAGCAACAGTCGAGCACGCAGAGCCCTCACAGGTGCAGGAGGAGAGAGGAAAGAAAGGGGCAAGGTGTTAGTGAGGGTACCCAGGCCAGGGCTTTCAGAGCTCAGCACAGCAGCTTATAAATCTCCCGAAACTGCTGAGCCGCTGTGTGAAATCAGCTGCTTTGTGGCACCGGGGCTTCCCCCTGGGGTGAGCAGCAGCAGAACATTTCCATGGCCTGTGCAAGGTCTGCTCTCCTTCCAAGGGGAAGGAGGTTGTAACTCTGGGACTGTATATTCAAACCTGGCTAACCCAGTAGAAATGCAACATATTTACATATTGTACTTGGACACAGAGCAGAATTTAGGCACTGTAAAGCATTTAAAGCGGGCAGCAATGCTGACATCTGCTAACAGGTTATTTTTCTGCCCTTTCGTCTCTTCAAATTATTCAGAAATGTAGCTTTAATGCTTACAAAAGGGGAAGAAACTTTTTTGTTCTTTAAGCAGACTCTATTACTCCCAAGAAGAAATGAATACTGAGGCATTAGTCTCCTTTCTGAAGCACACTGACCCTCCAGTGGGTAATTCTGTGGCAAGTACAGGAGGATGAAGGTGCCTAGAGAACATGATCATTCAATTACAGCAAATCTCATTTCTGATGCCAAGAGTGATTTAAAAAATGGAATCAGGGCTGACATTCCACCTTTGGGAGGTCAACAAGAGTGTAAATACATCATGTCAGCTTGTCTTAGCAATAAGGGTCCATGGCTGTGATTCACACAGAAGAATGTGGGTGTTGAAATAACACTCAATTCTCCACCTCCTGCGTTAACCAGCTTTTAGAAGAGGGGCCTCTTTTTCAATGGATGCCACATCTGAAGTTGAGGTCGCTAATTCCTGGTGACACTACTCATTCTCAGTAACCAGTCCAGTGAACACTGAAAAAAATAACTCAATCTCACTACACATCAGTAACTTTGACACCTGTTCTAATAAACAATGGAATGAGTCCTACTAAATCCATTTGCTCCTCTTACAAACAAATCTACTTGAAGTGACTTGCACATACAGCGTATTTAATAGTGAACTTACTTTTTTTTCCCCCTGTAAAGTTAACCAAAGAATTGAAAATTCCTCAGCAGATTTTACTAAATTGGACCAATATTATCAAGTACTTATATAAAAAAGGGGTTTTGTTTGTTTGTTTGAAAATAGTACAAAGATTACGCTACAGCAGTACAGCAATAAGAAATGTGGAGCACTGCAGAGACAGTTCGTGCCCCAGGGTGCTGCAGGTTGGAGACCCAATGCTGGAGAAGGACCATCCATTCCCAGCAAGCAGTGACACTCTTGCTCTCCCACCCTGCAAGCACTGGAAATACTGCTTAGCACCAGGCAGTTCTAATGCAGAAGAGAGATTTTCTACCATTACTCACTGTACTTGCTATGTTCAAGTAGCACATGCAGATTAGCTACATTAACTTTTAGAAAACTCATTCTTTGTGGGGGGGAAAAAAAAAGGTGTTCCATGTCACAGGAAAATCATGTAGTTTATTTGTTGATTAAACTTTCCTTTTCCTTCCAGATGGGTAGGAGAATCATAAAATAATTATGGTTGGAAAAGACATTTAAGATCAAATCCAACCATAAACCCTTCAACACCAATTAGCTCCCCCCCCAGCAAAATATATAAACAACCCTTATTTTAGTTGACTGCAGCATGATGCATTTCTAGGAGCAGATATTCACTCAATATGAACAAGCCACGGCCCTTGGCAGCCAAAGCTCTGCCAGCATTCATGTTATTTTTNAGGGTGCTGCAGGTTGGAGACCCAATGCTGGAGAAGGACCATCCATTCCCAGCAAGCAGTGACACTCTTGCTCTCCCACCCTGCAAGCACTGGAAATACTGCTCAGCACCAGGCAGTTCTAATGCAGAAGAGAGATTTTCTACCATTACTCACTGTACTTGCTATGTTCAAGTAGCACATGCAGATTAGCTACATTAACTTTTAGAAAACTCATTCTTTGTGGGGGGGAAAAAAAAAAGGTGTTCCATGTCACAGGAAAATCATGTAGTTTATTTGTTGATTAAACTTTCCTTTTCCTTCCAGATGGGTAGGAGAATCATAAAATAATTATGGTTGGAAAAGACATTTAAGATCAAATCCAACCATAAACCCTTCAACACCAATTAGCTCCCCCCCCAGCAAAATATATAAACAACCCTTATTTTAGTTGACTGCAGCATGATGCATTTCTAGGAGCAGATATTCACTCAATATGAACAAGCCACGGCCCTTGGCAGCCAAAGCTCTGCCAGCATTCATGTTATTTTTGGTGAGAGTTGGATTCAGGCAACTCTGGCTGATAACAGGTTAGAAAGCATTTAGTGCCTTCTCTTCTTTGTGTGCATCTACCATTTAACTTTTAAAACAAATTCATTTTAGGCTACATCCTTCTAAATAACACCATACTCTTTAATCACTCCATGCAGCCTCCTTAATTGCTCCATGTAGGCACTGGCAAATAGAGACAACTAACAATTTCTATTCAGCTGTCACAGAAGAAAAATCATCTTTAACTTTGAGGTGCATTAATTTGCCTTAGACACACAGACATAACCTTGGGATTCGTCATTCTACACACTCCTATTCTACCCTTTATTGTTACTATCTGCCTCCTCAAACACTTCTGTTTTACTGCTGTATTACAGGCATGATTCAGAGGGTAGAAATGGTTGGTTCAGCCACTTCTGCTTGGTTCCCCATAGGAGCTATAGATCTGATGCACGGGGACAACCAGCACTTTCCCAAGAGTTGCACTAGCAGTTGAGGAAATCAAGGTGGGGATAAAGTAGGGAGAGGAAAATGAGCAAGTCTGGGGTCAATCTTACTTTAGGAAACATGTCCGTATGCACATGAAGGGAGCTGGATCAGCGGTCCTGCAGATTGTCCATAGTAGAGACTGCCACAAAACTTACTTTCCTCAAATTACTGCTACCTACCACCTTAGGAAGAGGCACCCCAAGAGTCAGCAGCAGAAGTCGTGGACTATGAGTCATTAAATACTTGCTGCTATTAAGATTCTAAACCAAGATGCCACTTATAACAGACTTCAGCAATTCACTTTGCATAAAATGCTTCACTACGTATAAGTAGGACATGGGAAGCAGAAAGAAACTTGGTCATCACAAATACAATCTGGATGAAGTCCACCTAATATTAAAAAAAAAAGTGTGAATAGACTCCATCTTCTCTCTCCAAGAAAGTTTTAGCAGAGGTTGGTGTTACAGAAGCAAGATCAGAATTCAGTCCTTGTGTTTCTCTCAGAAGCTTTTTTCTGTCCGTGCCAAAATCCATGCAACTGAGGCAGGGGGGAAAAAAAAGTAAGAAAGATGGCCCGTCTGCTATCCTCCATGTGAATTCATGGAATGAAAGCCAAGCTAGCAAGAGATTTTTTGTCAGAAAAAACATCAGTGAGGCTGCAGGCTAACGGCATAAAGAGCAAACCCTTCATATAGCCCCCAGGGTATGTGTAGAGCAACCTTCCCAAGGAGGGCACACTGTGCTGTGTGTAAATGCTACCGCACTTACGGCTTGGTGACATGCTGAGTGCTTGGACAGAGACACATCCATGACCCAGGCAAGGTGTAACAGTCGGAAGTGCAGCATGTGCAAGTGACAACCAGCATCCGCAACAGCCGGGGCCACTGCGGGATCTCTGCTCACATAAGGGCTTTGAAAGCTGCACGAAGCAGCTCAGCCAGCAGGCCAGGGTACAAAAGGGCTCATGGAAATACACCCCGAGCGTGCACCCCTTCCACCTCCCTGTTCTCCACATCAGCACTAGGAAGTAAAACGGATTCTCATGCTGTAGCTACTACCACTGAGAAGGAAAGAAATTGCTGCCCCAGATCTTTAAATCTCAGTGCTTCTTTAACTGAGATAGGCACTAGAGAAAGAGAAAGTCAAAGCTACTAGAAAAGAAAAAGAAAAAAATAGAGAAATATACAGAAAATCCTATAGTGGTATTAGGAGAATAAAAGCGTGCGAGCCAGGAAAAAAAAAAAAAGAAAAAAAATGGTTAAGAACTTTAAAAAAAAAACATTGTTTAATGGGCAGCAGCAACAGTTCCTCTGTTTCCTTGGGTCACTGCTCTGGAATAATGACTTTGGGACAATTCATCCCTGCTTTGTCAACAGGGCTGCCTTTGCAGCCTCTGAGCAGCAGCAGTCAGAGCAGCCCCACAAACGCAAGCCAAGAGCACGAGCTGCTGCGCACCCAACCGTGGCCAGTCACCGAGTCAGCTTAGCCTCTTCAGAGGACATTTAATTCTAAATAAAAACAAGTAGGTTTGTGCAGACGCCGTCCCTTCACCAAACACACACAGCTGCCTCTATCCCAGAGTGCGTCTTCCTGGCTTTGTTCTTCTCCACGAAGCACATTAGACACTCACAGTAATATCTTTAAAAGCAAAGCTTTTACTTTCGCATAATAGACAAATCTAAGAACAGCAATTTACTTTTCAATGTGATTGTTCAAGCTGAGTGAAACGCAAAAGGTGGAACAAACAGCGCAGCTGAGTCAGGTTTGCACACATTGTGCTCTCTCAATTAATAAAAGACCATCTAGTTTTAAAAATATAAATAAAATCCCAGTCATGTTTGAACTTTAACAGAGAAAGCTGTTTTCATTCACAGTTCTTAAAACAATAGCCAGAACTAAGGTGATCAACATCAGAGAAAACAAATAGAAGTTATTCTCTTCACTTGTTAATTTGATTTTTATTTAACAGTGTAACAGCAGGTTGACTCCTAGGGTTCACAGAGATGGTCTGAAAGACCAGTTAGCCCAGTCCAGGTGCATAAGACAGAATGTAAGAAACAATCAAACAGCAAGAGGATGGTCCTGGAGAAGGGGCAGTTTCTGGGACGAAGATGATAAAGAAACAAGTGGAACAAGACCCAGTGACCAGTGACCCAGAGATGGGCTGGACATTATCAGAACTCCTGGTAGACAGGAGAGGAATGAGTGCACAGCTGGATTGCTGACACTCAAGGAGACTTCTCTGCAATTTTTTGCAGGCAGGATTGAATAGCCCGGATGCCTGAGAGCTGCTGCAAAAAGTCACAACTGGGCTGAATAGCAGTTTAGAGCAATCTCTCCATTAACAAATCATCAGCTCGAAAGAAGATACAATCTCTGAGTCTGAGTGCTAAAGACTCCTAAATAAGAGAGAATCTATCTGAAGCCTGTATGGGGAGACTCAAAAAGTAAAGAGAAAGTGCATTGATAAAACCGAGTGAGGCATAGCCTGAAGGAAGAAAATACTGCTCCCAGTCTCTAGACTGCCCAGAATTTCCTTCAGGAGAAAGGGGAAGAGAGGAAGGAAGAAAATCTCCAAAATAACGTCATGATATGAGAGGGTCTGTGTCTCTTAGGAATGTGGGAATGAGCACTAAAGCTAAGCAACTAGATTTATGGAGTAAAACTTTGGTCAGAATTCCTTCTCTCTTGGATTATTTTGTTTTTAATTGGGAGAACTTCAAGAACAGCGTGTCTTTTCAAGTAAAACTTCCCTCGTTGACTTCAAAAAAGCAGCAACTTCCAACCGCCTATGCTTATTCAACTTCTTATGGCCCCTACTGTATCCATCCTGGACACCAACATGGAATCTTGTTCTACAAATCTGTCGAAGAGGAATTTCTCAACACCTATAAATTTGCTCTAGAATATATTCCACAGGCAACTGACAATTGTCTTATCCTAATACCTTTAGCATCCTTCTGAAGCATTATTTTTTTCTCTTTTTAGGGAGAAATTCTAGCTCAAGATTTCTTTCTGAAATCTTCTCTTTAGAGTATGCTGTTTTTCTTCCCATTGGAAGGTAAGTGCCTGCTCTGACAACACTGGAAGAACACTTACCTCTTACATAACACATCATAGCTAAAAAGTAATTATTCTTCCAGCAAAGTAGGTGAAATCTTTCACCCCTGTTTTATAGGGTGAGAAACAATGCAAGGAAATTGGTGGGAGGGAAACAAAGTAGGAGCTACCGACTCCAACTGCTTCATTTTACAATTGTCAATTCTTTGTTTAAACGAAATTTCTACGTTTCCTGTCTGACGGCAGATGAGAACATAATGTGCTGAGAGCAGTTCAGGACAGCTCCTGGGACAGAGACACACTGTGAGCCCAGGGATGCTCTGCCAAAGGGGGAGCCAACAGACCTGAATTCTGTTCCGCTCCCAGCACTGACTCACTGTGTAATTTCTGTGCCAGTCAATTACATCTTTCTTCCTCAACTTCTTCATTTTGCAGAGTGGCACCTGATGGCGGTTGCCTACTTTTCAGCGTTGAAGTCTGCATTGCTCCATTGCTAACAAATGCCCCAACTTCTTTGAAGGTCCCTACAAGAAAAGCCCCAGGAAAAGGGGTTCATGAAAACAAATGAGACGTGTATGGCAGGAGCTGAGCCCTGGTTCAATGACAGGGTTGTGCCTAGAGTGCATCTTCAGAACTATCTTGATCAGGAAGGGTGTCCTGAAGCGGGACCCAACCTTTGATGCATGTTGAATATAAAATAAGTGATCCTGCTAATGTGAGTTTACACATGGAAAGTAAACACAGAATATGCAACTATCAAAGCTCGGTCCTGAATGTAAGTTCACGATGCAAATATAGATTCAAAGTAGGACTAATAAACCGATACTTACAAATACCAACCAGTTATTAGCACATTTTGTAAGGTAAACACCTACGTAACAGCAGATAACACACAAACACCATTAAGCAATCAGCCAGTGTCCATTTACATACAATAGGGTATTAACACACATACTGCAGAGTCCACTTTTAACAGATGAGTTCTTAAAGCTTCAAAATTTCATTGAAAACTGTTATTCCTGAACTACTTTAAGCAAGATCTTATATGAAAAGGGTGGGACAAAGAAGTTAATGTAGTTTTAAACTAGCTTATCTGCATTGCAAGCAGATGGGGACTGGGATTCTTGAATTGTGCCTGATGGACATTTCACTCTAACGTCTCACCATTCTCCAGGTAGCTCGCCAATAGATTTTTCTTTCCTCTGACCTGCTGACTCCCTACACTTTTAGGCCCAGAAGTGAAACACAGGAATAAGCTTCCTTGCCAGCCAGCTCCTCCCTCTTAATTCCAGTTCCAAGAACATAATGAAACTAAGAGAGGAAGTTTCTGAAACAAGGAGGAGTACTGAGAACAAGCAAACAAGGTTAGCTATGAGGACTGTCATTCATTATATAATTTGGCCCTTGGGTAACTGGACATTTAGGGAAAGGGGCTGACAAAACCTGATGCTGTTCAGCAGTTTCTGTGGTATTATGTCATCTGGTCTTCAGGTTTGTACGGGAAAGATTTGATATAGAAAAATAGCAAAACTATTTACTTCTAGCACAAAAGACCATGAATCCCCACAACACTTAAAAAAAACAAGCCACAAAAAGGTCAACAGTTTCCAGTGTCAATTACACCCATTTCTTTCCAAGGAACTAGTTCCCTTTTGCACCTTCTGCCAGCCTCCATCACTCAGTTACACCATCCAGTACAACTCCTTTTTATCAAGTAAGTTCTAAATTTTGTTCTCCTACTTTTTCAGTGTGAGAAGCTTGTTCTCTGTCAGCCAGGAATACACATCTATTTCTGAAATGTGCCAAAAGTGCAAACTATTTCAGTCGCTGCTGCAAAATGGAAGACAGGAAGCCATGTATTTTTTTCCCCTTTCAAAATAAAGTGTTAGGCACAAACATATTTCAAAGGCAATTAGGAAGAGGAAAGTATTTACAATCTCATATACTCAATGGTGGATTCTTGCCAATTAGCATTTTATTTCCTTTTAGGCAGTGAGGCAGGTGTCAAAATGAAGGATGGGAGAGAAATGTATTTTTAATAAAGTGAACAAACTATACTGTGCTTCATCCAAACAGGAGAGAAGTGTCACGAAGAAAAAATGTTCAAGTAAGGGGACTGGTATTTAAAGGGGCCCAGCCCTTCACTGATTTGAAAGTGAGAGATTTGCTTCTGAGCGCTATTCCCGATCTCTGTGTTTTGGAGATTGGAAGAAGATGGAGAAAGAGAGGAGAGGCAACCGAATTAAGCATATACAGCTGCACCCCAGAGCAATTAAATCATCAAGATGCTTGAACGCTTTATGTAAACCACAACCCAACTCAGATGCCCTCACCCTGCTTAAGCCCAGGGATTGTTGCTCCTTGCAGCTCCCCAGCACATCCCAGCACATCCTGCCACAGCATCTCCACTTGCTTCTGCCACCTCTGTCCCTCACCCAGTCCCTCCAGCAGGAGCCCTCCAGTCCTGAATTTCTCCCCCTTCCCCAATTCCAGATCTGCCAGCTCAGTTTCTCTACCTCCTGCCATGCTCCTCCAGCTCCTTCTTGCTACACAAGACTCCTGCCAGCTCCCAGTTCTGCCAGTGCCCTCAGTCACTGGTGCCCCTCAACTCATCCCTCCCATCTTCTCCACAGCAGCAAAACCCTGACCGGTAGCAGAAACGATAACAAAACTCTAACTTGGAGTAATTCCCAAGAAATCACCTACACAGAACTTAAAGCAAAACCAGGATACCTCTGTGGGAATAAAAGGGATGCCAGATGGCCTTAGGCAAGATTTTCCACATAGTTTTTCCCAGAGCTTCTAGGAATCACAAAACATGAACACTCTGTTGCTGCCCTATACTGCAGAACCCCTCAAAACACCTTCCTGTAAGGTTAATTTAGCAACAGACTAACTTGTAACTTTTATTTGGGGAAGCTGCTTTCTCAAAGGTTTGTGTCCCAGTTGCACTAGGACAACGCATAAATTCAATATCTCTTCTAAGCGATTTCCCACAACAGCATGAACAAACATAACCTCCTGCAGAAAAAAGGAGAGGGAGAAGAATAAAAAAAATAAATAAAAATAAAAATAAAAGCAATATAGAAAATATCTCCACCTTCATAAGGTTTATGCACACAGTCCCATCCATACTGCACGATAAAAATATTTCTCCAGATCAAACAGGTAAAACTCTGCTCTCTCTTCCACTGTCTCTATTCCGCTATCTCTTCTTATGTTGCGAGTCTATTCTTTCCTCCTGAAGTCTACTTTTTGAAGTACATACCCAAAAAAACTAAAAAACACACACACAAACCTACATATACATATGCATGCTCAAGATCTTCCTCCGGTTCTCACTCCATACTCATGGTAGCACTTGAACTCTTTGCTTACTGGGCAATTCAATTATTTTCACAGTAACAAACTACAATACCATGAAGAAAGCATGTGTGCCACCACCGAGAGAGCAGGGCAAGGCAGACAAGCTCAAGAAGGAACAGAACAAAACTTTCTTATGAAGTCAGACCTTAATTCTGCTGTGCTCACTCAGAAAAAGTTTTATACTACAACTATATTTTAAGCGAAATAAGGAATGAAGGAGAATTAGGAAAAGATAGGCACGTATACACGCTACATGTGATCCTTTATTTGTGGCATAAACAGACCCACTCTATACAGCTCTGCATGCCCATCTGACTGCTGTGAAGCAGAATAATTTTTCAGGTGCCCTCAAAGGGCTATTGTTGAAGGAGGGTTAGTCATGGTACTGCCTGGCACCAAAATCAGTGTTGGTAATTACATAAGAGAGCAGCAATACCATGTGGAACGCTGTTTACCAGGGACATTGCACAACATGAAGTGGAACACGCTCGCCAGACATGACTGCAGTTTAATATGAAAATACCTCACACAGCTACTGGGCCCCCTGAAGTGGTCAGCTTTGATTTCTGTACCTAATAGAGAAAGAACAAGTGCCTGCCAAGTGTAAAGAGGCAACTATCTAACCAACACACAACAAAGCTGCAGTCATTAATTATAGATATTTAAGTCGAGTTACGAAGTGACGACTTCCAAGTAAATCACATCCAGGATTTAGGACTTCTAAGCAAAATTGTTGTGTAACCATCCAAACTTACGGCTGTGGAAGTCAGCATGACCATACACAACTTTGCAGAGGGCACATGCAAAGCTTCTAGTCGTGACATCGCCACACACAAACAACGAAGCCCAACTCATCTAATCAGAGCAAACTGCACAGGCTGCCGTCGGCTGTTTGTTCTTCTCTCGTCCTCCCACGGCTTCAGCCAACACCACTTACTGGCTGCCATCAACTGCATCTATGCTCGACATAAGAGGCACCACGAGCTCATTTGCAAAGTAAGTTGAGTAAATAATTTTGTCAAATGAACTACTGCGTGTTAATGCAGCTAGTCAAACAACATGCTGAGAGAGAACAAACAGGAGGATGGGGCTCAGCATATCGCAGTCTCATGAGAAACGTGGAGCTGTTTGAGACTTCACAAAGAGAGTCCAAATTAAAGTCCTGAGCAAATATGTACTTTTCCACTGACATTTGCTACTTCTTGGGCAGTCCCAGAGGATCATTTAGTCACCATCCCCGCTTAAGGACTGGCAAACACTCACACAGAAGCTGAAGAGCTCCCAGAGGAACAAAGCAAGAATTGAGGGGTTAGAGAAGGATTTTAAGTCATGACCCTCACAAACTTGTCAAAAAGGAAAATTATTATTAAAGTGAGCTTTGCTCCTTCTCCTCTTAAGCCCGAAGACTAAAACAAAGCCATTTTCATTAGATCCACAAGTGGACGAGAAACTGTCGTTCAAGAAGGTGCTTAGCTTGGAAAAGATTTTTCTCTTTAAGACTCCTAATCGCTCACAACCTACTGATTTGACCTTACTAATCTGGTAAGGAATCGAAGGAGGAAAATCAGCTGTCGCTGACATTGCTGAAGCTCTCTGGACTGCCAGTTTTCCAACTATATCAGGCTGGATGCCTCAAGCAGCAGTTTGCCTATTAGCCAGCACAACTCCTAACTTAAACCAAAGGCATTCACACACTCACTGCCTCTCCTAAGAGCAATAATGACAAGACTATGGCAGCTTTGGTTAAGACTGGAGAACTTGATTTAGAAAAGACCAACAGCAACCAAAGACCTGCCTATCAGATTTGAATCAGAACACCTATGTAAAAAGTATCATTTGTTACAGATGTGCCAAAAACCAGGTGAGCACTGCTTCATGCTGTCCTGTGCACGATGGAGATGGAATAAGAACTTCCAATCTAAGTCAGCATTTACCTCTAAATCCCTTGTAAGTTGGGCTCCTTCCCAATGGCCTCCAAAATCCATGCGTAACAGAGTGGTAATAATAATAATTCATTGAGGTTATCAAGAAGGAAGAAGGAAAAAATCCTGAAAAAAATGCATAATTAAATAAGTTCTGAACTTCTTGGTTAAATATAATAATGAAGACTCATGGATATGAATCTATGCCCAAAAGCAGCCAGGGCACAACTGAGAATTGTCCACAACAGAACAAAAACTTGATTACATGGAGGTCTAATTTTGTTTTTCCTTAGTCTAATCAGTCAATGATACCAAAATAGTTCACAAGTTTCAGCAGTTGCTCCAAAGCCATCTCATGCAAATAGACAGATGGCTCAAGAGCAGCACAACTGGCAGCAAGGTTTCCACCATGTCCATTTGCAGTGCACAGGCACTCTCCTCTTTTGAAAACTACAGAAGACAAAAAACAGAGTAATTACATTTCAGTGCTGTTGTTCACTACTGAATCTAAGCCTCCTAATGTTCAAGAAACATTTGTGACATTCTGTTCAAGATGACCCAGGCTTACAGTTTAATCTAATTAGTATTTTAACACCCACTGAAGCTGCAAATACACAGGTGACACTGAGTCGTAAAGATCTGAAGGGGAAATACCCTTCAGCTCCAGCTGCATACCTGAAAATCCCCAGTCAACAAGATGTAGCACTGCTTTGCTGACACAAACTGTAACAAACCAAGGGGAGAGACAAGAGGCAGAAATCTATAGCTCCCTTGTGGCCAGATGTGTTTTAAAATAAGAAAGTATCAGGACATCTGTAGATACAAACTGATTTAGTAGCTCTGCAGAAGGGCAGGTGTCTCACATCACTCCTCAAGCAGACCTGTACTCAATATTCCCACTGGGAAACTAAAAACTTAATTGCTTACCAACATCACAACAGGATTGTAGTGATTAGTGTGTATGAAATGCTTGCAAAAATGAAAAGCACTGAAAGTACTAAGTATTATTAAAACTAAAGATACTTAGGACAGAACAATTGTTTATTCACTTTAGATTACATGAAGGCATTTTTTTATTATTTAAATGCATTTAGTCTAGAAAAAGGAACCATTGATAAGCCAAGAAAACACAAGTTCTGCAGAAAAAAAGTGCAGTACAAACAGACAATTTCCAGTGAGACAGCTCCCTTGAAACTGGTGAGAGGCATGTTCAAGCATTTTGGTTCCTTCAGTCTCAACAAAATTGAACCCACAAGTCAAGGACATAGGAAAAATACTTAGTCAAGTGGTCAAAAATGCTTTGAGTTTTAGTTGAAGAATAGTGATTTTTTTGTTCACAAGTTACCTTCTTTACTTGTCACTTGTCCCTCTGTTTTCTCCAGATGGGACTGATCTTCCTATTCTTCCTAGAGCTATTCTGTGCAGGAAGAGTGCACAAGAGTCTCGAACTTCTGGCTGGTCTGCTCAACCGCGCTATCCTCATCTCCACAAGAAGGGCAGCTGTCAAGCACGTGCCACTCTTAACAATATCAAAAATAAAAACTCAGATGAGGGGAGAATACTGGAGAGACAAAAAAAATAAAAAAAGAATTTGCCTTCCTAAATACCTGAGGACAGCAGTCAAAGACAACAGGGATTTCTGTGGAGTTAGCAACAGGAACATGCGGCCTCCAGAATTCCGGAAGACCCCAATACTTTTCCATTTAGTAGCTCCAAGTTTTGGGATATTGAAGATATATAAGGCCAATTTAAGAAGTGTCTAACCATTCCACTCTTTAAAGCGTGTGTTAGGTGTATGTATTGTTAAAGTCTGTGCTAAAGCTAGGGCGAAAAACTATCTAACAAAAGAACATCAGGCTCAAATCTCTGAGAGAAAATTGTTGCACTTTACATAACGAAAAACACCACATCCTGATTTGAAAACATACTGAAGATGGTAACTTTATTTTTTCAAGACTATTATGTGTAGAATGTACAATTGTCAGGAGTAACTATAATTTTGTTAGATATCTATCATTCTTTCCAAAATACGACAAAATTTCCTGAATCTCACTAGATTTCATTCCAATGACTGCAAAATAAGCAAAGATCACACCAGTTTAAATGTAATCTCTAACTCTTGCAAAAATTTTGGTCCTAAACTCTGTCCATACTGTTAAAACAATAAAACTGCTTATTGCATGCCACAGTAACTATAAAAATATGAAGTTCTTGACTATACTAACTTCACACCTCTGAAATTTTATCTTTGCAGAAAAGCTGAACTTAATTAATTTCACATTATTAGACTGAGTGCTCTGAAATATCTCTTCTAAACTTCCAATCTGTTGACAAAGAGTTTATTTGCAACTATGAATCTTTAAAATGCAGATTTGAACCAATACCTCTATGCTTCTCTAACTCATCAGTGCAAACTGTAACTCAGCTTTTACTTAATGCCTCTGTTCCACTCGCAAGCGAGGCACTGGGTAGTTATCTTAAGACAACCACCTTGTGAGCCTGTGTTTCCACATTTAGAGATTGAGATTTGAAACTTGACAAAAAATGACATTTTCAAAGCCACCGAAACACATTTGGTTTGCTGTTACAACATGGCAGCTACCACCAGGCTCCCTTATTGTTTGCATGATCTGTGAGTGTGAAAATAGATGGCAGCAGGATTTGCAGCTGTCAAAATGCCTCCAAAGCTGAGTGTTTTTTTTGTTCCTAGCCATTTTTTTTTTTACAGAGGCAGAAGCAGAGCCCTGGGCCCTGCATGATCCCGCAGACGCTGCTCCCAGCCTCAGCAAGTCCTTCCATTCAGGAGCAACTGACCCCCTGTTGAGCAGGGCCCCGCGGATCCCATACGAGATCCTGTCAGCCTGTGTGGATGAGAGGCCGGGTTTAGAATTACAGTAAAAACCGACAACACAACTTTTACATGGGAGAAACAAACAAAATACAGGGGTGATGCTACCGCTCCTCCAGCTGGCTCAAAGGAGGGTGGGCAATGGCTCGCGAGGGCCCACACGAGAACCACCGGCCAACAGCTGTGGCTCCTGGCGCCCCAAAACGCACCGTGGTTGTTTTGGCTTCACTGTAATCCTAGCGCCCCAGGGAAAGCCGCAGGAGGAAGTTTTGCCGCAGGTCGTCCCCGCGGCACCTCGCAATTTGGGGAGTCAGAGACCCCCGCGTCAGGCCTGGCCTCCGAGCTACAGAATGAACCGCGGCTGCGGCCGCAGCTCCGGGCGGCGCCGCAGGCCCGGGGTGCCCGCGGGGCGGCGGGTACGCGGGCG
>VWPW01032634.1:351819-401398 GCA_013389825.1 Crypturellus undulatus | reverse complement strand
GCCGGCGCGAGGGCCCCTCCGCGCCCCGGCGCTCCGCGCAGCGCCCCCAGGGCCGCGAGACCCCCGCAGGCGCCAGCACCCACCTGAGCACCCCGCAGCTTTAAAGTTGCCCTCGGTGTCCCACAGCTACGGGGAAACCGTGCCCTCCCCCAGTACCTCGTGTCCCTCCGTGTTCCCTGAGTGCCCCGCAGCTCGGAGGATCTCCCCGCACCTCGTGGACCCGGCTAGGAGGAGCTTCCTCGGCGCCCCACAGCCCTGAGCAACCCCAGTGTCCCACAGCCCCCCACAGGGCTGGATCGAGGGGGCTCGGGCCTCCCAGGACCCCCGTGTTAATCCTGCCGGGCCAAGCCATGCCCTGTGCGGCTCCTAATCCATGGCCTAGGGAAAGCCACAAAAAGACTGGGAAGTCTCATGGTTCGAAGCGCCCGTAAGGGAGCGAGGAGCACGCCTGCCGCAGCGCCCTCCGCACGCGCACCCACACACTCCTCTTTCTGGTGGAGGATGAACTCCTCGGGTCTCAGTATCCGACTCTCACTTTCTCTTGAAAATCCCTTTGCAATTTTATTGGAGGCCAAAGAATTAAAATAAGAAAAAGCTCCCTGTTCTGCAGGCAAGGCATTTCGCCATCACTTGAGTCCCTTTGATGTGCTGTTTTGCCTCTTTGCTTGAAGTTCTAATGCTTTCGTCTGACTTCATCCCTGCCGGGCTTAATGCAATGCACCTCGCTAATCCCACACTATTCCCTACTTCATCCTGCACTGCAGGTTGTTCCCTTAATAATGTCTCCAGCTAATGGCATCAGTCAGGGTCTTTTCTTCTGCAGATAGACTGTGATCATGGCTGTATTACAGAATAAAGTCGTGTCACTCACAACAGCGCATGTTCAATTACAGTGCAGGAACAAAATACGACTCTTTTTTTCTTTCAGTCAAGAAGCAAGACGAGAGAAAAGAGGATGACAGCATTCTAAATGTGCTGCTTTCCTGATTGGTTCTACAACCTTCTTCTTTGCCTTCTTGCTGTTGTCATCATCTCCATCCATAGGGATCCACATCTTTCCATTCTTTCTTCTTACCTGGAAGTCAGCCCATCCTTGAAAAAAAAAAGATCAGATCAGAACAAACAGAAAAAAAGACTACTTAAGAGTCAGAGCTGTTAGGCATCTTTCAAATAGTCTTTCAAATGAAGAGATAACAGTTCTTTGGTGGAAATATTTAAAGCTGGAGGAATCCTGGGGATAAGATAGCAGAGCACAATCCATCAGAAGCCCTCAGGGAATAGATAAAAATGTCTAATTGATTTTTTTTAATCTCAGTCATCTAAATTATCCAGCTCTATTGTAAAAGCAAATTCAGCAGATTGCCAACTGATCAGCAACAAAATCCTGCTGCACTTTGCATTGTACTCCAAAATAAAACAATGCGCTGGAATTAATGAGGCAATTCTCATCCCTCATGAGGTCAAACCAATTACACAGGCATAGCTAGCAGGTACAATCTATGCTGAAAAGAAAAAAAAATCAAACAATGCCTATCAAGTTATAGTTACACAACCTAGAGCTGGTCTAGGCTTCTGGCAAGAACCTGATACCATTAGCTATTATTAACCATCTTGTGCAAAGACATAAACTCTCTCAAGAGCCAGGAGAATTACTAAAGTGGTTACGAAATCACTTGTACAGTAGACAATTCTTGAGGCGGCCTTGAGGAGTCTTTTCTTTTGCAGCCTCAAGAATACTCTCAGCTCAGTAAGAGATCACATTGGGAGGATTTTATTTGCAATGAAAAGGTCAAACTCTGAAGAAACTAATGGACTCCAAGCAACGCCAGGACAGCTTTCCAATTTGATCCCATTCACTTACATCCTTGCCAAGGAAAGAAGAAGTTAATGCCCTGAGATAAGACCCTCGTCACAATGTTGTTTAATTACATAAGACTTCTACTGAGCCTGAGATAAGAACAGGAATTTGTCTACAGTCCAGCTGGGTGCGGCTGCTTAGATCACATTGTGCATTAGAGCAGGAATTAAAAGCAAGAGTTTACTCGAGGTGACTATCACTTCATTAGAACTGGAATATGTTAACTGAGGATGACAGCTGATCTTGAAAGTTTCTTTTCTCATATATGTAATAAACTAACATTTTTGATAACAGTAATCCTAAAACTATCTGCTATTTCTTTTGAAAGGACATTAGTAACATTAATTGAGCCAAACTACTCCTCTGAAATCATTGAGTAAACATCACCAGAATTATTAAACTGAAAGATGAACTGACTCACCTATGGGTACAAAATGAAGTCAACTTCAATTCTAAAATTAGCAAACAAACCCCTTCTCTCCTAATTCTAGGAATTAGAATTCCTAATTCTATGTTCATAATTCTCCTTCCGAAAAAGACTGTTTTCCTCATTTAAGTTCACTTTCTTACATATAAATAAAATCATGGATGGCTATATATCTGAATTCCTAACTAACATTAAGTTGAAAAATATTAATATCATCTTGCAGATAAGACAAAACTGCATTTCTTAAAAAAAGACCCTAAAGTTCTTTGTTTGAATCATGCTCCTTAATATTTACTCCATGAACTTATAAACAGATAGTGTTGTCTGTCTAGGTTTCCTAGTACTTCTAGATGATACGCTATTCTTTATTTTTTGCTTCTTGTTCATAAAATATTCATTAACTCTTTATATTGTAATCATTATTTTGGTATATCAAAATTTCTTTTTTTTTCCCCCTCCTAAAAAAGTATGACCTAGATCCTTACCCAATTGGCATAATTTTAAAAATCTGTCATACTCATGCATGATTTCCCCTTTTGTGTTGTTTGTGAGCCCTTCCACATGGCTGGGTTTTGTTAGCCTCTGGCTTGGACTGTGCCTCTTGACTTGGGAACGTATTGTGAGTGCGGTGACTAGGTCATGAGCAGCACTGTTTGCTAAAGGTAACGCTGGGTACATACAGTCATCGTTTAGGTCAATTAGGTTTTGTTCCTCACTGGGAATGTGCAGTGACTGTGAGGAGGGTGCAGTGCTTATTCACTTCTGCCCCTTTAGGTACAGAGGTGTGTTTGCCTGCAGCTGAGCTGTAGCTTTTGGTTTGGGATAGTGTGTGACAGGGTATGCACCACGACATCTTGCCGCTGTGCATTTACTCACAGGATGTGCTTGTAGCACTCATGTCAGGGTGGGTTTGGGTTTAAAGTGAGCACATTGCTTTGCTGGGTGTGTTTTCTTGAATATGTGTTGTTTTCTACAGGGTGTGTCACTGGCTGCACGGCGAAATAAACAGACTGCCGTCCAGGAAAAGGAAGAAACATTTTAGAAAAGGAAGAGAAAATGGTATAAAGCATTAAAAATAAAAATAACATCATCTGAGGAAATCTTTCTTAAAGGACAGGATGCCCATGTAGGTGAAGAAATTGAATACTAAGGCAGGGCTGAGTATAATCAGTAACAGAAGTTCAGCCCTTCCTCTTAGGATTTTGATAAGCTGTGTGTTGACAGTACTTTCTAAACATCAGAGAACAAAAAGGCAAGCTTTAACCCATGATGAAGAGTAGTCTGTGTTCATCATTATCATATAAGTTATAGTTGTCAATCTGATGCAAGACTCATCTTTAAATGGGCATCAGAATAAGTTAGGATCTACACATCTAAGGACTTAAAGAGGGCCTTCTTCACTGAGTATCTGAGCTGTTTCTTTAATAAAGCTGTAGTAACAACCTTTCTTCTTCCTGTTCAATACGTGGAAACAATAGCCTGATTATCTGATAGATCACAGGGCTGGCTACAGCTGCCGAATGTATTTCTGTGTATGGAGGAGGAGGTTTGTGTGGCCCTGTGGCCTCCTCCTTGTCCTGGGCCAGTGGACAAGCACTACATAGGGCAGCACTAATGGGAACCTGCAACTCTTGAAGTCCCTGGGAAATTTACCTTGATTTTAACACGTCTTCTTTTACTTTGTGTTTGCTTTACTTTTTGATGTGTCAGGAGTTTCCTATGAGAAAGTCACAGTGAGTGGAGCATTTTTCTATTTGGTTCCTTTTCCATTGTGGAAATAAATGTCATGAACAGATTTCAGCTTCTGGGACAGGCTTGCCTCATGTTTTTGTAGCCATCCTGTGTTGATCGGTGTTTACTGTAGTTCAGGAAACTGCAAATGCATGAGAGGTCACGGCCAAAGGGAGATTCGAGTTAACAGTTAACTAGAGCGGACTTTGAGCCTAAGAGAGAGGGTCAAATCTCAAAGTGATCTGGGATTAGCAATGAAAAAAAGAGTTTGGGATTAGTGCCTGCTCCACAGAGGAGGAATGTACTGTACTGAGGTGCTTAAATTCCGTGTACTTTGGAAAAGAAGAGTTAGGAAGCCAAGGACCTGGAGTGACTGTAGCTAACGCACTGGGTGCCGAGATGCCTGCATTAGGCAGTAGGAAATGCTAAGAGGAGAGAGACATCTCTATCTTACTCTGAAGCTCTGATTCAAGACCCAAAAGCATTTGCTTAAGGGTTTAAGTCACACATTTGGCATGAACACCTGAATCACTCTTTTTAGTGAAACTATACCCAGGAGATGAGCTACAACCTCTGTTTTACATAACCACCAAGTGCTTAAGAGCACTGCCCCGGAAGTGGGTATTGGACCTTTGAACTTGAAGAGCCTGGGAGCACTGAGAGAGGCTCTGGGCACGCAGAGAAGGAAGGGAAATGCTCTGTGCCAGCGTAGGGGTCTTAGCTGGGCAACAGGAAGATATTGGGGCTGGGATACTAGGGGGTCCCTGATAGACTAAGGTTAAATGAGTTAGCACTGTCGAGGTCCCCCACTGCCCCATAGTGTGAGACCAATTCAGTCACAACACGCTGAAAATGAGTCCTTCAGACCTTACACCAAAACATACGCCTGCTTTCCGGATAGGCCTAAAGAAGAAGTGGCTGCCGGAATTCAGCCGGGTCGGAGCAGCGGGACTTCTGGGCACAAGGAAGCCCTAGACCTTTAGGCGCCTGAAGAAGCTGTCGTCAGAAACCATGGGCACTTACAGCATCTGACATAACTGCGGTGGGGGAGGCAGAGCTTTCCTGCGTTTCTGTCATGAGCACAGGCGCCAGCAGTCTGCATAAGTTGCACTTCAGTGCCTGAGTGGTATTTTGGATTTCTCCCAGAGATCTTGCACTGGCATGCTCTCAGTGGAGAGGCAGTGCGGAAAGCTAGGCAGGAACTCGTGATGCCAGGTGCCTGGCTTACTGCATTCAGAATGACCTTCTCAGAGAAGGAGCATCTTCTTCCTAGATATGAGCTGTGGAAGCCAGCTTGGACCTCTTGAGAGCATGGTCAATCTGTGCTCGGGTCTACATCTAGCAGGAGGGAATGGCAGCAAGACAGGGCAACTGGCATTTCTCAACAGAACGAGTATCTGAGTGTTCAGTGGCACTGGGTCATCAACAAGACACATAGGCAGCAAACTACTTAACCCAAATGTTTGACAAGCGGGAATTTTTCAAAGAAGTTACTAGAAACTTTGCTGGAAAACTTGCCAAATCCTACTTCAGCAATTCGTGGATATCCAGTGAAGTTATTGCAGCTTAGCAAGTTCTCACCCATCATTCAAGCCATTGTAACTGGCTACATATGTGAGATGTTGAATAGCACCTCACTTTTGGCATGCTAGTCCATGCTGCTTTATCAGCTTTCTCAGGGGTTTCCTCTAGATATTGGGCAGTGTTCGGGGAGCTCAGTAAGCCGAGTGGAATGTTTCAAGAAAGTGATTGGGTCTTTTCCTATCTTTCTCATAGGAAGGACACAAATTTGTAATTGTTTCTTCTGTGAGGTGTTAGCATATAACATCTTATGTGACTGTTACTTGAGTTTTTGTCACTCTTGCTTGATCCTTTGCCAATCCTATGATGATTGAGGTTTTCTCAGTGCTAACACATGTTGCAGAAGTCAGGGGCTGACTAGGGAAGATCACTCTTTTAAAAAGAGTGAGGTTTTTTAGTCTTCTAATGAAGAGAGAAGGGATTGAGTCTGGCCTCCCATTGATTTCACCTGGATCTATGGACTCAGCACTCCTGAAATATCATTGTTAGAGTCTGATTTGTGGGGATCTTCAGATGACCAGGGACCCAATTTACCATCTACCCTTGTGCTGATTTTAGCTGAAGTTACCATTTGTCCAAACAGATACTCCAAACTGATAATTATCTTTTTTAAAGGGTTGGCTTCTTAATATATGCTTCTGCATATATTAAGAGAGATGGAGAGAGAGAGAGAGGGTGCTGCAAATATAGAGACAGCACAAAAAAAAAGTGTCAAATTATGTAACAGTGAAGAGAGAAACTGCCTAAGTTGTGAATATCTAGGAGAGGAATTGGGAAGAAATGAGAGCAGATAGACAGGCAGACTTCTCCAGGGACTTAAAGGGGAGGATGAGAAGTTTCAGCTTGTGGCAGAAGGAAAGAGGAGATGTATCTGGAGAGCTGGGGACTGACTCATTAAAAACAAAATTCAAATGCAGACAGCAAAGGTCCTTTGCAAATGACAGTGATTATAAGCAGAAACTAGCAAACCAAGTTGACTTGGATGAGCAACACAAACATACTGAAAATTCCCTTAGCCTATGGAGGAAGCCAAGCCTAGTAGTCTCCACATTTTATCTGCCACAGAGAAGCCCCTTTTAGCCTGCCCCTCTATGAGGCTACTTCTTGGTTCTTGCTCAAGTGTTTTGTGGAAGACAAGCACTGCCCTTCTCAGTGATGATAAGCCTGCAGTGGAACTAGCTGAGTTTTATTTTAATTGGACTTTTAAACTTTTTTCCTGGCACTTTATAGTTTATGAACGGAAGGGATCAGTCTGACTCAGAGACTGGGCTATTTCCAAGCATTAATCTTAGCTGCCGTATGTTAATGTAGTTTGGCTATGCTGCATCCTATGGTGTAGGGTAAGATGTTTGTATCCTTGCATCTCTGGTTTCAGAATCTACTAACGGGGGTAAGTTTGATATATTGGCAAATTTTGATCATCTGATGTTCAATCTACAATCATTTGACCAGATTCTGTGAGAAAAACATGGTCTGTAAAAAAAAAATCCATATTTAATTCTACTAAAATAATCTCAAAGTTCACATTTTATCATTCTATAATGTTGATTGCCAAAATAGTAATGTCTGTGGCAATTCTTTGGCCTGTGGTTGGGTTCACTGGTACAACAGTTTGCTCCTTCCCTTTTAGATGTCTTGGAAATGTGGGTACAATAAAGACTTAAACAATGAGAGTGAACATATTCTGTTCACTAAGTCTTCTCCTAACACACTAAAACACAGTTGGACTCAATGATCTCAAAGATCTTTTCCAACCATAATGATTCAGTGATTCTGTGAGTCTCATTATTTGTTTCACTTCTCTACATTCTCTCTCTTGAATGTTTCCATTCTGTGATGATTATATTCAGATTTTATCCACCCTTTGAGCATGCACACACAAAGTATTTGGTGACTCCCGCCTCTTCTTCAGTGTCATCTCACTCATGAAGTCTCTTCCCTGAAATCATGGTCGGAACAACTCCATAGACAAAGAAAGAAGTTTCCAATTCCACTTATTTCAATGGAATTTCTCTGCTGCCTTTTTCCACTTCAGTAGATGTTTTCTTCTATGGACAGTAGCGTGATCAGTGTCAGAAATACAACTTCATTGCAAAGTTATTCACAGAGGCTAACATTAGCACAGTAAAGCTAATTTTTCTAGATTCCCTCTCTAGCCTAAGTACAAGAAAGATTCACGGGGCCACTGCCACAGGCAGTTCAGAGCAGAACTCTAAGTAATCTCTTTCTGTGAACTACAGAGCTTATCCAGAGAGATTAACTCCTTGAGCTGAAAATGTGCAACTCGCCCATGTATTCCTTGTGACGCTGTCAGAGACATACTGGTCTGTTCTGCTGACGTGGAGAAAGATGTTCTTGATCGGGTAGCCAAAGATTTATTGTTCAATGCAATAAATTTCTCAATTCTGTTCCCAACTCAGCAACTGAATTTCCAAACATTCCTGTACAGGGATTCCCCGGGCCTTAGCTTTCTGTGTGGGAAATGGTGTAAGTTATGATGTTCGTTGATGCAAGGTTTTTCTCTAGAAGGCAGAGAAGAAGGCAGAGATTTGATGAGCCCATCAAATGACTCCAACAGTTAAAACATTGGCTTGTGATGGCATGGGCTAGCAAATAATCTTCCTTCTGATGTGGGAGAAGCCAGACACACAACTTTCCCAGACTGCAGGGAAATTTTATGCACACATTTTACATTTTTCTATTTCCCTAAAGCAGGCGCTGAAACAGCCAGGCCGACGTTTGTGAGCATATGACTGACGAACGGCACATTCACTTACCGTCCAGAGACTCGTCAGAGTGACAAGTGGGGCCGTAGAATATAGAGATGACTCATGGCTGGAGCTTTATGTAAATGAGGAACATCTTCTCTTGCTTCCTGTTGTACCAATAAGGCCACGTAAAGTTCACGTCAGTGACGTTGCGTTCCCATGTGTCCTCTGCCCTTGACATAGGGTAGGGGTAGAGGGTAGGTAGGTGTGATGCCCCCAGAGGGGCAGTAGGCCAAAGCTGCTAGGGAATCCGAATGTGAAACCCCTGGCACATCAGGCCAGACATTCTTTGCCAGCAGCAGGGCCTGGAGAAAGCTGGCTGTGGCCTTTTGCTGTCAATTGCAAAAGTGATCGAATCTTTTATCAGTGACTGAAAATTTTGAGGGGGAGCCAGATAAAGGGGAAGTTGTGGATTTCAGTGAAGTGTTTTCTCCCTGGGAATTAATCTCTTTAGTAAGATTTATGGGTCATCTCTGACAAAGCTAGTAAGCTCATTTAGCTTATCCAAAGCATAAGAAGTCTACTGCTACATGGCATAATATTGTGTGCCCTCTCACGCTGTCAGCAGGGTACCCTAGGTGACAGCAATGGGGAGGAGTGAAAGAGTAAAAAAGCAGCATGGTGAAGTGTGTCTACCCAGAGCCACAGATAATGTTATTCCAGGTGGAGGGCCAGCATCTCTATGACTCACTCCCATAAAAATCAAGCTGCAGTTTACAAAGACAGTGGAATTAATCTAGAAAGTCAGACTTCAAAATCTTGCCCCCCTTAGCTGTCTAATTTCTAGGGTGCAGTGACTCATAGATATGTGTATTGCTCGCAGATATAGTGTAGCTTGGCTACTGCAGATGACTGCAGAGACTTAAAACATATTAAAATGTTGACAAACTAGAATGCATTTGTCTTGCATTCTGTATATTGTTTAAAAACAGAAGGAAGATCTAATTGACTGAAATCGAAGTTTTGCTTGAGTAAGGACTTCAGGAGTTGAAATTAGAGACGAAAAAACATCTTCATTACAAAGAGATCACAGAAGAGTGGCACCCTCTAATTACTTTATGCAATTCTTTTCAGAGAGATGCAAGTCCCTTCCCTTAAATCCTTACAGAGACCATACCAATGTTTCTCTGTTTTTGGCCTGTTTCTTCTTATATGTGATTCCATTCACTTATCTGTAGTTATTATCTGACTGAAATGCTATAACCATTTTTTTCTGCTTCATTGAAGGCATACATCATACTTTACATTAACTCTAATTTGATAATGCTAAGTACATTTGGTTCATTTATCTTTATTTCATTTTTCCTTCCTTAATTGGAGCAAACCTCCAAATGTGGCAACCAGTCCGATCTATTTTAACCCTGCTTTTGCTAGTATCCCTGTTGAATTAATCTGCATACTTTCCAGGAAAGCGATGAACTGGTCCAACTCTCATTTCTCGATGAGTTTAAATGACAGTCTTAGGCCAGGTGTTCCTGAGCTGAGTTCCCCAGCTAAGTCCTTCATATATTTTTGCTCTTTTTTTTCTTCTACTTTGCTATTTTCATTGTCTGATCTCTACTCTGTCCCGCAATGTAATGGTTGATAATTGCACTCTTCTCAATGGTTTATCTCTGAGTCTACTGAAAGTAGAACTTTTTCTCAGCAGAAGGCTGACTCATAAGGAATGCTGCCTTCTATCCTTAGAAGTGAGTGAGTCACTAATGGATTTTTCATTATGCATTCAAGTGCAATAGATTGAAATTTTGTCCTAGCAGTCTAGACCTGAGTTAGTGTTGTGCAGTCTTTTCAATTTGGTATTTTAGTTATGTCTCACTACGGCTCTGTGAGATACAATAGATGCTCTAAAATATAAAAAATAGCTATTTTGTGTTATACGTGATGAGTATTGCTGTTAAGTGTAGCAGCGCTGTGGTTTCGTACTGTGTGCTGTGTGCTTACCCAGCTAAAATAATACTCAGTTCCCTTCACACCTGCAATATAGCCTCTTCACAGTGGTTTCTGACAGTTGTTTGAAAGCTGAGGAGATTAGGAAATAACTAAAATAATGAGAATCATTGGTACTGTATCATTAATAATCATAGTCCTTTTATTCATGCAGTGCTAAGTTGCTGATCTTTCGAACATTCACTGAAGATTCACCACATCTCACAAAGACTCCTGAAAGAAAATAAATGCTATTATTTATACTTTATAGATGAGAGTTGAGATTGGGGGAAGTTAAGTCACTTGTCATAGGGAGCCAATGGAACTATTGCAGATGAAACTCAGGAGACCTGAACATTTTTTTTTAGTGGAGCAATATTTGTGTGAAAGATTCTGCTCTATTCAGAGTCCCTGGTATTTAACTTTGAGTCATGTCAACGTGAATGAACATTTGGCAGAGTTCTCACTGTAAAATTGCAACATAATCTGCAATTCACAGAAGAGTAGCAGTTTCTATGTTGTACTCCATTAAACTGTCTTTGCAGGATATTTTTTTTAGGGGGGAGGGAGGGTCTTGAATACTCTAATACCTGCAGAAGCTGTTGTTTAAAACTGCATGCTGGGGATGCAAAAGGGTTGCTGCTGGGGTGGTTGCTTTTTCCTCCATTACACAAAAGTGGATATGCTGCAATGACAAGTTTGTAAATCACAGCTAGTTCCGTTCTCACACCACCCAATAACCTCACAATCTCTCTCTCACCTTCTTGAAGTCCTTGGGAAGATAGAACTGATGATAAAAATTGGAGGCAAAATGCTATGTGTATATCAAAGCTGAAACTATGTGGCTGGGTGACCTTTTCAGTGTGAGCAAATGCACTCATTTCCTTTGCGTTATTTGCCGTTTCCCTCCAAAGCTGGCATAATAGGAAATGCTCCCTGATGGTTGTCAATGATCAGGAGCTCCAGTGTGCTGGCTCCTGCCCCTTGCAATGCACACTGCCCACCAACCCGTCATGCTGATGCTGAGGGATCGCTCCTGCTGAACTGACAAACATTGGTGCCCCAGAAACTTGTTTCAATTCAGCTGCAACAGGTAGAGAATGCCCTGAGCAGCACGCACTAATTCAGCATGCTGTCGGAACAGGGAAATAGCCTTTCTTTGAGGCTTAGAAAACAAATTGGGCACTCACTGGATTTTACAGTGGTATTTCTCAGTGTTTGTGATTATGCTTAAATGAATAATGAAAAGAGTTTGTAAATTTAGATTTTGCTTCATTTCCATACATGGGGTAATATAATATATTTTCATGTCATTGCTAATATTTGCATAGTCATCTGACATTTATAAAGAAGGTCTGTGAATCTTTAGGACAAATAATTTCTCCAGAAATATGTTCAGAAGTGCCTTCTGGTGAGGATTAGGACATTATTTGCATCCTCTGGTTTATTTCTCTCTGTCACCTGATCAAGGGGCAGAAGCTCTACAATACGACCATACGATGCAAACCAGAGATAGTGCAGTGCTTGTACACATGCTTTCTGCTAAAAATGAGGCAAGTGTTTAGGAAGAAAAGATGTATTTGCAATAACTTAATCACTTTGTGAAACAAAAAAGAAAGGCTGAAGTTGCCAGAGAGATAGTTTGTATTGCTGACCTGTACTGCATAAAACATAAACAAAAACTTCGTGCCAAGTTAGCGCTCAGGAAGAGCTGATGGTTCACCAAGTTCTTATCTTTTGCTTCCTGTTGCAGCACAGTGGTACTGACATCATGTTCCTGCACATGCAGTATGCAAAAAGCTCAGGGTTTGTAACTTGGTGTTGGCACACACACAAACCACTTTTGCTTGTTGCTATTGGTTTTCTGCTGTTCTGCTTTTCTCCAACAAAGTGGAGCCCTATGGGGAGTCACTCTCTGCAAACGTTTCACAGCACATCTAGCTTTTTGCTTTCCTGTCTTATGGTTTTCAAATGAAGCTTATAATAAAAAAGAGAATTGCCCAGAAGAGTTTACTCAGTGTGTGTCCTATCTATGCAGGCAAAGTTCCTAGAGAAGACAAGGGGGGCTCGTATGACAGCATGGTTAACAAAATAAGGAGTAAGCCCAGGATATGGCCTCATACGTCCATACTGGAGTCAAATCTCTAGGGAAATGAGGTTAGTGGCAGTGATGATCATCATAATAATAAATAATGCACACTCCTCTTGGATGTTGGCTGACTGTCAAGATAGACTTCCTGATGATGAGATACATCTGTCTGTCTCCAGTGTCTTCAAGGTATCTGCAAGGCACCAGTTCTTGTAATTAAAAAGCACAGATGAGAACATGCACAGTAAGAGGCAGTCCAGGAGCATTTGTCCCAGACTTCTGTCTCTGATTTCCATGACTCCATAATCGTTTTCATCTCAACTTCTCAGGCATTAGCAAGACAAATCTCAGAACAGCTCGGGCAAGTGGCGGCAGTGGTGGCAGTGGCAACCCAGAGGCCTGGAGGCTTTCGCTTTTGCCTGTCATGCTCTGCCTTGTTTGCATGAGGTTGAGACAAGAGCAGGCGCTGCCACATCTTTCTGCTAGTAGATGTTGCCACCAAACACATCTCCTTTGCTTCTTGTGAGGGCTGGGGCTGTGCAAATGCCTCTTAACACAGGACTGTCCGTGAACATTGCAAACACCACCAGACTCGAACTGCTTACATTGAGGGAAGTGGCTTTCTGTCAGTTAACAAATGTAGCTGAAGCAACGCTGTGGCAACGCTTGTGGCTTTTCTGTTGGCCTCAGTGCTGATAATGCCATGCTTCTTTGGGCAGAAAAGCGGAAGGGCAGCCCCATGGGGGAACACGGGGTTGGCGGTTAGCACGCGGCTCTCACCCCAGCCCACTGCTTTCCTCCACCACGCCGCTCTTCACGCTCCTTTTTTCCCCCCAGAAAATGGGACCAACCACCCACCTCTTCCTCGCAGGTGCTGCACAGGCCATTCGAGTTTCTAAAATGAAATCAAGAAGTATCTCGGTGCACTGGTGTGTTTGTAGGAATACTTTTGTCACTGTTGGAAAGGGGAATTCAACTCCAATAAGTCACAAGACAAAATAATCAGAATTGGGCAATAGTAGAAGATACCTCAGCGTAACATATGGACCTCTAACACTGGGGTATGAGGACAAACAAAGCTCAACACATCTCAAGCATCACTCAAAAATATTTCTTCTGCTACATAAAGGCAAACAACAGTTGGTATTCACTCTAATCCAGGATTAGGAATACACTCCTGCCAACTCTTGTCTGATCATACACTCTCCCGAGTTTGAACCAAACATTGGATTTTGATTTATTTCTCACATATTTGATAATGAAGAAACAAAGACTGCTTCATCCAGTCTGACTTTAATGGGGCTGGTTTTCTGTTGCTGGTTCTCATGGCTTTATAATTAGTCTTGTGACGTTGGCCTGCTCAGGGTTAGTCATAGGTGCCTTTATGATTCTACAAAGCTTGTTTAAATAATGTACAACTGAAAATAACCTTTGGTCAAGGCATTTGATATAGATTCTTTGTTTTCATAAGCCACTATTAGTCAGTGATATAAAATGTGACAACATTTTCATGAAGTTAATGCACAGAGATTCACTGGAGATCCATGAATTGCTTTGTCCCAGCTACACTAGGGAACAAGGAGGACTTGCCCCTCCAGCCTCCTCCTGAGAAGGGAAGCGGGTTTCTTCTGTAGGGCACTAGCACGGCACCATTGGTCAAGCCTGGCTCTTCCGATCACTTTTAACTGGAATTTTAAATTCTTAGGCTGAACTAACCTGTCAGATAGGAACATTAGATGATACCTTAGAAGGCTGCTGTGGATACAGCAGCTTCGGAAGACCCTGAGGTGCTCAGGGCTGTGACTGTGACTGCTCTTTAGGTGTCCAGGCAGCAGTTGTGCTTTCAGGAGCATTTGTAAACCTCCTTGCCCCTAACAAACCCCTTCTAGGTAGCTCATGCAGTGAAAAAATGGGTGAGAGACAGAGCATCCTTAGGACTTCATTGGATATGTTTGTAATTCCATCTTTTCATCTCTCTACCTCTAATATCCTGGCACTGTAACTGGCACAGTCAGACATCCCTTTGCCAGAAGATTTACTTCAGACTCTGCAAACAAAGTTAAATATGTCTATCTTTCATGTACAGACAGAGAAAACCAGGCACAGAGGGTCTAAAGGACTCACACAAGGTTATGTATAAATCACAGGCAGTAAATCACCAGGTGACCTCATTTCTTATCACTTATATGAATCCCTAGAACTTTCTATCTCCCCTAATAATGATTAACTCAGAGTGTTATTTTGAGATTTAATTAATATGCAAAGTGCTTTGATCTCCTTTGATGAAAGATTCTAGGTAGCTTGCTATAATATTTTAAACTAATATCTCTAATTATTATGCAGCCATAAAATGAAATACAGTTAATTCACTTGCTATTTTTAGGGAAAGAGAAGAGTATTTTACTCCAGCAGTTTTAGATTACAGTCATTTTCAGGAGAAGAGCAGGAAGATTGCTGCTGCTGTTGAAACATTTAGAAAGTGAGGATTAGCAAACATACAATGTGTTCTGGGATACCAGCTTTGTAGGGGTGAGTTCCCCCAAGAGGATGACTAATAGCAGGATGTGGGACATAATTTGCATGTTCTCTGACTCTGCTGCAATCATTTGTGTATTGGATACTTGAATTATACATTACACACAAGGTTACCCACTTGCCAAGCCGACAGCCGTGCTGAACAGTACATAGCCCCTGATGGGGGCTGGGGCGGGAGGGCTGATGTTATTTCAAGAACTAGTGTTATTTCAGAAAGAAATTGCTCCACGTACCAGAGGACTTGGAAGTTGTCTCTGAATGCTTTGGGGGGTTATTTACTCATTCTGCTCCACTCTCCTGCTAGCCCTGACTTTCAGTTTTTACTTCTCCTCTTTTCTTGTGGTGAGTCTGACCCTGTGGATCGGTGCCACGTGCTGTCCCTATACCCTGAACACCCTCAGCACAGGCGCTGCCCCTGCTCTGCCTCCTAAGGCTGCCTCTGGTTTACCCGAGCGGGGACAGGGGAGTCCCCTGCTCTCATTGCAGCCTGGTTGAACCAGGTTTCTTAACAAGACAAAGAGTCCAGCTAGCGCTTTTTGTACTATCCTACTCAGAAAGAGACTGATAAAGACCCACAATATCATTTTTAAAGGCCATCTGGACGGGAACTCATCCTCTATTCTCTTTCTTTCCAGTCTCACATGGCAGCTAACGTTTCTACAAAATCATCTTTGATACATTCATGTTTCAGTGAGAAACCTGAAAGTACCTGACTTCATATTTTCCCTTTGAAATACTTTTTTTTTTTCTGCCTTTACTGACAGTAGAAAAAAAAAAAAAAAGAGGAAATGATTCAAAACTAGCTGACAATGTGTGCTCATCAAATCATCTGATTCTCTATCTTTCTAATTGTCATGCTTACTCGCCGTATCCTGGCTGAAATGTCAAGGGCTTTGGGGTGATATCTGTGTTTTGCTGGTTCGTGTGTTTCTGTATGTCTGTGGTGATACCCCAGCCCAGATGGAAATGCCCCCTCTGTGTGCAGGCTCTGGAAGTGGCCTGTGCTGTTGGAGAAGCCTCCCGAGCCATCAGGTCACAGCTGAGGCTGCCCTGCGGGGACCCGCGCACGGGAAGGCACCCAGCCAGCAAAGCCGGAGCAAATCCGGAGCAAAGCAGCTCTGCTGCTCTCCGCTCTCCCACTCTATCCTCATTTCTCTTTCCCAACCAAAATCTTTGGCTTTAGTAAAGAATTCCTGTAAGTTGAACTCATTCCTGTTGCTTTCTTTGTTTAAGATCTGTTGCTAGAAGACCACCGGTAGTAGGAACCATTTTATCAAATGCACTCTTCCAAAATCTATTTTTCAACAGAAGCCCATAGGAAATACTTGAACATTTTTCTTCAGAATGTCTACTGAGAACTCACATCTTTTAGTTCAAAAAATTGTCATTAGACCACATTCACATTTCAGTTCTTTATTTCCCTATTTGTTTAGTAGGGGCAGCTGATGCGTGTATTTTGAAACATTATACTTGAAAAGCCCTAAGCATTTTCTTAACAGTCCTGAAAGTTTTTGTTTCACTTGTGTAATTTTTGTGAAATTACAGTCTGCCTCATACATATCCCATCATTTTCTGCTCTATTTGTCCCTACTCTCCCCTGTGTTGGGTTAAACCCACGTTGAAAAAGCAAAGCAGGAACTTATTTTATTATTTGAAAAGAATGTACAGTGAAGAAAAGTGTGTGAAAGGAAAGCAAAACAATCGATTCAGGGAGGTTTCCCTCTGTGACTGTAAGGCTTGAAGTTCCTTTAAAGAAAAGGTAATATGGTTGACTAGAAAAATTTCTTTTTCCTTCCTTGTTGCCAAAGAGAAATCTGGAATATTTTGCTATAGAATTATATTTTTCTCTCTGTGCTCTAGACAGCTGGAGACTTCTGGCTCACCTCCAGCATAAAAGGTGTTATGACTGATAATGCTAGATCTACTTTTATTCTTTCAGATCCCAAATTCCTCCAAGGCTGGTGCACATCTGGGTAGGTGACTGGGTGCCTGGCAATCGCGATCAGCAGAAACCAGGATCTCTCTCATCTCCACTTAGAGCTCCTGAGGTGAAGGGGGTGTTCGCCTCCCTCCTCACGTAGCCGGGCTGCTGCCTGGTGCACATGAACCCTGTTCCATGGACAGCAGGGCTTGGTGCTGCTCACACCGCTGGCCTGGGCTGGGGACGCCGCTGTGCGGCCTCCAGTCCCGCGGTGGTTTTGCGTGATGCTCTGACGGGCTCCAGGAGAGCCACAGTCACACCAGGCAAGGATCTGGCCTCTAGCAACAATCCAGATATTTTGTCACTGACGCTTGCAGCCGAAAGTCATCAGTTTTGGCTTAAAGTGGCCCCCCTCCCGTTGCTAAGAAAAAAAGATATATCACAAAGTCCTCCGGGGAAAGGCTATGAGCAATAGCAATGGCACCGGGCATGCGCTCTAAACAGCCAAACAATATTCCAAGAAAACATTCCCAAATTATAGGAATTGTGTAACAGTGATCATTATTTTTAAAGCACAGAAAACTAAGTCCCATTTCTAAAAAAGCAAACACATATTTTTAGCCTTGCTGGTCTCTTGATCTTACACTAATGGGAACCATCTGCGCGAGGATTGGCTGACATTCTTGGTAAATGACATTTCTGAGCAGCATTCCAGATGTTTCAAAGGGTTCTTCACGAATAAATGTTTGTGTCTCTGCCTGTCACTCTCACTTTCTGCCTTTCCTGTCCATGTTTACTTCAGTAATATGCATTCTTCTATTAAACAGTTTTTATTAAAAATAGCTTGTCAGGTTTTGGCTGATCTTGATTATGACTATGATTCTTGCTTGCTAGCTGAGGATGAAAGCTTTCATTTCTTAGCATTAATGTTTAATAGCTAAATTGAATATTTGCAAGGGAACCTAAAGGATTTAGATAAGAAGACACACTGAAAAATTATTCAGAGATGTATTTTTAGCTCATTTTGATCCCTCTGGGGATTCCAAGCACTGAACAGATATGTTTATTGAAGTATTTTGGGGGGGTTAATGTGGCAGACTATTATGCCATATACTTTATTATAGCAAGGCATTGCATTATAAAACTCCACAACTTGTTAAGCAGAGGAACCTTGTGGTCGCTTCGGTACGTCTGCTGTGCTGTATTGCAGAGGCGACTGCTTTCCTATGGGAATGAAAACGTCCCTGCACATTCAGGTCGCTTTTTTTTTATTCTGGTTGAGTTAAGCGTAGTCAGAAAGGTGGAAGGCGGGAAGAAAGAAAGGGGATTTCGAAACACTTGTCCGTTATCTGTGCCTAGAGTCTGCCTGAAATCCGACGGATGTTACAGCTTCACCAATGCAGGAACTTGGGCTCAGGTGCAAACAAGCAGATAAGAGCAGCTGGGTTTCCCATATCAAACCTCCTCTGCTTTTGGTTTCTAAAGCATTTGGGGTTGCAAGACACTACAGTATCTCCCACAGCTGTGACATTACTGTTACAATTGCAACAAACTTCTTGGTCCTCCCAGGATTTTGCTGGCTGGGACAGGCCGCCCATGGAAGCGAGTACAGTGTTTTCAGCACGCTATCCTTTCCTTTTGTTCTTTTGTTCCTGTTATCGAAATTGTTTCATAACAAAAGCTCCCTGGGCTTGGGGGCTTTGTGTGTGTTAATACTGGTAATATGATTTAAACATTCTGGTGATTCATTTTCAGTCCAGAGAGCTGAATCAGCCATGTAGAACATAACTTTCTTCTCCCAAACCGCTACCTTTTCCATCCCTTCTCGTCATTTCTATAAGAGGATGATTCATTCTCCTCTTGTATTTACCATTTGAGAATATGCCTGATTCCTTCAGCTAACTTCGCTTCTTGTTCCTCTTTTTCACAAAAGAAAAATGAGTGCTAAGGAAAGCAAAGTGATTGCTGATGGCTGTGACATATCCCACTGGTCAGACTGGTGTGTGAACTAAAACGGAATGGAATAGAGAGAAAAAAAAGAGAGGAAAAAATACTCTGAATAACTACATTAACCAAAATCAATTGAAATCTGTGAAATTCAGCCCCTGACTCACATTTCACACTTTTTTCATTATTCTGGGTTTTCAAATGAGAGGTTACATTCAAAAATAACTTCAGTAAAATAACATAAGAGATGTCTTTTGTTATTTTTAAAAAGTCCCTTACTTGTGTCTTTAGTTCTAACCTTTTCTCTGTGAAGCCTGGTTATATCTTCATCTGAGGGGCAGATTTATTTGTTTTGTCTGATTACATTGAAGAACTGCCTTCGATTTGGGCATAAGCATATATAAGAACATATGGCAATCTTTATGGTAAACTTCTAAGAAAACTCATGGGCTCTCATCCCCTCCCTGTGTGACCCCCCTGATGGTGATGTGCTTCCCCACATAGCCTTAGGGTCATCAGATTGGTGAGCTCAAAGAAAACCTGCCACCACTCTTCTGTGCCTGAATTTGGGGTCTCCCTCTGCCCACTGCCTTCTTCCTTTGCCAGGACAGACGTTTTTGCAGCGCAGCAGCTGTACAAACTCCTTCCTGAGATGCGTACTCGCAGGAGAGCCCCTTTGGCTGGGCCTCTGTCTAAACAGAGCTCAGCACTTCGTGCAGCAGACGAGGGGAAAACAGGGTTTGTGCCGCGCTCCAAGAGCCACAGAGGGTTGGGAACACACGTGTGGTCAAAGCCCCAGAGAAAAGCCCCGTGTTTGGTCAAACTGGTTGCAGCCAATTTGGCGCTATGACTTCATCCCTCATTCATCCCGCTCCGGAAGCGGTTGGTGGGTGGCCAAGGAGAAAGCTCCAGGACTCACCTGAGGAGCAAAGATTTCATGAGATGGCGGTTTTTCGGGTACCTTAGATCAGTCCGGAGCTGAGTTTTATGGAGGCAAATGGGGTAGGAACAACAGGAGCGAGTGATGGGTGGCCGCAATGGGGCTTCTCCTACCGCACGGTGCCCGGCTCCGCTTGGGGCGACACGCGGAGAGCGTCGTGCTGTGAGTCACTCTGCCCCGTATGGGCTTGGATGCTTCTGAAAACAGCACGGTAGGCCAAAGTTTGGCTTTTTCCACAGCCTAAAGGTTTTCATATTCAAAACAGTCAAGTGTTATTCTCTCCTATGACTAATACTGTGTTTTCACTAACCACTATTACACACAAACATCACCTCACTCTATCACATGAGAGAAACATGTCATATTGCAAATATTTCAGTAAACTGCATTGCAGAAAATGAATAAGCAGTTCTGTATTTACTGATATGCGTGTATTTTTTAACAGTCAGAAGTGAAATACAAAGGTTTGCTATAAATGCCTTGAAAGCCCATACTAAGGAAGCACGAAAAAAGTAGCTGAAAAACAGGAGGCGCAGATGGCGTGTGTGTGATGTGCTATATACATCAGGATTACTTCATGCTTGGATTCCTTATAATACCCTTCTTTTTTTACATCCACTTACGAAGCGTCACTCTTTGGTGTCCTCACTGGGCCGCTCCTCAGTCTGTGAACGCAGAAATTGTGGTTTTGATAAACAAAGCCTCTCCTTACCTGGTACTAGTTCGCATTCCTGCTTGCTGCTTTTGCTGTTACATCCTTCTCTCCTGTCCCCCCAGAAAATAACCCCCTTTAATGCCATTAGCAGAGAGGCAAATGAAGAACCAGAGGGAGTAGACACAGAGTGGGAAGTGCTCCGAGTGCTCTGACAGCCTGAAATCAAGCCCTGCATTTAACAGGACTTCAGGAGGCAGAAGCACCTTTCTATCACCTCCAGGAGTTTTAGTCCCTACAGCCCTAAATTATTCCAAGCTGCCTATATCCACCCAAAGTTGTTCTACACTTAGCACACACAGGGACTCTGATCGTGAAAGACTTTCCCAGCCATGCCCTTAGCGCAGCCCATGGTGGCTGGTTTTGCTGGCTTTGCAGACCCTTGCACCAGCAAGGCAGTGGGAACCGGCGTAGCTACAGGCTAACGGAGAACTGGTTTGTGTTCCCTCCGGAAAGCGGGAGCAAACTCCAGAGTCTGGTCCTGTTCCTCCCAGAACGTCTCTGTATGCACAGCCGAAAGTAACCCCAGGTTCAGCAGGTGCCCTACTGCCACAGACCTTTATGGAGCCTGGATTTCTCTGTGCAAATATCAGCGATAAGAAGAACAGGAAAACCTGTGGTGCTCAGTGCTTCTCTGACTCTTATCACAGGCTTTATTAGAGCTGATGTTTCTGGGAATAGAAGCGTGTACCTAGTCACTGCGCCCACAAAACACTGCCATCACATGACTAGCAATAAATCTATGTCTCATATATCTGGGTAGGAGAACACGCCTCTCCCTGCTACTTGGAGCAAGGTACGTCACTTGTTTTCTATTCAAAATCACCCTCCTCCCACATAAGCCTTTCCTTACCACACCAGCCATTAGTGAATTTTACTGAGAAAATACATGTCCAAGCAGCAGGAAAATAACTTCCATACATGTGTATTTTATGTGTATATATATCTGACACCTTTCATTCCATGGTAGCTTCACAAATATAGCTATTTTATTAAGTGTGTACCCCTATCATGATTAATTGCAGATTAATAGAGGCAATTAAATGTAATATTAAATTGCTTAATCCATTTGCCCTACTAATCTGATCCTGGTGCTGAATGCCCAAAGATCTTCCTTTGGAGGCAGGTATTTAATGATTTTGAATATCAAATTCACAGTGTCCCAGCCTGACAGTCTAATGCCTGCAATCATGTTAAAACGCAGCACTAAGCAACTTGCCCAAGGCTACTTCAGTGAGTCACGGGCAGGGAAAGCAGAACTGACTTGCATTAACTGCTCCAGCAGGCACGGAGCCGCTTGCAAAATTGCAACATGGGGAGATCGTCCCTGTCACTGACTTCTCCAATATATTGGGTTTTGGGACACGAGATGCTGGATGCGGGGCCCTGTGGCCGCCGTACGCTGGGTGCGGGGTCACTCGGGAGCCGGCAGAGCAGCCGGGGGGCTGCCGCGAGGCCCTGGCAGCCGCCCAGCGTCGCTGCCCCTGACCCGCTCCCTTCTCTTATTTTCCTTTTCTTTCTCTTTCTTTCTCTTTGTTTTTCTCTCTCTCTTCCTCTCTTTCCCTTTTTCCTTCCTTCCTTCTGTCCTTCCTTTCCTTTCTTTTTTTTTTTTTTTTTGTGAATGTGGGTGTCTCTGTACAATCTGTCCAAATATTTACAAAAGGAAATGCTGTGTTGTGAAACTGAATTCGGAGAAAAAGTTACACATGCTGAAGAAATGCATCCAACACTGTTTCCAGATTTTCCCACATGCATTTTTGTTCTCTGTCTCAAGACTCAGGGCTTGATCTTGCATATCTTTTTTCAGGCAAAACACTCGTGGAGGGCAGAGAAGCACAGGCTCGGGTCAGGCCCAGCGGTGCCGTAATCCTCAGCTTTCTGGAACGTTTCAGGCCTGATTTTGGCTCTGGGTGACCAGTTCAAAAGCCTGACTAACCAGTTTTGCTGGATAACCACTTTGTGCAATGCGCCAATTGCAGACAAGAGGTTATCTAACCTTGTTCCCAAGCTGCTAACTAACCAGCCTCGGTGCCATCCACAGAGATCGTCCATGCCCTCACCAAGCATCAGTCTGGCTGGACTGGCAGAGCCACAGGAAAGCTCTGCGGGCTCCTGTCTCACCGAGACAGAGAGAAAACCCTCCGCGATGACATTGCGGCGTGGGGATGAAGCAATTTTCCCAGCACGTCCCTAATCCCATGAGCTCAGGCTCAGCCTCATGGGGCTCCGTTGGCACGTGGGCCTCATCCCGGGACACAGCAGCGGGGAAGCTGCAGCCTCCCTGGGGTCCATGGGGCTGGCGGATCGGCCAGCAGCGGGTCCCCAGGTGCAAAAATAAAAGCATGAGCTCCCACCTCTCCACCCAGGGCACAGCACTTCAGACTCTTGTTTCTATTATTATCATTACAATGGCATTGTGGCCTGAACCCAAACATGGGGTTGTTTTGGAGGAAGGGGTTAATTTTGTATTTCCTGGCTTTTGTTAAGAAGGGAAGTTGGACCCTTACGAAAGTCATTCAGGTTGGACTTAGCCCCTATAAGTCACTCTGTTTTTGTTTTGTGTTTTCCTTTCTTTCTTTTTTTTATAGTACCTTAGTCAAAAAAAAAAAAAAGAAAGAAAGAAAATACAGTAAAGCAAGGAAGTAGCTAGTGCAGTACTATGAGTGAAGAAGAACACCCTGCCCCTATAATGACTTTCTTTCTGATTTGCAGTGGGCGTAAATAAAATGGGTGTAAAATGGGCAAACCCAACAAAGAGCCATTAGTGCCATGGTGTACCCTGGCCAGGGCAGGTTCCCCTCTCCCAGCGGCGTGGTCTGGAGCTCAGCATTGCCGTGTGGGATGTCTACATGTAAATTGGAAGACAGATCACAGACCGAGGGCCACATCAGCACGAGGAAACCGCGGGCGGCAGCGTGGCGGCACGGCGTCACTTCCCAGCAGCACCATGTGTGAGCATCTCTCCCACAATCTGCTTCTTGACGCCTATTAAAAGCCTCACAGTAAATAAAGAGACTGAAAAGCGCAATCCTGTGTTTATTTTGAAGGAACATGTTGCAAAAACAGATTCGCTGGGAGGCTGCAGTTCTGGCTCGGCCATAAATAAATCTGCAACAAGTTAATGGGCTGGAGCTGGCCCTGCCTCCCTGTGAGGACCCAGGGCAGCTCGGAAGTGCTTGGCCTGCCGGGGCCAGCACCCTAATCCAGAGGATGTTCCCATGGACTAAGGGCCAGTGGGAATCAGCGCAGGAGACACAGAGCAATGGGCGAGCGGCGATAGCGCTTGGCTCCTCGGCGAGCGCATGCGGGGCACGGGGGAAGTGAAAGCCGCCGTGACTGGAAGCCCTGAGCAAGAGTCACCCAAGTGCCTGGGTAGAAGCTGGTCGCCCACAGGGAAAAAGCGACTTTGGGGAAGCGCCGGTACACGGCCAACGGGGAAAAACAGCACTCCCGCTGCTTCACTGCCAGTCACTCGGTAGCCGTAAACTCTGGGGGAGTTTTCTATATGGAAATCCAGCTTTCTGCAGGCTGTGGGTCTCTTACATTTCTTTTCCTTAACACATAAATCATGATGGGAACTGCTCTCAAACGAGTGTTTGTCATACAAATAGGTATGCAAATCTAACATATTTATATACATCTATTTATGTGTAGCTGTGTCTGAGCATGTATATTTGGGCCTGTATGAATATAAATAGAGGATAGGTATGCCTGTCTCTTTGCATGTGCATTTGATGAGGATAAACACATACACACACATTCCCAGAGCACCCCCTGCCCTGGCACTGTGCCAGGGTCCATCCTGCACCCTCTGTGATCCTGACTGCAGCACGGGACGGGCAGGGACCAGCACCGGGAGGGCAGCGAAGCCGCCTGGGCAGCGGGTGGCCATGGGGAGTGGGTGGCCATGGGAGTGTGTGCGGGGCAGGGGAGTGTGCGCGTGTAAGTGTAATTGCATGCGTGTGCTGACTAAGCACATGCTGCTGTGTGTATATGTATATATATATGCACATGCGCATATGCATATATGTGTGGATGCAGCTGTGCATGCACGTGTGTGCGTATATTTAAATATGCGCATGCTTGCATTAAGCATATATACACGCGCATGTGCAGGTATGCATACAAATACACGTGTGCATGTAAGTGCGCACGCATGCATGTAAGCTTGAGCAGTTACATGCATGTTTAGGTGTGCTGTATGAATGTGTGTGCAAACACACGGGTGAATGTATATATGTATGTGTGGGTGTGTGCGGGGGTCTGTATGCAGGTGCATGCGTAGGTGCGTGTATTCCTGTCTAGGTGTGTATATTTGTGTATGTGTGTATATTCGTGTATGTGTGTATGTATGTATATACATGTATGCGTGTATATGTGTGTATGTGTGTATATATGCGCGGCTGTGCACACCCCCCCGCCGNTATGTGTGTATGTGTGTATATATGCGCGGCTGTGCACAGCCCCCCCGCCGCCTCCCGTTCCCGCTCCCGTTCCCGTTCCCGGCCCCGCTGCGCGCGCGCGCCGCGCTCCGGCCGGCCTCGCCGCACATGACGTCACCGCGGGCCGGGCCGGGCGCGCCGCCAGCGGTGACGTCTGCGCGCGGCGCCCACGTGACGCGGCCCCATTGAGAAAACGGCGGCGCGCGGCGCGCGCGGCAATAAAAGGCGGGCGCGGGGCGCGCGGCACCGACACTCGATACCGGCACCTCGCGACACCGGCCTGGAGCCGCCGCCGCCTCCTTCTCCCTCCTTCGCTCCTTGCCCCGGTGCCGCGGGCATGGTGAACCTGCGGGCGAGCGCGCTGGAGTGCGAGGCGCTGCGGGGGCTGCTGCGGGAGCGCGCCGCGCAGTGCCTCGTCCTCGACTGCCGCTCCTTCTTCTCCTTCAACGCGTCGCACATCGCGGGCTCCTGCAACGTGCGCCTCAGCACCATCGTCCGCCGCCGCGCCAAGGGCGCCGTGGGGCTGGAGCACGTCGTGCCCAACGAGGAGCTGCGAGCCCGCCTGCGCCAGGGGCTCTTCCACACCGTGGTGCTGCTGGACGAGCGCAGCGCCGACCTGGAGCTGCCCAAGCGCGACAGCACCCTCGTGCTGGCCCTCGGCGCCCTGTGCCGCGACACCCGCGGTGTCCGCGTCTGCTTCCTCAAGGGTGAGTGTCCCCGAGTGTGTCCCGTCCCCTCCGCCCCGACGGCGCGGCCGGCCCGGCCCCGTGTTGCTGCCCGGGCCGCGCGGCGCTCACCACGGCCTCTCTCTGCCCGCTCTTGCAGGGGGTTATGAAGCCTTCTCGTCTGCCTGCCCCGAGCTCTGCACCAAGCCGACCGCCCCGACGGGCCTGAGCCTGCCCCTGAGCGAGGCCGGCGTGCCCGGCAGCGCCGACTCGGGCTGCAGCTCGTGCGGCACCCCGCTCTACGACCAGGTGAGGCCCAGGGACACGCGACAGGAGTGGGGAGTGCACTCGCAGGAGTGGGGAGGCTGCCCTGAGAGCGCCCGGCTAGGCTAACGCCTCCCTCGCCCCTTCTCTTGCAGGGGGGACCCGTGGAGATCCTGCCCTTCCTCTACCTGGGCAGCGCCTACCACGCGTCGCGCAAGGACATGCTGGACGCCCTGGGCATCACGGCGCTCATCAACGTCTCTGCCAACTGCCCCAACCACTTCGAAGGGCACTACCAGTACAAAAGCATCCCCGTGGAGGACAACCACAAGGCAGATATCAGCTCCTGGTTTAACGAGGCCATTGATTTCATAGGTAAATGAGCGCTTTGCATTTTTATCCCTAGGGAGAAATGGGCAGGATCTCAATTGCTCGGAAGCAATCTCAACATTCCTCTCTTCCCCTGCTTTTCCCACGCTGCATCTTAAACTGAGGAATTTTAATCTGTAGGGGAGATATTTGGGGACCAATCCCATTATTTTTTTTTTCTAACTTGGGGGAATAATCCTGCCTTTAAAATCTTGTTTGAAGTATTGAATCAAGAGGCATAGGTGTTGCAGAAAAGAGCTAGCAAATTTAAGTGGATAAGTCTTAAAGTGATCTTGCAAGAGTAGTAAAATGGCCCTGAGGGGCTATTAGTATAATCAAAATTGGAGATGGAATGAGACTGCTGTTTGCCTGGGACAAAGGCTCTCTTTGTCTCCAGAGCACTGTGCACCTAACAGCCTAAGGAGGGGATGGATTAAAGAAATGTAAAGCAGCCTCTTGAGCTTTCTTGCCTTTGAAAGACTGGTTTGCTAACTGACTGCTCTTAATTCTTTCAGACTCTGTTAAAAATGATGGTGGAAGGGTATTTGTGCACTGCCAGGCTGGCATTTCTCGATCAGCAACCATCTGCCTTGCTTATCTCATGAGGACCAACAGAGTTAAACTGGATGAAGCCTTTGAGTTTGTGAAGCAAAGAAGAAGCATCATCTCCCCAAATTTCAGCTTCATGGGACAGCTGCTTCAGTTCGAGTCCCAGGTCCTTGCCCCAAACTGCTCAGCAGAAGCTGGTAGCCCTGCTATGTCTGCTGTACTGGACAGAGGAGCATCAACCACAACCGTCTTTAACTTTCCAGTCTCCATCCCTGTTCACACATCGTCCAGTGCTTTAAGCTACCTTCAGAGCCCCATCACCACTTCCCCAAGCTGCTGAAAGGCAGGTGAAAAACATGGTCAGAACTTGGACTTTTATTGTCTCAAAAGTGCAATAACTATGGGGACAGTGTCATCCACAGCCACTTGTGTTTTGTGGAGATCCATTCATCCATCCCAGAGCACCGTCGTAAGCTGAGAAGAGCTCATCTGACTCCAGAGAACTAGTGTTACTGGTTTTTTTTGTTGTTGTTTTGTTTTGTTTTTTTTTGTGGCTGATGTTTTAAGCCAATATCTGGATGTCTACGTAGAGGTCAAAGAACATAGTTGTCTTTTCCTGAGCTATTCCTTCTAGTCTCCTGTCTGTTTTAAGCCTGCTCCCTGTCTAGTAGCATATGTACCAGTATTCCCATTCCTGGACACTTCAAGCAACACTGATGCTGTCCCCTATAATATGACAGTCCTACTATTTATTTATTTTTTACATTAATGCATTGTTTTTTGCCTTCACAAACCTTAAGTTTCATTTCTAAAGAAACAAAATACCTCAGTATTTTTTGGTACTGTAATCCTGTATATATGTCAACTCTTCTTTCCCCTGCCTCTCCCCAAGCACTGACGTGAAAGCACCAGATGAGTGCTTTTTTGAGTTGCCAAGGGTTGTATGTTTGATTATTTATGATGTGAAATAATATATTTCTTCTTATGGAGACCTAGTTTTGTTACATGATTATAGCTTTTTATACAAACAGAATAAATTATGATATTTCTATTGAGAGAGAATTGGGTATATGTTTTAAAATCTTGCATTTTACTATCTCAAAACATTTAGGCATTCCCAGATGACCTGTAAGAAGCCTGAATTTCTGACTCTGCTGCTGAGCTTGCTGACTTCAGGCATTGCAATTAACCAGTGCCCTGACTGAGCTAGATGAAAAAATGGGTTTGGAGACAATATACTTGATGAGAAAGTGGCTTTTGTTTCTGAGCTGAGCTTGCCTTTGATCTCGGAGAAGGCTGAGAATTGGCCTGCTCTGTCCCTGTGTTGTTACATGTCATGGTGAGGTGTCAAGGGCAGATTCTCAGCTGCAGAGATGGCTCTGGCTCCAGTGCCAGCCATGCAGTTGGAGCTGTTCACACCAGCTGGGCATGGGGTACTGTGAATTGAAAATAATCCCCTTCTAGGAAGAGCTTCTTCACTACTTGTTTACCTTTTACACAGAAAAGGTTAAGTTTAAAAACTAACCTTTTAGTAACAGTCCTCCAATGTTTGAGATTTCCTGCGCAGGTTGTTTTGTTTTTAGCTCCTTTATTTATTTTTCAAACACTGCCTGTAGCCATTGGGGTGAAATACCTGGCTTATGGTACCCCTGTAAGCAGTCAGGGCACAGGAACTGATCAAGCAGCCCCTAGTCACTTATTACCCAGGCACAGCCTCCCTGCTGGGGCTTTGCACCACTGTGTGTTTTTCCCTAGCATTTAATAGAGGTCATGAGAGCAGAGCCTTGCATAGCCCAAGGAGAGAGGGGAGCTCTGACCCTTGCTCTGGCTGAGGTGCCCGGGGTCCCTGGGGGAGCAGCGGGTGCTGCAGCGTGTCCCCCTCACCTGGTGACGCTAGTGCAGAAACATAGCCAGAAGGCAGCCTGTTTTTGGAGCCAGTTTTTGGAGCCTGTTTTCAGAGCCAAGTGATATCACGAGCGGCTGGGGGGTGTACTAGGACGTCAGCTCTTCTGGCTCTGGACCTTGACTCTAGAATGCAGGTCTCTGCATCTCTGAAATTCAAGGAGATGAATCCTACTCTTGGCTCATCAAGAAATAGTTTGCTTAATCAGGTAGCAGCAGGTTTTGATGCTTTATGTAAAATTTCATAGTTTTTTGTAGTTAAAAAGTCTGAAGCCTTAGCTGATGTGAAGATTTTATGAAGCATAAAGCAGCTGCAGAACTGTCCCATCACTGGAGACCAGCTCAGCACTAAATAAACTCCTGCCGCAGTCTTGTGTTCACTGTACGAAAATCCGGGACTCTTCTCCCGGGAGAAGGTGCCCTTGAAGGAGGGGATGATGTGCTGCTGTGTCTGAAATTCTTCCACGTGAGCTCCCCGCGAGACGCAGCTCTGTCGTCAGCGCCGTGCGTTAGCAATCAGCAAGCTCCGTCCTGGCACCAAGGGATAGAAACAGGCGGAGCAGCAAAAAAGGGAAGGAAACAGAGATCCCTGGTCATGAAGAACGGAGGGTAGAAACCCGCTCTCTAGTGCATATTAACGTGCGCAAACCACTAGCTGACTTCTGCTCTCCTGAACCTGCCCTGTCCTGAGGATCCTGCAAACCCTCTTTCCCTGCACCACTCCATGGGACTGCAGCGTGCTCCAGTCTGCTTCCGAGCGCGGGCGCCTGCCTGCACCTGCAGGACTCGGTGGAACAAACTTTCCCCTTCACAGCGAAGCGGAGCTTGCTCAGTGGAAAAATACAACCTTGGCAGCCCCAGCCCTGCAACTGATAAAAAAAAACCTGCCTGGTAATCGCAGTTCAAACAGAATTTCGCTCCCCGGCAGCCAGCAGAGCTTGTTTATGTGTTTCTTGGAACAATAAAACTCATTACCTGGCAGCTGAGCGGTTTTTATAACTGAGCGAAGCACCTGACAGAGGGGCACAAAAAGAGAGTGGCCGCAGCACTAACTTGTTTCTGTAAGAGCAGTGGCTGTGAAGGGGCACGAGTCTCCCCAGGCACCCAAAGCCGATCCCAGTCCTGGGGTTTCGCAGCATCTTTCCCAGAGCCTTTACGGGGATCCTTTAATATCCAACTGCAACAAGTCCCACCTGCGCACAGCTGGGGTCTCCATGGACAGCAGCATCCACAGATCCTGGAGCGCACCCAGGCCAAGTGAGCGAAGGAGAAGGGAAAAGCCCAGCACCCACAAGCAGGGGAGCCTGAAGTAAACGTGGTTTCAGTGCTGCAGTTCAGTGGGGGAGACCGGACTCGGCTGGCGGGGTGACTAAGGGCAGTGAGAGGTGGGGAAAGGAGAGCAGCAGGGCCCGGCAAGGTGGGAGGAAGGCAAGGCGGGAGGAAGAGGAGGATGTGTGGCGCTGCGGGGGCAGGCTGCGGCCGTCGGCGTGAGGGGCCGAGGCGGTGGCGGTGTCTATACTTAGTCTGGCTGGAGGAAATCTTGATTCCTCAGACCAGCTGAGCTCTGCTGCCTGCGAAGGTGCCGGAGGGACTTTTCCCCTTCACTCCCCGTTTTCAGTCCGTTTGGGGTATCAGGGCACACGGTTCACTGTGGTTCAACCTTTGAGCTCCATGGGGGCTCAACTTCTACCCATAACATGATGTCCTGGCCGTGCTGGCAGCTCTCAGCTCGGACTCTTCCCTTCGCATCCTCCCTGCGACCCCCAGAAAACTCAGTGTCGCTGCGTGGGGGAACTTTAAGGTTATATAAACCTGTAATTAAACAGTTGCCTACATCCCCATGGAAACCACGAGGAGTTTCCCTGGGGTGAGGAAGGCAGCAACATCACTTCCTGCCACTGACAACCCCGTTTGTCACAGTGATAAAAGGGCTGCTTGCGTGTTTGCAGGAACTGGCTCTGGCCTTTGTTCCTGCCGGGCCACCAGCCCCCCCGCCCTGCAGGGGAACAATGGCCATTGTTCTGCTCCCGCTCCTGCTCCCTCCGACACCTCCACAGGCCATTCCCATACTGGCCAAATCCCACCCGAGCGCACGGGGCAGCAGGATGCTCCTCATGGGCTGAAACACCACACACAGCTCCTTGGGAATCTATGGAGGCGACATATGGCTGGGACACGGACACAACGGAATACAACACAAATCACCCTGTAGGACAGAGCAGCCTCGGCTATCGTTTGAGGAGCGGCCGCCGAGCTCCAGATTAGCTGCATCGGGGGTAATCCCCTTGTCTCAAAGCCTTTCTTTTGTCATCAGAGGCGCTGGGTGCGCTGGAGCTTGGGGACTATCCTGCATGAGTCACCCTCCGTGTTGGACTCACACGGCCATGGGGCTGCGTTGTGCCTTATCTAAGCGACGGAGGAGAGCTTGGCCTCCTGAGTGTGCACAGGCAAATGTCATTTGCCTGGTTGGTACCTGCTTTTCTTTTTTTCTTTCTCTCCCTGTCTGAGTCCAGGGTAACAAAAAGGGCACTTGGAGTCATTTAGGAAGTGTATTTAAATGCAGGCCCCCCAGAACCTTCCCAGCCCGGCAGACACTCACAATGCCGGGAAGGAGAAAGGGCCCCGGAGCTGGACAGCCGAGTGTGTTCACGAGCGCTCTCTCCCAGGCCGCTCCGAGCCCTGCTTCTTGCCCGTTCTCTTGTCCAGCAGTGACACTTGGGTTAGACGGGCCCTGTGGTCACTCAGACTCCCCCAGGGTCTTGGCTTCCCTAATCCACAAGGTTTGGAGAAGCCAGGAAACGCTTCCAAGGTGTCGGACTGGGCATTGGACTGGGCGGCACAAAGGAGGAAGGGGAGGGAAAGCAGTTATTTTGCTGTTTTGCTGCTATATTTTGTTTGAGCACTATTTTCCGCTCTGGAAGTGCTATGCACAAACCTGTGCCCGTTCTGGGAGTGATTTTGTCCTGCCGGTTCCCACCTCCGGGATTTCCAGGGGTGCGGGTGGCAGGAGGCGTCCGCCGGCGCTGCCCCCGCCGCGGCACCCGCAGCACATGCCGGGGGCTGAGGTCGGGCTGAGGTCCCCAGGGTGCCTGGCTGAGCTGGCAGTCTCTGGGCCAGGGGGTTTCCTCCCTGTCTCCCTCGAGCCGTTGCATTTGCGTGTGTTTCCTGCTCGATGCCGAAATGACTCGTCCTGGGCTTCCCCTCCCAGGCGCTGCTGCAAGGCACCCAAGGGGCAGAGACGCGGGGCCTGTCACAGCCCCAGGGACCCCGTGGCCTCGTATAGGAGCTTCTCCAGGTGGGAAGATGTGTCCCGAGGCGGAGCTGCTCCGTCCCGGTGTGCGGAGCCTGGGAGCTCAAAGGCGGATGGCCAGAATGGCCAAGAGAGGAGCTGCCCGCTCCATATCCACGGATGGAGACGCGGGGACGGAGCGTGGCTGATAAGAGCGGGTGTTAGCAGCACCGCTACCTCTCCCACGCTCACCTCATGCAGCCTGGATGAGTCCGCTCTGTCGGAGCAGCAATTACATCAGCCGACTCATTCCAAAATCCTTATCGCCAAGGCTGGGTAGGGGCTAGTGCCAGAGAAAACGCTTAATTTCTCATAAAATGGTGATGTGTTACACCAGTCCTGCTAATTTCACTACCTTTTTGGTTCCCTAAATATAGGCCACAGATAAAAATAAACTCCCAGGGGAGTCTGATATGACGTAACTGCCTTTGAACGGGGTCACCACTTGGTTACATATAAGAGGGTTCTTGCTGCATAAAAAAATTTAAAAAATACAGTCTTTGTCCCCAAACCAAATGTAGATTCCCACCTCTCTAAACCTTATTAAAATGATCAATGACAGTATGATTTGGATTCCTAATGCCTAATGTCATTTAATTTCACCTGGAGGGGCATTTTTTGTAAACAGTCTTAGTAGCAATGTCTAAAAATGACCTTTTCTGGACTTTTATATGATGGAAAGAGAGGTTTCTCTTCAGTGGCTTCCCTAAACTCTTGTCCAAACATGATCTGTGGTAAATTTGTTTCCACATCAGTATCATGTTCTTCTTTTCAACCTCACAACAGTTTTGTTAATTGGCAACTGGGTCATATAATGTTATGCGGTTTTGATGGCAGGTTTTGTCTAATTTATGGTGGATATAGACCACAGATGTTCATTAATTCTAATAGATTTTCCTGACGCTCTACACCACTCACAACCTGACTAGTAACTTCTTTATTGTCTTCTGCAATGAAATCTTGATTATCACAGATATGTATCTCAGGGGCTTTTGCATAAGGAACTTTTAAAAAATTACATCTGCTGTTTATAGTATGCGATTGTTTCCAGTCCTGCATGCCTGTACCAGCCTCCCTACACACAAAATGCTCAAAGGAAAGGTAGGAATTTTGCTGCTTTTCAGTAGTTTAAAGTGCCCTGCCTTCATTCACATTAACCATTAGCCGGGAAACAGAGACATTATCAGTATAAGCAAATGACTTGAAACAAATAAACATTTGCTTTATTTTATTTATTTATTTATCGGAGAAATGGCAGTTTAAGAGTTATGACGGAGGATGTTTTCGTGGTGTTTGTTGTTAAAAACAAAAATCAGAATTCCTGCATGCAATCTGGTGGTGATGTGGTCAGTTATAAACTCCGTCTCTGTCTGGACATGGGGAATTTCCTGCTACGTCACCGAGCTTTGCTCTGGCGTTGCCGGAGACCAAAGCTTTTGGCTATGGTCTGCATGGAGGTGGGTCCCCGCCTGATTCATTCAGTCTAGGAGGGTTCATATTAACCGTGTTGGGTTCATCGGCTTGCGAGGCTAGCTGGATCATATCTGGGACCTTGGAGAAAGAGATACCCTCTAAAAGCATCATTGGGTCTCATTGGAAACCAAGCATGAGAAATCCAACTGTTCAAGGCCTTTTCAAGACACACTATTACAGGAGCAGCGTTCGCCATGATTAGGGCAAGCGGAGCAGGGTGATGGCTGAAACCAGGTAAACAGAGTGACCGTGTCAGTCGGTGAAGCTTGGTTGGGGCGGCTGTCGCATCACCCATCTCTTTCTGAGCTGTGGGACCTTTGAGTGCCCCATGATCGCATGGGAACGAACAACAGCTCCCACCCGTTCCTATTGATCTGGAGGAGCAGAAAGGAACTAAGCCCTTGCCAGGATACAAATCCTTTCAGTGCTGGGCTTTCTCTGGGCTCGTCCCTTCAGGGAGTCCCTCCCCAGTGGAGCCAGCAGACATCTCAGCACGGAGCGCTCCAGCTCTCCCCACCCTCCCTCGCTTCTCCCGAGATTTGCCCATGGGCGCTAAAGACGATGCTCTTTTATAACCGCCTTTTGTTCCCGTGTTTACAGCTTCCCTTCCAGGCTCCGGCAGGGCTGACGTCAGGGCGCTGCATTTGGACTCGCTGCCCTTTTATCTGTCGCTAACGCGTTCCGCGAGCGCCGGGCAGGCGAGCGGCAATGCGAGCCGGGGGGAAGCGAAGCGGGAGGCCAAGCGGCACCTCGTCGGGGCCCGGTGCGACGCTGCCCACCTCTGCCCCCCTCGCCAATTGGTCTGCTGGAGATTGCCATGGTCATTTATGGCAGTGAGAGTGGAAGGACTGTCCCTGCAGCTGGCAGAGCGCTGCATGGCACCCAGGGCGACGCGCGGGGCTATTTTTAACAGGCCTGGGCTGAATCCCAAGTATAGCGCGCTCTATTCTTGGTGCAAATTGATCTTCCTGGGCCATGCAGAGATTTTTCATGTAAAACACATGGGTTTGGGTTCCCAGCCAGTGAGGGAGAAAGAATTGGCTGGCTGTGACTGGGAGAGGTAGAAAAAAGCAGCGGGGAGAGTGACTGGCCCTGGAAGTTGCACTTGGACAGAGAGCTCAGTGCTCACTTCTACTGGTGCATGCTCATTGCCAATGATTCCTTCATAGATGAGGAATTAAGACAGCCTGGGTTTGGTTTACAGCTGGGGTTTATGTGAGGACACCGGAGGGCCTTACATTTGTTTGGAATAGGCTGCTGGGAGAGTTTCAGATTCCAAAACATTTAGCGAGGCTAAACAGTGATGACCAACGATACTAAATGCAGAGCTGCTGTTGTCCTCCCTAATTTTGGACCTGCCACTCACTCCAGAGCAACCAGGTTGCAAAGGTAACAGAATCTCTTGTTTGCCAGGGCTTAGAGAAATTCCTAAAAAGAGCTGATGGAGTGGAGTTGCTTCTTTACCCAGTGTCTTGTTGTCATACTGAGAGATCCTACAGTAAGTTGCAGACCCTATTCAGAAGGGTGAGTGGCATCCATTGGTAGTGGAGAGGATTGTTCTGCTTCTGTTCCTAGATGAGCGATAGTCTGCCAGGCTGCTTAGTGTAACCTATTTTGCAGCCAGAAGAAGTCATACGGCGTGGGGCCCACTCCCACGCGTCACTGCAGCTGCAGGTTTTGCCGGTGCAACCTCTGTGCCCACGCTTGAAACCGTCAGTCTGAAATGTTTCATGTTCTGACATGAGCATGAGTGGGCTGGGGACTGCACAAAAGCTTGTGAGAGAATGAAAAAGGGTGTTAACACTCTTTAAAGCTTTCAGGAGTTGGCCATTCATGTTCTTGAATAAGTGTGAAGGGCTGATATCCTTCAAATCCACTACTTAACTGCAAGTGGCACAAAAATGCTGTGACTATGACAGTAGTTATGGTGCTAATTGGAGTTAACTAACCAAAGTGAAGACCATCGCTCTGAAATGAACTGCTTCATTGCCCTTCTCCTCCTTACACCTAGGAAATCTGTTCCCAAATCATAAATTCAAAGTGAAAATATTTGATATATCCAGAGGTCTGTCCAGTGCAAGGCTGGTGACAGCTTTCCCTTTGAGATATTCTTCTGAAGGGCTATTTATTTTTTTGAAGGCTGCGAGAAAATTTTCCACTTTCTAATTTCCAATCTGAGTTGATTTAATACTGTCTATGAAAGATTGGTTTCTGGAGGCAGGACAAATAATACTTCCCATCTAACTGCTCTCAAACCACAGCAGAAAGGAGTGAATAGTAACATTTAGAGAGAGCTTGGTCTGTAGGTAGAAATGATCAAAATGAGCAGGCTAGGCATGAGCTGATGTTTCCCACCCACTCTTTATGGTTACCAATGGTAGCAAATGTAAAGATACAAACTGATTTCTAAGGCCAGATGAGATTATTTTGATTATGCAGTCCTGCATAATGTAAGCCAAGCTGCTGGCTGAAACAAGGTATATTCCTTACAAGGACACTGTCTTAGTTAAGGGCTGGTGGTATAAATTTTGTAGAAGAAGTTTTTGGATAGTATTTTAGTGGAAAGAGTAGAAGGCAGAGTCAAAAATAATAGATGCTTAAAATGGTTGTTTGATATTCACCATGTCAATTCCTGTTTTGCTACCTCAGTTTACCTTTCTCTAAAATGAAGACGGAGATGCTATGCCTTAAAATAATCCGATGTATTTAGCTGGATCATTGGGCAGTGACAGGCAGAGGCAGCTGCTGGGCAGAGCACACACTCACTGAGCCTTTTCCAGTGGAGTGTATTGGGTGATTTTAGGGTGGAATGGTTGTGAGAGCTCACCGCTGCCTTAATGTCAGCACATTTTGCCATTAACGTCATCAGCAATTATTGGGTCAAAGCTCTGCGCTTAGTGGAGTTCTCCATGGAGTTTTCTTCAAATCAATGTGATAGCCGGTACCCATTAGCTAGGTAACTACAGCAGGTGGAAAAAAATCCCCAGCAGTTCTATTTTCAGAGTTAATTGTCCATAATAATAATAACAATGACTATCATTGTTTGCATTACAGTGGCTCTTAGGAGCCACAGTCATGACCTGAAACACGTTCTGCAACGTGATGTATAAATGCAAGTTGGAAGCCCTGTTCTTGCCCCAGAGACCTGGCAATCAATGTTAAGAGGCAAAAGATGGGTGCAGGGATGAGGCAGAGACAATTCTCCCTCTCCAAATTCCTGATAGATGTGGGAAAATGAAGAGGATCTTATGAGATGCCTGAAGAATCATCTAGAAATCCAGGAGTGAATGAGATGGGAGCCAAGTAGAGAAGAGCTTGCAGCGTCTTCCTGGGATGACTTGCTCAGGGCGATCTTCATTAATTCCCAGCAAACTGACCCGTGCTGAGCTGTGCACTGCTACCCTGGGATTACTCCTCTCCTTTTGTGAGCCTGGGCCTTTCTGTCTCCTGGGACAGCTTCTGAATGTGGTCCTCCAGCCTTTGAGACCTTGTTCCTCCCTTATGCAAGCAGAAGAGCAGAGAGAAGAGGCACTGCAGTCCAGGTGAAGCTGTGAGCCCAAGGGACTGCTGCAAAGTCTCTTATGTTGGTGATCTAAGGATCTTATTGGCTTTTTGCAGGGGAGAGACTAAAATATGTTTGTCCAAGCCTCTCATCTTTGGCTGGCTGGTTTCTCCATTTCCCCCTCACACTGCACAGGCCAGTTTCCCCTCTGGAGGACAGTTTATTATGTGCAGAAGAGGTGGTGCTTTCTCCCTTGCCTCAGCCTTCTTCCTGCCACTCTGTCCCCACAAAAGCAGGTATAAGACATCACCATGTCAGAGGTCTCCTCCTGCAGCTCCTTTTCGCAGGGAAATGACTATTCTTGTATAAGGCATTGTAAAGTTGGCCACTTAGATACCTGTTTTACCTGGGAGCAATTGCTACAGGCTGTTTTCCTTTAGCTTTCTGCTAAGCTGCCAACCCTGGAAGCTGGCAGAGCTCAGCCAGTGCCTGGCCTGACCTGGGGCCCTACACCAAAGCCCTATCCCTGGGGAAAATCCAATGAAAGCCCCAAGCGACTTCCATTTCCTCCTGCTCCTTGCAGCCTCCCCGCCTGAGGACAGCTAGACAAGCTGGTCCTCAGATGCTGCCCTGACTGCGGTCTTTGTGAGAGAAAAGGATCTCAGAGAGGCAGCTAATGGAGCAAGGAATGGCTCTGCGATGAGCAGAATGGGGACTCTGAGGGGTGCCTGCCCAGAGAGCCGGCCCTGGCAGAGCTGCTTGCCAGGGCCGGAGGAGCTGGTCCTTGTTTGCAGACGTGCCTCTCTGTTTGCCCCGTTGCCCGGTGGCCGCTGTAATACGTGTGTGTTTATCCTCTCCCTGGCTCTGCAAACCGCTGCTCTCATATGCTGCAGAGTTCAGGCAAGGTCCTGCAGCTCACGGGCTATAAAAAGTGATGGCCAGGCCCGTGTGGCAGCTTCCCAGCGGGAGCTGCTGATGCAAGGGGTGCGCGGGACCCGAGCGGGGGGCAAAGGCTGCGAGGACGGACCCAGCCCATGGGCAGTGCACGTGTTCCCCAAGCACCCAGTGCCAGCGCGGGCCCGTGGCGCTGCCCCTGCGGCAGCTGCCCAAGAAGGCGGCTTGGCTTGCTGGTGCCCAAGGGAAATCTGGCCAATGCTGAGCATCAGGGATGCTGCAGGGTCAGCTTTGCAGCCACACACTGGGGTCTTGACGGGATGGGGCACTAAGGGAGCTAATGGCCCGAGCTGATGATGAGCCCATGGTGCGGAGCAGCCCGGAGCTGCTGTTCCTCCCCCTCCTCTGAAAGGAGGGGTTGTTTATGCAGGGTCAAGAAAACAGGATCCGGCACCAAGAAGGGCGAGAAGCGGGAGGGCAGTGCGAGCCTTCCTGCCCGTGTCCTGGCAGGAGCGGTGACGTGAGCGCTCCGGAAGGAACAGCGAGTTCCTGCGGGAGCTGGAGACATTCCTCTCATAGCTGAGCGAGGGGCTGGCACGTCCCCTCCTCGCCTCGGCCGCGCGAGCCCGTCTCCAGCCCATCCCATGGGGAGCCGCGCTATTCTTGAAGCCCATTTCCATGGCGCACTTCCATATCTGTATTTCTTTTCACACGAGATGGGGAAGCAAACCCCTCCCCAGAGCATTTGCCTAGAGGCTTCTTGCATGTGCTTTTCCAGGGACTGCTCCATGCCGTGGGCTGCAAAGAGTTTTCTGGGAGTATGGAAGACTCCTATAAAACAGGTGAGGGGAGCTGGGCCTGACACCACATTCCCCACAAATGGAGGTGTCCATCACCCTTCTTCTCCTTGGGTTGCTTGTTTGGTGCATCTGGTCCAAGAAATGCTTAGAGATCTCACTGAAAATAGAACAAGTTACATAACTTCTCTGTGCTTTGCTTGCATCTGTTTGCAAACTATTTTTTTTTTTAGGAATTTGCTTTTTCCCTAGGACATGCCTTGTGGGAATGCTAATACTTTTTTTGGCAAAAAGTACTCTGGCTGCTGTAGCAGTTACAATGTGTGCTCCTTCCCTTCCACATCTGCCTTCTGGGGTCGGTCTTGGTCTTGCCAGGTCCGCTTAGCACCACACATCGGTTTGCTCTCTGTATATGGCCATTTCTGTCCCAGATAGATGCAGTGTCGAGTTGTCTAAGAGGGTTTTTTTTGCCCACAAAACAGACACCAGGTCTCTCTGAAATGTAGTGCTTGAGGCTGAAACTGAAAGTTCGGAGAGAATTAGTCACTCCTGGTACCCTAGTAACGTTGGCGAAAACTAGTCTCAAACACAGCGCAGCTGTGTTGCAATCCCAGCAGCGGCCTCGCACTTCTCCTTATAAAGAGGGAGCTGGCAGAGCGGGGTGGGAGGGATGGCTCTGCGGACACCGGGTGTGCAGAGCCAGCTGCCAAAAACGCCCTGGCCCCCCTCGCCCACGGGCTGTGCGCTCTGTGGAGGAGCCCGGCGGGGAGAGGGGGCTGCCGGGTGACAGGGACAGGGGGACATTGGAGCTTGGCTCCACAGTGCCTTTTGCCCATCAAGTCCTGGGTGGAACAGGGGTTCGCTGGCCCAAGAGAATTGTTTAGAAGAGAAGGCAGGAGAGATACAGGGTGGGGGGGCCCCCGTCCTCTGCTATGTGAACACACCTGAGTGACGTTTTCTTGCTTTTACCTCCTGCCAACTGCTCGGAGAGGCAGACTGCCTTCACTCGGGCAGTTTTGTGCATCTTGCACCTAAGGGCCTCAAAGCAGGAGCTAATCCGTCAGCATGTGCCATGCCCTGTGGAGCAGGAGAACAGGAAACACAGGCCTGAACGGTTTGGGTGACTTCCTTGTGCAGCGTCAGAAGCTGGACCAGACCCTGGGAACCAAGTTACCTGAGCTAGTTCCAGGAACAGCTCTCCACCCTTGGGTGCTTTCAATATCCTGATTATAACCTCAGCTCAGACTACAACAAAATCCAAGAGCTGAACACTCACTGTCCTTGGGAGGTGCTGAGCTGAGTCCCAGCTGTTGCAGGCCCACCGCTGGCCAGAGTCTTCCCTTGAAAGTTAGACCCTCTTGGCAGTTTGAAGCTGCTCTTGAGCTTTCCCTCTCCCGTTTTTTTTCTGGCTCTGCTCAGAGCGCCGGGGGGGGATGTGTGGAGCCGGCCGCAGCGCGTACTCGGCTGGCAAGCAGGGAAGCGGCGCCGCTCTCCCAGGAATGCTGCGGGCCATTTTAACTCGTTCCAGATTTGCAGAGTTCACGTCAGTGCCTGAAATGAGAACTGTGCCGTGCTTAACCACCGCAAAACATAGCAACGGCACAGCAGCCCTGGCTCCAGCACAAGAATAAAAAAAGGAAAAAAAAAAAAGTTTTTTCAGACTTGCCTGGCCTTCATGGTGCAGAAAAAGGCAAAGTTTCCAGGAAATAAAAGTTGGCCTCTGATACTATTATAGATGATCTGAAAACTTCCATTGCTTTCAACACAGAGTGACAGACACTGTGGCTCTGGTCCAGGCTGCCAGGGTCGATGCTCCCTGCCCTGCTGTACCCTGAAACAAGCTGTGCAGGGAGCTCCGGGCCGGGCAGGCCACAGACAGGAGCTGTCAGTGGCAACAGCCACCCGCGGTTCCTGCCTCTGCTCTGCCCCACGCAGTGCCCTGGTCAGCAGCAACCTCCCTCTACCATCATTTGGGCAGAGTTGAAATCTTGGGTCTCAGAGTTTCTAGACAGTCAACGCATCTTCTGTCCCTCTCAAGTTGTGAGAGGATCAAGAGATGGTGAAGGACACCAGTTACTGCCCAAGTGGGAGGTTCTACTTTGGCCTTACGCTGGGGAGGAAGGCGTGAGCCCTAAAACCCATTCCAGGGCACTGAGGGCAAAGTCCCAATAAGTTCTTGGGAAATGTGAATTCTGATTTGTGTGTCATATCTGCTGTCTGTCCCCATAATAAGCCCAACCAGTCTTCCATGTCTGACCATCCTGGACTGAGGAAACTCAGAAAGGGAGCTCCAAACCCACATCTAACTAGGCAGAGGTGAATCCTTGCACCAGGAGATGACCTCCCTTCTAACTGTCCACCCACAATCCCATCGCCTTCCTGGACAGAGCAATTTGCCTGGCACCTTGTATCAGTCCCAACTACCACAGAGCTGCCTGTCAAGTTCCAGTGCATGAAAATGAGATCAGAGATACAAGAGAGGCCCTGGCTCCATGCAGGCTTGGCAAGGGGAAGCTATCATCTTCTGCATGACGTGGTCCTCTGAGGAACTTGGGCAGCATTTTAGGCAACAGAGAAAACTGATTACAGAGATACAAGAGCTGATGCAGATGGCCATGTCAGTAAATATAAGCCCTCACACTGGATCTTTCCCACTGCTCAGGACAGACCAGTGTCCAGCAGCTGCTGCGGGACAGATGGAAAACAACAACACGCTCAGCTCTAACGCATCTCATAACACTGCTGGGCAACAAAGTCAAAGGTGTCCTGATGGATCAGCTGGTGCCCTGCAGCAGGAGTTAAGGTTAACACTATCATAGCTTCAAATGTTATTAACAGTTAGAAAGAGATGGTCCTTCAAATATCTACCTGCACAGTTTGGCTCTGTTGACCATTCTGGTCATGCATTCTCGGGCCTGCTAAACGCTGTGGGACACAATGTTTCCTTTTCTTGCTCTCAATGGACTGGCCATTTATAACTTCCACATCACATTTGGTTCTCATGTTTTGGAACAGCACAAAGGAGTGGGACGGATCGACTTTCATTCGTGCCTCCTCCCACATACCTTGCTCATACTACCTCCAGCACTTCCCCTTCCCACGCTGAATAAGCTCACATGTCATCGTAATTGCCACCCGCAGTGCTGCTCACCTTTTTGCTGCTTGATCTTTTTTTGGACTTCGCCAGAACCTGCTGTGCACAGCAAGGCCCCTCTTCCTGTGTGTGCCCTCAGTAGCTTGGGATCAGCGCACAGATCTGTGAGTGGTTTGGTCCAGCTGTGTCATCACTGTGTCCCTGGTGTCACCAGAGAGCTCTGCTCTACGTGGCCCTATAGCCAGGTGTCCCTGAGACATGAGGCACTCAGGCAGTTTAAGGCTTTCATAGCCTTAAACCCCAAAGCAAGCACAGACTGCAAAAAGAACTAGAGCGGATAAAGCTAAGTTATGGCTTATGAACTTACACCTCCAAAGCCATACCGAGGCATTAACAGGTCCCCTAGAACCTGTTAAGGAAAGAAAAAAGATACAGATGCCTTTCTTCAGCCCAAATTCTGCAATCTTGAGAGGTAATCTCTGCTCTACTCCTGTGAGCAGTTCTCTGGGAAGCAAAGCCTCGGTCCAATGGCTTCAACATGGAAAGGGACTGCTGAGTGACTAGTGGGTGCACCTTATTCATTAACAAATATTTAGCCACTTCGTTAGACACTGCATCAGCACAGAGACCATTACAAAGGCTATGATGGGTTGCAGTGATGTCAAACTTAATCAGACAACACATCATTATCAACTGTGCTTATCAAGGAGGCCAGAGTCCGTCACCTTTACACAAAAGAGAGGAGGATGAGTCATGAAGTCACTCCCACAGAATCATATGAAATTGAGTGAAAGAGATCAGGGGAGAGGGAGAGAGAAGTGGGGCCCAGCTTTAGCTTCCAGTGCTTTTATGAGCTTCCACACACTTTGAAAACCATCCCAGCACATTTTATACCACTTTTTCCATTTCAAAGGAGAGGCTATTAAATCACAGAGTGATGGAGTGACTCATGCTAAGCCAAAGCAGGAGCTGGTGTCAGATGCCTTACACAGCTGGACTTCCAGCCCCGTGTCAGACTGTTTCTGACACTTCCCAGGTTTGTTCTGGAACCTGCAAAAGCAGAAAATGGGTAAAATAAATCCAAGAATGGAGAGTAAAGAGTGTGTCTTGTGAGGAAGCCGGGACTAAACTCTGAACACTGCCTCACTTTCATTTGGTCAATATTTTGGCAGCACTCCATGCATTTTCTCATTCTCCACATGGAGAGGAGGAGTCACTATGTAATATACTAAAGCCGCCACCTGTCCATTTTTCTCTTCCCACATCCTCTTTCATTCATGGTTTTACACCTGCTGTCCACAATCCTTGCAAGCTGATACATCGCTTTTAAGAAAGTAAGTGAGAAAGCAGTTTTAAATGGTCTATGCAGAGCCCCACACCTTCCCTCACTGGGAAATTCTGCACCACCAGAGAGAGGTGGAAACCTTCCTCGTGTCTAGCAGCCACCTTTAATAGCACCACAGCTACTTTTCTGAGGCTCTGACATTGCTTCATGTCTTGACTTGGCAAGAGCTGGCTAACGTGATCTGCCGGCGTCGTGCCTCGGCAGCGCTGCACCCCGGGGAGGCCATCGTCCTCATCCTCATCTATGAAGGGAAATTTTCTTTAAGTATTTGTTTTTCAGCTCTGAACTTCCAGCAATGGCAAATGAAGACAAATATTACAACATTTCTAACAGTACCCCACTATTACATGGCACTGAGAGACATATGAACAGTAATATATATAAACCCTTCATATCTTAGAGGTGTGATGAGAAAATACCATACTCTATTTTATTCCAATAGGAAGCTATGTGAGACTAACAATTGTGATTTGGCTTGTGGTTCTTCATCCTCTGTCTCAGACTCTTGCGTGGCACTGCTGTGTGCTGACAAACTGCTGCTGCACCTCAGCGCAGAACCTGCACACTCGCAGGAGAAGACACAGTCTCAACTACAGAGAGATTAATCTTGTCCAGTTTTACTGTCACATAACTTGAGAGGGTATTTTTAGTGTGCTTCTCATATGACATCCTCTAAAATAGCTAATGCAATATACATAAATAAATAGTTGCCAAGTGTTTAAATAAGGCTACCTTGGTCACAAGGTTCTCTAGAAGTAACTCCTTTCCTATATAGAAACTTTTTTTTTTCCAGGTTGATTTTAAGAAGCTAGGACACTCATCTGCTATGTCTGGATGTGCTGAGGCCAGACCAGCATACGTGAGTGCATTGTGAGTGCTCAGGAGCCGCCCAGCAGACGCTCACTGTGGCTGTGGGGGACAGGACAAGGGGCTCCGTGCAGAGGCCTCTGCTGTGGGTGGGTGCACGAGCGCACACCAGTCCTCCAGACAGGGTCTGTGTCCAGACACACTGAACCGAGCTCCACCGAGCATGTGCTCCGGGCAAGACGAAGGGTGAAATCCAAGCCTAGGGTGAAAAAGCAATAGAAATTTACTACTGTCATGCCCGGACCAGTAAAACTCAAAAGCTGTGATGGGGGTGATCAGGCACTGTTCCACAAGTAATAACTGTGTTTATAATTAACGTCTCCCCAGTCCCCATATACCTTTCTGCCAACTGTTGAGCTTCAGGGCACTCAGTGGGACAGCCCCGTGCAACCAACAGATGCTGGTTTAGTTGATCTCCGTGGGACGAACCCCCTGGGTTCAGGGGTGGGGAGGGACTGGTGACTTCATTTCATGTGGCCTGCCGCAATGTAGTTCTTTTTTTTGTTGTTTTTCCATGTTCTTATCAGATGACATTTAGGTGCTGATGCGTGGCCTGGCAAAGGTGTCTGAAAAGCCTGCGGTGGCCTCAGCAGGGACCTCTCCTTCCTTCCTTCCTGCCCCCTCCTGCCCTGCTGAAGGTTGTTTGCAGGAGGCAAGAGCGGAGGTGAAGAGATGTCTGCATGACACCATTGCCCTTTCTCTCACTGGGGTCTGCGGTTATTCCAGCAAACTACCCTGCACTAGAACCTCTCCCAGAGTTTTTGACACCTTGCAAAACACCATGACAGCAGGAGGGCCCAGGGAGTCACTGTGAAGCTGCCTGGGAAAGCCCTGGACTAGTCACAGGTAGGTCATGGTCTTCCTGCTGTGGTTGCTGGCTGGTGGGACATCACGGTTGTGCATCTAGAGGGCTAGTGCTTGCTCCAGGGGTGAGCACTGAAGAAGGAGCAGAGCGGCCTGTGTACAATGACTCTGTCGGCTAATGCAACAGCCCGTTCCCAAGTGACATGACCTAAGCTGGGAGAGGAACTCTCAGGCTGGACCACGCGTGCTAGCAGAGCGCATCACAGTGCCAATCTTCTCATGTGTAGCCTTGCCTATATGTGTAGCTTCTTGGAAACCTGGCAAACTTGGATATTAGAAAGTTCTTGCATACTTGCAAAACTCTTTTTTTTCCCCGATGCCATAGCTGAGCAGACGGTTTGTTGGGAAAAGCTCCCCTCTAGTGGGAAATGGCAGCAGCTGCCGGGCGTCAACCCAGGCCAGGCCGGAGCTGCGGCCGGATTCAGGGCAGAGCTGAAAAACCCACAAGGCATCTGCTGCACATCTGCATTTGTCCAGCACGAGAGAGCTCATAACTGATAATACTGCAATGCCGTCAGGGCTCACCAGGTAGCTGAGCAGTTATTATAACAGCATTTTAGACTATTTTTTAAATTGCTTTACTTCTTTAAGAGTAAATGGCTGTTAATCCCCACAGCACCTTGGGAGCAGAATTCATTGGTATTGCTACTGCCTTCTTACAGAGGGAGAAAATGCTGATAAAAGAGGGGAAGCACCTTGTTTGGGGAGGTCAGGATTCAGGAGATACTGGAGGGAGACCAGCCCATCACTCTACAGCTTGTCACAGAAAGAAATTCTGGTGAAAATTTTTGTCATTTTGCAAGTGACCCTTAACAGAGCACAACAAGAAACGTAAAGTGGCTAACTGCGGACTTTGCTGTTCAATAGCGTCTTTGCTGCATATGTTTGGGGGAACACATTGGTGAGCAAAGTTTGAGCAAGAGCATGGATATGAACCTAGCTGGGGTTTTGGAAAACATGAGGTTTCATTCCAGGTCTGCTGTCAAGTGATCTTGGCTAAATCATTATTCATCCTGTCACCCAGGGATAGAGTTCCCCATCTGCAGCAGTGGGATGAAGATTTGCGGAGTGCTTAGGGATCTATTGATAAAAATTGTTACATAAGAAGCTAAACAGTATCATTACTACTGCAACTATCATTGTTTAAGAAAGGAAGAATCAAGAATATCATTGCCTTACCTAAGGACTGGATCTGGCTACAACACACAGCTCAAGCAAGGGTGTCTTGGTGTCTTGTGCATCCTTGTGTCTGCTCTTTTTTTTTCCAGAAGTTTTGCCAGCCTTTCTCCTGGAAAGGAGTGGGCCTGGGAATCACAAGAGTTTCTCCAAAGCCACTTGCCAGTGCAGGGGCATGCAAAGACTGACAGTGTGTATGAAACTGCAAGAAGTGGTCTCAGCAGCAGATGTGCCCTGGGCAATAGCTCTGCTGCTCTGATTCTGCTGGTGTGGAGCATCGCCTTGCTCCTCCGGAGCTCCCAGAGCTTACGGGAACGGGGCGAAGAGCCGCAGAGGGCATGTTCATTACTCACTGAAGAAACTCACTGGCCTGTTGCTCAGGGGATGTGGCCTCGTGTAACCTCTCTCTGATACCTGTGGCTAGACCATTGCTTAGCCTTTGAGTTAAGGACCAGATCCTGCCGCTTGCTGCTGCAGCCATGAAGCCCCGACCGTCCCAGTGCCGGCTGCAGCCTGTCCCTGGGGAACGATCAGCAGCGCGAGCAGGGCTGGTCTGCAAAGCAGAGTCTTCCTCCTCCCTCCTCTCTGGGAAAGCTGAGGGCTCCACTGAGTGGCCCTAGCAGCTGCCTACCTTGTGGCACAGACGTTAGGTCCTAGAGCTGAGGTGTGAGAGCTTAGGAGAGCAAAGGCTCTCTTTTCCAAAGGCTTTTGGTTCCATTTCAGTAACACATGCTGAGGTTAGCGCTGCCTGATGGCTGTCTGGTGGTCTCAGTGTGAAATGAGCTGGTGAACCTCAGCTCCGTTCCCCATGGAGACAGATGTTCATATTTAAAAAAATTATTACCAGGGTCATTGCTCTCCAGACTGCTTCTTGGCAATAGAAGGAGGTTCAGAGTTTGAATAAGCACTGAGGAATAAGTAAGCTTTTCCTTGCCTATTCAATGGGGATCGATGCACTTTGGCTCCAAATCTGCTTGGGAAATCTATACTCCTGCTGATCTTGCAGCTGTGAAGAAAAAAAATGACATTATGAAATTTTACTCTAACTTTTTCCTTTTTCCAGAGCATGATACAAATGTAGGAACAGCACAGAACTATGCTGGGACTATTTTAGGCAGTGTGATGCCTGATAATGCTTTGCCTTCTCAAGACACTACCGATGTCACTAGCCACTTGTCAGCATCAGCCGTGCACCCTCCTGCGCGGTCTGCTCCCTGTTTACAGGGGAAACTGATGTGTGGAGAGATTTGAGTGATTTAACAAAAGCAGCACAATAAAAGAGACTGCCGCTGCTAGACCTCTAACTAGAGCTTCATCTATTTCCATTGCTGCCGAGCTGTCAGGCTCCGTTTGCTGCAGAGTGCAGGACACCTCCGTGTCAGCAAGTGGCCAGCTGAGTGACACTGTGTGGCTTGACCTGTGGTCGCCCTGCTCCTGGGGACAGCCTGGCGGCTACTCGAGCAAAAATGGGAGAAGATTTAGATAGAAGGAGGATGCTCTTATCTGCCTTGCCTGCACTGCAGGGGATGTGATCCTGACTGAACTGCTGAAAAGGAGGTATTTAAGTAATGGTGTGCATTTGGCATGCCAACCACATGGCTCCAGGGCCTGTTTCCTTGGCTTTGGGCTGTTTACCATGCAGTAGGCAATTCTGAATACACTGCTTCTGAATGCAGGGGCTCATCATACTGCTTTAGGTGGCAATGACTCCCCTGTCATTAAAAGGCTAAGAAAGCTTCTGTATGGACTACTGGCCCTCCTCAGGAATGAGAGTGCCTCCAAGTACCATCTGGGAACAAGCAGAGCAAGACATCTCCTCCCTTCTGCCTTGAGAAAGTCTGAGAAATAAACACCAGCTGCTGCTGCTACTCAGAGCCCCAGAGCTGGACAGCCAGCTTGGGCACCCAGGGCACCCCGGGCACCCAGCTAGTGTCCTGCCTCCAGCCCGAACGCACCGAGGATGGTGGGGAGGGGAGTCCCACCAGGCGCATCCACCGTGCACCCTCAGTGCTTCTTCCACCTTGCACTGCCCTTCTCGGGGCTGTTACAAGCACCATTGGGGGAAACTCAAACTCCAGTGGTGCCCCAGATGTAGCAATGAGGTGGCTCTAAACTGCCACCTCCGAGAATGGCCCCATCAGTGCCAGGAGGACGCCTGGTTGCTGAAGTTTTAGTGCAGACTTGTCCTATTGCACCCACCTAGTGGAAGAGATAAGAAGTGCATTAGCAGATAGGAAAATGACTGTCCGCACATCACCATCACTCCCTGCATTCCTGCAAAGGCTTCGCTGTGCAGCCTTCCTTGGATGTCCCCAGCCACCTCCATAGCCAGAAGCAGCAACGTGACCCCGCTCCTGTTGGTGTGTGGTCCTCAGAGCTGCAGGTTTTGTATCTGCATGTGAGCAATGCAAAGCTGCTGGCACCCAGAAATAAAGTCCTGAATGCAGTGGTAAAAAAGAAAACTGGCTTTGAGGATAAATGCTTTTTGGGCCTTCTTACTGTCCTTCCTCCTCTTCTCAGTTATTGCTGCTGCTTTTTACTCTAGAATCGCTTAGGAATCTCAAGCCTTCTGCTTGGTCCTTTACTGCCTCTGAAACCCACATCAGTTCCCTGCTAAGCTTAAGAGCAAATGAGATAACGGGGCACTTAGTGTCCTGAGTCAGCAGCACTCGTCTCGGTTACAAATCTGCCACCGTTGTGGCACCAGAGGACCATGCACAACCTGAGATGAGGAAAAAATCTCCCTCCTGGGGTAGTTGCCTTTCCAGACTTGTGGGCCATTCCCAAAAGCAGCGCTGCTTCAGCTGCACGCTGGTGAAGATTACTGCAAGTGGACTACTGATCTAGACTAGGACTAGTATTAATAGAACTAGTATTAACAGAATGGGAAGCAATTTTAATATATTACTTTTATCAACAGCTTGCAGGGACCATGGAGGACCCTTTCTCATTTTCGCCTGTCTGGAGCCTGCTAATGCAAAGTGTCAAGGCATTGACACAGCCGCTGGGGTGGCATGGGTGCAGCCACCAGCCCATTACAGGGTGACATGGCTGTGTGGATGCGGGCGCCTGGCCCTCACACTGCTGTGTCTGTGCAGCTGCAGGGAAACGGCCTTTGCAGAGTGAGGCGCAGGGCTGCAGACCCCAGGGCTGCATACACTGGGGTGGGTACAGCCGGCTGCTTTTATGGCTTGGCACGGCTGCGTGCGCGCGGACACCTGCCCGTTACAGGCTGACACGGGTGCAAGGGTGCAGGTATCTCCCTTTATGAACTGACATGGGTCCAGGGGTGCAGATGTCTCTAATACTGCCTGACACAGGTGCGCGAGTGCAGACCTCCCCCCGGTACAGCCTGACACGGGTGCAGACCCCTTGGTACAGGCTGACAGGGGGCAGACCCCCCGGTAGAGCCTGACATGGGTGCAGACCCCTCCGTACAGCCTGACACAGGGGCAGACCCCTCGTTACAGCCTGACACGGGTGCAGGATCCCCCGGTGCTGCCTGACACAGGGGCAGATCCTCCGGTACGGCCTGACATGGGTGCAGACCCCCCGGTACACCCTACGCGCCGATGGCAGCCGCGGCTTTCGGAGCGGCGCCTCCGCAGCGAGCGGCTCGCGGGGCCCGGGACGCCGCGGGCCCGGGCAGCCC
>VWPW01032634.1:254621-351593 GCA_013389825.1 Crypturellus undulatus | reverse complement strand
TGGGCAACGTCGAGTCCGTCCCGCGCGGCGCCGCCGCTGCCGGTGAGTGCGGGGCCGCCCGCGGGGGCCGCGGCTGCTGCGGGGGCGCGGGCAGTGACAGTGATAGCGACAGCGCCGCTGGCAGGCGGGGGACACGCGTGACAACGTGACAGCGGCGCTGGCAGGCGGGGGACACGTGTGACATGGTGGGGTGATGCCTCCGTGAGCTGCAGATGCACGGGCAGGTGTCAGGGTCCCGAGTATTTTGGGTCTGCTGTGCTGGTGCCCCCTCTGCCAGCATGCCCTTAACTTTCACTTTTTTTTTTTTTCTTTTTTTTTTATTATTTTTAAATACTGTTTTTATTCTCCTCTCCACTCCCTAGCTGGGGTTTGTGGCAGCAATGTCCTTTCATCCTCTGCAGCGGCTGCCCCGAGGAGCAGAGTGCTGTCCAATCCGCCCTCTGCGATTCAAAGTTTTGGCTCCAAAAGCTCCCGCCAAGCCCAGCTGGGCGGCTGCGGACGGTGACCTGGGAAAAGGAGCGGGCTGGCACTGTCCCTGCGGCGCAGGGTTCGTGTTGCCTTTTATGCTTCCCGTGTACGTCCCAAAAGGGCAAGCGAAAGCAGCCTGGTTGGTTGGATTTGAAGGGAGCTGATAGCTGAACTCAGCCAACCGGTACAAATAATCCGCGCTGGAATAAGAGCGGGCTTGGGTAACACGTAAGCTGGCAAGAAGCGCTGTCATCGTTGTTATTATTTAGCAGGGAGCTCGGACAAGGCTGAACTTGTTCCTCGTTAACCCCTCCTCTGCCTTAGGCCTTTGGCATCCACTTGCTGGGTTTCTTGCTGGATTTCCAATAGCCGAGCACTGAGCTGGGCCAGTGCCTGTCACCTGTTTGCGTTTGTTTCTAAATAAAATGTTGTCATTCTGCATTCCTGGCTTTTCTTGGAAGTGTTTAAAAACTCAGGCTTTTTTTTTTTTTTTTTTGGTGGTTATAGCCTAAGTGTTATTTAACAACTTTTTAAAAATTTTAATAATTTAATTAGGATATTCTCTGTTTTTGGAGAATAGACAGAATAGACAATAGACAGAAGAAGAAAAAAAGGGAAAGGATTTGGATGCTTATTTTCTAGTGGCTACTGCACTCTCAGTGGGGCAAAGCTGAGCTCAGGTGTGTGTGTACATTATGGGAGGGCCACTGCTTTTAAACAGGGTGTTGCTAGCAGCTGTGGAGGGAGTTGATCGTGTGTCCAGGGAGAAGGTGCTGGGTGCAGGCGGGTCCTTGTGTTTCAGTCGTTTTGCTCCCTTGGAAGGTACTAATGCTGTGTTTGCTTTTGGGGTAGTCGGGCACCATTAAATTTACATGTTTGCTGTGTGACTGAAGGTTATTGCTAACTGAGGCATGACTGTGCTCCCTGATGTTGGTTTTGGTTTTGAAATCCAAACATCTAGTCTTTGATTATAAAGCTAGCCCTGAAAAAGATCTCCTGAGATAATGTTTTTGCAGTTCATATCATCAGGCAAGAGGGATCTCAGTGATATGTTTAGCCAATGGTTACTGCTATGTTCCCGTTGCTTGCCAGGGAATATGAAAGTGTGTGTTGGTGGCTGTTCCAGTACTGGATGTCAGGATTTGAACCAAGATGGAATTGTCATGGACCAAGAAGAAAGCCTGTGTATGAACCTATCTCCTCTCAGTGTAAAGACATTTCTCTATGTGCATCAGAAATCAGATGAGTCTGGATGTGCAAGAATCAGCAGTTCTAAGCCCCATAGTGCCTGTGTGCTGTGTTTAGTTCCACTGTAGTCCCCACTGGAAGGGCTGGTGAGAAAGGGAACGCATGATCTCTCCAGCTGCAAGTGTGTTCCCGCTGTGCCGGGGGGCTTCCTTCATCTCCAGCCTTCACCCAGGAGCCTGCGGAGCAGAGTTCTGTGAACATACGCGCATGCCACGGAGGCACCAGCTAGAGGGTGGCACTGGGGCTTGGCCGTTGTCACTAGAGGGCACCCGTGATTAAACAACCGGCTCCGCCAGCACCTTGCTGGGCAGAAGAGGGTGCAAAAAGTGCCAGGGCAAAGATATTCCAGAGCAGGCTGTGGGAGGAATTGAGCCTGGGCCAACATGAGCCCCAGGTCCCTCAGCAGCTGAGGAGGACAAGTCCAAGAGGGAATTCCTGTGCCATGAACTTGCCTGCGCGCATGAGCTCCAGCAAGAACGGAAAGGAAAGCTTCTCTTCACGGTTTAGAGGCTGTCAGGTCTTTGTCTTAGCTGTGCTGCTAGTGCAACAAACACTAGTCATTTCTGGACCAATTTCTTTTTTCCTTTTCCTTTTGCTTGGAGCACAGGTGCCTTTCTTGGCACTAGAACAGGCTTGGGACTATTTCAGATGCAGGTGGCTGGTAGTTACTTTCTCAGTGAGACACTTCGGCTGAGAACTTGCCTGAGGTCTGTATGTGATGGCTGGAAATCTGTGTCTATTTTAACTTCTTGAAAAGTGTTGTAGTAGACAGGCGAGTTTCCAAGCGGCAATTATTGCTTGGTCAAAGGTAGCACTCCTTTGAGTGGGAGCCCAAGGAGAGCTTTTGGCTCACCATGTAAACTGTTTTTTTTAATGTTTCTTCAGAGTCAGTGGCCAAAATTAGCTGCCTCCAGGTGCAATTCACATCCTTCAGACTCTTGGGAAGTCTTTCAGTGTGGCAGGAGCTGTGAATTCTTTGCATCTTGTATGTATCAGCAAGGTCAAAAGTCACCAGAAGTTTTCTTTGAATAAGTTCACTTCTTGAGTTTGTATTAGCCCAGTCATGGAATAACTGTCTCTATTAATGGTACTTAGTGCAACACCAGATTGCAATGCTAGGGAGTATCAGAGGACAGATTGAGTTCACAGACCTCTAAGTTACTTTCTGGCTCTCAATTTGGGACTTCCAGTGATCCATCAGTCTGGCTGGATTACTGGACTTGTGGCAGGTCACAAAAATGGTTGCAAATATCGACAGATTGCACATCCTCCGTATCTTTCTCAGTCTTTCTCCATCTGGCCAGCAGCTCCTCAGTCTGAATGCGGCTTCTGTCCTTTCTTTCCTGTACTTTACTTGGGAGCTGCCCAGTAACCCTGTGTCTCCAGGCTTCTGTCTCTGAAGTTTGTGCTGTTGGAGTGTTGCATGCTGGACTACCTGCCAGGATGGGTGCAGTGCCAGCGGGCAGCTCCTGGGCAAGTACCTCTCTGCACCTTGTGCTCATCAGATCGGCTATGAGTCATTTTTGAGCTTCTCTAAGTATCCTGCAAGTTTTTTTTGGGGGGGGCAGCCTGGAGGTGGCTCCTCCTGCAACTTGAACATTTGGGCTTCTCATTTGGAAAATCTTTCATTTTCCAACTGAATACCTATGAACAAATATCCAAGCATTCTCTGAAATGTAGCAGGGCAGTTGGAGGGAATTTTCCTGGAATTGCCCAGCTTCCCACAATATTTCTGAGTCCCTTAGCAGTAAGTTCTTTGTGGCCAAGCCTTACTTTGCAATGCTGGGGATTCTCAGAGAGCTCCTGGATTTCTCTTGCCCAAAGGCCCTGGTGCTGCAGCGGCAAGAGGGTTTTCCTACTAAAGGGTTTCTTTCCCCTCCAGTAGCAAGTGCAGCCAGAAGGAAAAGACAATTTCTGGCTTTAGGTGTCGCCAAGCGCTCAAGAAAGCACCAGTCTGGTGTTTGCATCGCACTGCGGCTGCTGCCCCACCGCGGTGGTGAGTGGAAGGGAGGCTGCTCCTTTCTTGTGGATTTCAGCTGGTATCTTGTGAGACTTGATTCATGCAGCGGGGAACTTATTCGCCCGTGTTTTGTTCTTCATGCCATGCAAGTTGCTTCTAGTCACCACCCCAAGCTGTCAGAATACTCCGTACCGCAGTTAATACCCACATGAACCATGTTTTCAGGCATTGCCAGTCCCGCACAGCTTACCACAGCTGATTTCTGAGCTGACCTGCTTAAAACGGGGCTCAGTTAACTGCAGGGAAAATTAACCATTCTCTTCATGTGAATTATGTTTTTTAAATTATTTTTAAAGAAGCTTTCATTTTGCACCACTTAGTTTCACAATGAGAAAATAGCCTTTTTAGCGTGTGTTCAGAACTGCAGTTTTATCACTCAACACATTATTGTAGAAGGTGCCAAGCGCCCGTTCACTTACTGTCTTGGGACTTCACTGTACCTGACAGCCTTAGGTGTGTTATTAGTGATAAATGAGCGATGTTCAAGAAGATAAGAAAGTGATGAGAGAAAAAACATGCTGTGTTTCCACTTTAATGCATGCTTCTATTTCAAGTCAACCTAGAATTTGTGGGCACGTGGGATTCCCAGTGTCCTAGGGCTGTGGTGAGCTGTGCGGAGCCTGACACATGGGCTTAGGAAATGGTGATGCCCAGCAGTGCTCTCCTGGCAGGTTCTGCTGTGGGACCGACACTAAGCAGCTGGTGGGCTGAGTCACCCTGTAACAGATCCTTGTTTGGCCTGGGGACTATTCAGAGGAGAAGCGCATATATATATATGTATATATATATATATATATACACACATATATACACACACACACACACACACACATATATATATATATATATATATATATATCTATATATATATATATATATTATATATATCTCAGCTTGCTGTAGCTCACCTGTGGCTTAGTAGCCTGGAGGACAAAGATGAGCGAGAGCTACTCCCCTTCAGTGCAGAAAGATTGCAGGGACAGCATGATGCTCTTGCTGATCTTTCTGCCTGACTATGAAATTCCATAGGGCGTCTTCCTATTTCTTGTTATTTCTGTTATTCCTATGTCCTGAAGGGTGACCCTAGCCTGGCTTTCATGCTGCAAATTCATCACTACAGACTGTATCTTGGGGTGGCTGGGACTTGTCCTGCATCCACTCTTCAGGGAACTATAAACGTACTAATGAAAAATCTATTTGTGTAACAAAATATGGATAAATGTGTTGGGAGCTAGATGAAGTGACCAGTCACGGCTGTGTGAGCAGTGGGAAGGCCCTTGTTGGGGGTCTTCCTGTTGTGTCACCTTAATATCCCATTTGGGGCCCTTCATCCAGGGCAGGCATCCTATTGTCTCTGCAGGCTGCTGGACAAACCTAAAACTGGACCAAAAGGACTCTGCTTGCAGAGTTTGGCTTTTAAATAGTTAAGTTATGCATGCCTGCTCTTGCCTTGAAATTGAACACAAATGTTTATCATTTACTGTTACTTTTTTTTTTAATTTACTGTTATTACCTGTTACTTCTTGATAGCTTCCCCAATAATTTAGTGCTGAGAAAACCTTCCCTTTCTGGCATCATGTGAGCACCAGTCTTAAAACCTGTTGAAGCTGCAAACTTTCTCCACCACGGAGAGCAGGTTTGGTCTTACAGTCCTGCCTGGGACTTGGCTCTACCTGGCCAAGGCTGTTCCCGTGGCTGGGGAGCTGGAGCAGGGAGTGCAAATCCAGTGACAGGGAGTGAGGGAAGAAAACACTCTTCTGGAGACCCAAAACACTAAAATTCATCCAGCCCTTCATTGTCTCCATTTCTGTGCGTCTGATAAAAACAAAAGCTTGGTTCTAAATAATGTGCAATATTTCAGCAAGGAAAAGCAAGACAAAGAGGCTATTTAAAGCTACTTTCTTTCCAGGGTTTGGCTCACAGACTCTGCTGCTTTTGTGTCATTGTGTCTGTGGAAAAGGCGTACAAGAGGCTAATGAAATACAATGTGCACTTCTAAGTACAAATTTAGAATGCACGCAAAGGTCAGATGTGGTGTGTGCACTGGGTGGCAGATGGAGGCTTTGGGCAGCGCTGAGTTCACTTGTATTTCTGTAATGTAAGACAGGAATATCAAAATGTACAATAGATGGCTGCACAGATGTAGTATATGCCCTCTCCTACGGCAAACACAATATACTACCCTGTTCTGGTTATTCCTACGTGCTATTTGTGGGTTTCAAAGTTTCAGCATTGCTTTCTACTCTCTTGCTGTGTGATCTGGAATGGCTCATTTACTCTCTAAGGACCCCTCAGTGTCCCTAGTTGTTTAATGCAGCTGTAAGTGCATATATGAAATATTTTGAGGTCCATAAACACAAATGCAAAGGTGTGTGTGACATATAAGAGGCCAAAACTCGGCATACACATGTATCTACCTAGAGATATGAGCCCAAGGCTTGGAAAGTCCCCTGAAGAAAATTAATTTAATTTGTTTGGGTTTGAATTGCTGCCACTGGGAGAGGGAACAAGCCACCTGAATGGTGCCCCTGCATGAGCCGGAGGGACTAGTTGTGAGCTGGAGGGACAGCCTCGACACTGGGCTCCAGAGGCCAGGTGGGGCCTAAAACCCTGCCACAAGCTCAGGAAAACTGGACGGGAGAATGTCACCTTGGCACCTTTGGGCTGTGTGGGCTTCAACCACGCTGTCTTCAGCTCAGAGAACCCTGTCTCTAGCACGCCCTCCTCTGTATTTCTCCCATGATGGGGTTTTAAGGCATTTTACTATTATGGAGTGGTTTGACTGTCACAATTGAACGGGAAATTAAGGCATGAGATGCTACTGCTTGTCTGTAGCAGATCATAAAATCTGTTGTGAATGGAGGGTGCCAGTTCTAGTCCCTTGGGAGGTGCCGGAGAGGTGGGGAGTCCTGGCGAGGTTCCCTGAGCGGTGATGTTTGGCGGAGCTGAAAGTATCACACACGTGTTAAAGCTATATCTGTGCTTCCTTTCCTCAGTGTTGTGATGGATTTTTGGCCTTGTTAAAGTAATCTTCTGTGAGGCTTTATCTATCTTCACAGGTGTCAAAGACTTTTCTTTTAAAAGAAATTCTTCATGCTAAATTAATTCTCTACCAAACCTGTGGTGTAGTGTGTGTGTTTTTTATTTTTTTCTCTTCTCTCTCTCACACTTGAACCTTAGGAGTAGGAGAATCCAGCTCTCAAATGTGTGCCCGTTCTCCTCTATGTGGCACTCACATGCCAATAAATCCAGACTTTCCACCTGCAAAACCCTGAGAAAAACCACAGCCCCGAGCACCAGGTGTGTGAGGCAGGGCTGTCCCCGAGTGCCCCTGTGCAGGGGGTTCACAGCAGCACCCTTCCCTGCTCCAACTGTGCATGATCTCAACAGTGACAGCACGGAGGGACATGGCTGCGACACCTTCCAGTGGGGCAGGGAAAGCAACTTGGCAGGGGCTGACAGATGGGAATCTGGAGCCTCCTCTCCCTCCGCATCCGCTCGTGCCTCGCGGAGGGAAGCCAAGGGCGGTGGGATGCCGTAGTGACAGGAGCTGTTTCTTATCTTACCCACACCAAGATATGTGGTTTGCATCTCTGGGAAGGAAAGCGCGTATTGCAAACTGGAAAAGCAGGTTGTTGCAGCCTGAGAGCTCTGTGGAGGTGTTTTTTCCTCCCTTTATTTTCCCCCCTGTTTATTTGTAACTTGCCAAATGCTGATGACAAACCCTCCTGAGGCAGTAACAGTAACCCAAGAGCTTCCTGCCCAGGGCTGTGACCTGGGATGCTGCGGCCACTGGGTCCCTTGGAAGAGCCTCAGATTGCCACAGTCACCCCAGCCTTGTGAAAAGTTGGGATTTGGCTTCCCCTTTTTAGAAAGGGGGGTTGGAAACTGAGCAAATCCCACTGGAGATGACCTGGGCCTCTCAGACTGTGTCTTAGCTACCTCGGTCTGGATGCAGCTTCCATTGCAAATACAGTCAGTGGTGATCGTGTTCTAGCTGCCCCTGCTTGAACAGGAGGTTTTGGACCAGATGATCTCTAGAGGACCCTTCCAACCTCAACCATTCTGTAATTCTGGGGATTTTAAGATGCTTCAGGGCTTCCATTGACATCAGCAAGGCTTCTTCCAGTTTTATTCCGTGTTCATGCTCGTGTGGGTGCAAAGCGAGGCAGGGAGCCTGTGCAGTGAAGCAGAGCGGGACCAGGCTGGGGCTGGTGTCCTGCAGCAGCTGAGCTCGGTGAGGTTTGCGCTTGCAGAAGGGATGTGGGGAGTGGGAGAAGGCTGGCTATGGAAGAAGAGTGATGGTGTGAGGAGGAGGGAGGCTGTTCCGCTTATTTTTCTCCTCTAATGCATGTGTGAAGGGAAGTCAAACCACATTGAGAAGCTCTAGCTGGGCTGTGGGTTAGTGCAGTGCTTTCCCCCCAGCCAGCTGCGTGTTTCTGCGAGGTCCTTGATCCTTCTGCTGTGCAGCATGTGGGATAGCACCGGTCGCAGGTGGGAGTGGGGTGGCCTGGGGCTTGTGCAGGGACCATGTACCTGGGATGGGAGTTGTGGGGCTCAAGTGGGGAGAGAGAGTCTTTGGGAGAGGAGCAGAGGAAGATGACCATTGGGGAATGAAGAGCAGTTGCTTTGTTTAAAACTGATAATTCTTTCTATTTCTGTAACTAACTTTATGCCTCTTGAGGCAATTAAAAAAAATTAAAAGTCAGGAAATATTACAGGGCTGTCTGTGAGCTGTCTTCAACTTAGCTGGTCCTCATAAACCAGTGGCTTTTGCAAAGAAAAGAGGAAAAGAGGATTGCTCGGCTCTGCGCCAGCCTGTTGCTGAGCGCCTGGGGCTTAGTGGTCATCAGCTCTGACCATGGGAAAATAGGATCCGCTCCCAAGAATCCCAGCCTGAGCCTTAAGCTGGCCAAGGATATGAGAGAGCAGGGGAGGGACAGGCAGAAGGCCCCTTGGGCCGAATCTTTGAGGAAAGCACATTCTCAGGACTGGAAGTATGCTGTTGAGATGGTATCACTGGCTCCCTTTGCAATTTTCATTGCTAGCCTGTGCTCGAGTCTCACAGGAGAGCTTGGAGTCACAGCAGAAGCAGAAGTCTGATTACTTTCTCTGACTCTGGCCCCTTGCAGCCGCTATTTGGAGCTCACACGCTAAGCCCAGTATCTGCCGGAGATAAGGGGTCTTTCCTCTCGCCCTGTGTGCTCGTTATGGGGGCTTTGGTGACATTTTCTCAGATAAAATGAACAAACACTTTGTCCCATGATGGCTCTGATAAGCTGGAGGCTCCAGACATGGCACAGCACAGACTCACCATCGCAGGCCTTTGTTTACTTGTATTTATGTATACCTAAAAAAAAAAAAAAACCCGCAATCTTGATAACAGTGTAAAAAAGCAGCATAGAAATGCCAGGAGCATAACTGGTGCCAGTGAAAATCAAGTGGCCCTTTCCTTGCCCTTCCACCCACCTCTTTCACAGCCCATAGTTTGCTGGGAGGGAGCTGCTCTTGGGAGCTGCTGGGCTTGCTGCAGAGATCACTGACCAGCAGAACTCTCTCCAGAATTGCCCATATCAGATGCTTCAGAGGTGAGAGGGACCCTGGTGAAAGACCATGTGGGATAATCTACTCCGGGCTAGAGAACTGTTGTCAGGATCTCTTCTAGGCTATCTCAGTACAATTTATTAAAGGTTTACCGGCATCTCCTGCAACACTGTAAGTCCTGTTGTTTAGATGACTGTGCAGTGCGGTCCCTTTGAGCCATCCTCGCTGATGCTGGGCCACACGGGCTCATGTGTTTCTTGAGGAATGATGCTCTGCTTTTGTCTTTGCACCACTCTTAAGGTCTGAGTGTGCCCCTCTACCTGGGTTCGCTGGGTCATGCTGCTTCTTGGTAGTCTGCATCAAAGACTCCTTGTGGAAGCTCCGCAGTGGCAACGCGTTGAACGGTGTGTTTGCTGGGAGGAGTGTTACAATAAAACACAATGCACTTTTGTGCAATTATATGGTGTCTTTTTAATCATTTCCTGAAACAAGTCAGTCCACGCCCAAACGAAGATAAACAGCCCGTCTTGAAAGGCTGCACAGCCAAACACATAAAGGTTATCGTTAAAAGCATCTTTTTTTTTCCCTTTACAGACACCTGCTCCATGCACTGAATGGGGTGGGCATGCAAGAACGTTGAATTCAGATTACCCAGCATAAGCAGCTATTGACCTTCAGAGCCTTCACTTTGCTGCCTCGGTGCACTTGTAATCTGTGATTTTGTTTGGCAAGGGGGAAGGTGGAGTAGGGAATTATTCTGCTACCCACCTACTTCATATTTTTAAGTATTTTTTTTTGTGCTGATGTCCATGGCAATATCCTGGGCCTGCAAGCTTTATGCTGCACAGGGTCCATGGCTAATGGTGCATGTGTGTGTGTTTTTTTTTCTTTTTTTTTTTTTCCTCTCTCCTCCCTCCAGGTTATCCTTGCCCATTTTTGTGTGTGCTGAGCACAGGCTGTCCCTGAGCTGCCCAGTCCCTTTTCCTAAGAGGGGTTGTGTGTAGGGTTGAACAAATGTAGTTTCTTTCTGCCTCTGTTAGCTTGGAAGTGCCATTGCTGCATGACAGCTGAAGTTTTTGCAATTTTCCTTAACTAATATTGGGAGGAGATATTCTAACCCCTTGTTACCTGGCCTGTATATTGAGTTGATTAATCTAGTAATCAATAAGGAGAGTTGGTCTTTAAATGTGAGAAAATTGCAGTTATGAAGTTGCCTGTTTCCTGCTTCTCCTTATTTTCTCTTTCACCAATTTGTTTCTTTGCACGCCTTGGAAAGTTTCTTGTGAAGGGTTTTGTTGAAGACTACCTGAAAACCCAGAAGTGGTGTTGGGAAGCTCTCCTGCATTCCCTATGTGATTTACTCATCCTGCCCTCCTGGGTGAGGGTTGTTCTGGCTGGCTTGTCTTGCACTGCAAACCTCCAGATGGGGGGAGTGTTCTGGTTTTAATTAGCATGTCAATTAGTTTATCAGATATCAGCACCATGATAACCAACCTGCTGTTCCTGGATTTGCTTTTTCAATAGAGCTTTAGTTCTTGCTACCCTGTAGTGCTTTATTCTGTTAGTTTTCATTAAGTGCATCTCTTTGCTGGCTCTGATTTATATCTGTTCAGAATTCAGTACTGTCCTTTTCTTCCTTAACTGCTGGAGATCGAGGTGACCCACAGTTATCTGAAATGTTCCTGCAAATAATCTCCTAGATTGACTTTTGTTTTCAGGGGTTTATCCACTATAATTTATGGCTATTCTCCATTGGCTCCAGGAAGATTATACTTCTGTATTTTGGTATCATTTTCCACCCACCACTTTCCTGCTGATTTTGTCTCCAGTGACTTCTTTATTTTACCTATGCTTATGATGACTCCCTCTGCTATCTTTGTCTGTTGGCTCTTTGCTGAAAAAGTGCATTTCAGTTTTTGCCTTTGATTTGCTCTTAGGCTGGTTTTTCCCTCTTGCTTCCTGGCAGAGTATTACCGGGACTCTTGTACAGAATTAATGAGACCCTTGAGGCTATTAAATAGGAATGGACCTGGACAGGAGGTCAATGATTTTGTCACCGATTGCAGCCCCTGTGGCCCTGGCTTGGATTCTGCTGCATGGGTTATGCTGNACTTCTTTATTTTACCTATGCTTATGATGACTCCCTCTGCTATCTTTGTCTGTTGGCTCTTTGCTGAAAAAGTGCATTTCAGTTTTTGCCTTTGATTTGCTCTTAGGCTGGTTTTTCCCTCTTGCTTCCTGGCAGAGTATTACCGGGACTCTTGTACAGAATTAATGAGACCCTTGAGGCTATTAAATAGGAATGGACCTGGACAGGAGGTCAATGATTTTGTCACCCTGTGGCCCTGGCTTGGATGCTGCTGCATGAGTTATGCTGGCATGAGGAGCTTCTTGTTGATGACTCTGATGTGAAACTGCTCCATGTCTCTTCTGACACCAATTTCTTCTCAAAGATTCTCCAAGGTTTTCTCTTTCCTTCCTGAAGCATGGCAGAGGATCCGTGCACTTAAGCAGCCAGAAACTTGTGTAGATACTGGAAATGGGTCTAGCAGAGGAAATAGGGAGGTAATGGAGCTTCAGGGAGTGTCCTTTTTCTGGAAACTCCATCTAACTTGCTTATTAGTTCATGGTCTCTTTGCTACTTTTTTTTTTGTGCCTGAAAATCATCATTGTATTTGGGTCAGTTTCCTCTTCAGGAAGGCTCATGCAGCCTACCCTTGCATTTGGCATGTTGGTAGGCAACAAGACTTGAGAGTATGTGCGGCTAACCCTTCCTCCAGCTCCTAACTCAAGGGAGAGCAACGTGAATGACTACTTGGCATTGACTAGCCAGCGTGGCCTCTTAGCGAGGGTCCCCACAGGACTGAAGCGGGCAGGCAGATGCTGCATGTCAGTGCAGCAATAATGTGTTTCTGGCAGAGGTTTGAGTTATATACAGAGTGGTGGATTTACAGCCTGTGGGAATCAAATTGCCGCTTTTGAGCACTGGGAGAGAGGCTGCATTGGCTTCCTGCTTGCAAGCTTGCTGGCAAGCTGGGAAGTTAGCAGCTGATGGGGAATGTCTTGGCTGCTGAATCTGGAGTGCAGTGGGTGGACTGAAGCAAAACTTTCTTATTTCATCTTTATTTTAGTGACTCACTTTATTATTTTTTAATTGTGACTTTTTTTAACATGAAATTTTACAGATGGAGAACTGACAGTAACAGAGCAAGGTCATTTTGCTCAATGTGGGATGTGATCACACAGGTTTAACCTAGGGTCGGATGTTCCTTAGGGCTGTCAGATTTCTACAGCAGCCCTTCCCCTCACCTGGACTTGATCTAGCTCCCACTGCAAACAATGGAAATGCCACCTTATGAAAGGGCATTCCTAGTTATTGAGGAACCTTTAGATCAATGTGCAGAACACTGTAAGAGCTCATCTGTTGGTGATTATCTCTTCTACCTGGAGAGAACCTGCCCCAAGCACTGGCTAAGCCTATCAAGGCATATCTTGGCTTGTGCTGCCCTTGGTGTATTGGCCTCTCTTCTCCAGGTAGCAAAAGCACCGGACATCTTGTGTCCTGCCTCCCTGCTGGTGGATGTGACATACAGCAAAGTGCATTTCTGAGTCTTCATGTTTCCCAGCTCTTAAATGGGGACACTGTGGACAGTCAATGTCTAAAGCGTAACAGAAGTGTTCCCAGACCTGGTGAGAAATAACATATGCAGGTGTATTTACAGCATTTTGGTTTAAGGGGCCTGTTGGCATCCCACCTACCCTGTGGCATAGCACAGGCCATAGGATTTCACACAGAACCACAGAATTGTTGAGGTTGGAAGGGACCTCTAGAGGTCATCTAGTTCAACCCCCCTGCTCCAGCAGGGATACCCAGAGCACGGCGCACGGGGTGGCATCCAAGTGGGTTTTGAAGATCTCCAGAGAAGGAACCTCCACAGCCTCTGTAGGCAGCCTGTTCCAGGGCTCCGTCACCCTCACAGTAAAGTTCTTCCTCACATAGAGACAAAACTTCCTGTGCTCCAACTTCTACCCAATACCCCTTGTTCTGTCACTGGCCATCACTGAGAAGAGTTTGGCCCCATCCTCGTTACATTCTCCCCTCAGGTATTTGTACATATTGATTACATCTCCTCTCAATCTTCTCTTCTCCAGGCTAAACTGGCCTACCTCCCTCAGTCTTTCCTCTTCAGATAGATGTTCAAGTCCCTTAATCATCTTTGCTGCTCTCCGCTGGACCCTCTCTAGAAACTCCATGTCCCTCTTGTACTGGAGAGCCCAGAACTGCTCCCAATACTCCAGGTGCTGCCTCACCAGAGCTGAGCAGAGGGGCAGGATCCCCTCCCTCGCCCTGCTGGCAACACTCCTCCTAACGCAGGCCAGGATCCCATGGGCCTTCTTGGCCATGAGGGCACATTGCTGCCTCATGGTTAACTTGTTGTCAGCCAGAACTCCTAAATCCCTCTCCCAGATCAACCTCTAATCTGTCCTGGTGCCTGGGGTTATTCCTCCTCATGTGCAGGACCCTTCACTGACATTTGTATTATCAAGTGGTTTTTCCCAACGCTGTATCTTGAGTTTGTGGCAGGAAAGGAGGCACATGTGGGGTGAAAAGAATGATTTGGGTGTTTTCCAAGGTCATTACTGTCTGTTGAAACTAGGCAGGCTGTGTGAAGTGGTAGTCTTGCAAAAATAGTGCTGGGCATCTTCAGGCACCTAGCTGAAAAATTATTTCCACGTGGAAAGCATTCTCGCTGCTGACACCAAATCTACTGAGTGCAGAATGGGGCCCAACATCTATTTCAATTTGTGATGAATCATTATTTCCATTACTTGTTTTTGCTAATCCACATTTGCACTTGCTCAGCGCTCACTGTGCCTTCATCCCTAGGTAGCAGTGTCAACATCCTGCTTGCGTCCCTGTAATGCTCAGCAGAGCTATAAACAGTAGAGGAAGACCTTTGGTGTGAAGATCAAAGCCCTGTTGAAATGAGGGAAGCTATGGCCATTTACACAAGCTGCAGGAATGCCCACAGGATATTCCATCTCTACTGGCTGCAACAGCAGAAAGTGCATGAGGAAAATGTCCTTATTCAAGCCTACCTGTCAGGAATAAGGCATAGAGCAATTGCTTTGTTTTGCTGTCTTAGAGTTAAGTCAAAAAAATCTCTTGGGCTTCTCTTTACTGTTACGCAGAGCAAGACCTTTTCAAGCTCTATAGCCTCTTGGGCAAAGAGCAACCTGTTAGACCACTGCCCCAGCAAAAAAAAAAAAAATTCTTTGACAGCAGAGTCTTGTATAAGGGGATGTGCTGCTGATTAAAGCAATTGTCAGGTTAAATAAAACTAGGGTACTTCAAAGATAAGTTTCCTTTGTATTTAACCAGAAGCAATGTTCAAGTCTGTAACTCTTCTTTTTTTTTTTCCAGAGTGATTCCACTTAGTCTTTGCAGTTGGTTAAAGGATGCGAAGATGGAGTTTGTTTGGGTTCTGCTGCTTTAGCCTAATGGTGCTGTGTCAGAACAGCAAATGCAGCAGGAAAAGACCCAAGCAGAACGTGATTGCAGGAATGGAAGGAAATGATGCCCTCCTTTGAAGCTGAGCTAAATGTGCAAAATGTCCTCACCCCAACACGTGTTACTGAAACCCTTCAAATTAGGGTCACACAAACAGCTCTGTTTCATCCAGCTCCCCAAGGAATAGAAGGAGAATGGGGGCCAGGAAAGTTAAATGAATTGAATGGATGTATGTCCTTTCCATTCAATCCATGAAAGTATTGAATGGAAAGTACAAGACCTTTAAAAAAAAGAGAGGGTGAAAAAGGTGTGGGGAAGGACAAATAGCTCCTTTCTGACTTCTCGGAAGGAATTATAAACAATGGTGAATGTAAAGCCCAAGGTACAGAATTATTTGCTGTGGTTTATGTCCTGCATAGGCCCCTGCAGCCGTGTGGCCTTGTGACCTGTGGCTGCTGGGCCCTGACCCCGTCGCTTCCCTTTGCTCCGTGCAGCTGCGCGGTTACGCGTTTCCTCCACTGCCGTCCAGGGAAAAGGTTGACAGTGGGCAAAGGCTAATCCATGCTGACAGCTCTGCCCATCTTCCTCCTCTGGTCTGACAAGTAGCTTGATTAAGGCCCCTGGGGTTCTATTAGTGCAGCTTGTTGCCTGCAAATTAATCAACAGGTTGCATGCATTTAATTCTTTGCTGGAGCTGGCTGGGTTGCTGGTGGCATTCAATTAACTCTTTTGAACTGGTTCTTAGATGCTGCCTGGCACAAATAGCCAGAAGTGGCACTTACAGCCCAGATTTCTTGGGGCAGGATGTCAGGCAATTGCAGGGGCTCTGCAGGCCTGGCTTCAGGCCTCTTAAAGAAATTTGAGGGTTTCACTTATTTCTCTCAGCTGTTCTCCATGAAGGAGCCTGTATTTCTACAGAGGACAAGTACAGGAAACCTGAAATGGTTCTATATTTTGCTTAATTATATGTATGGAGTTGGATGCCACCTCCAAAGTAGAAGCACTCCAGTATGGGACCTCCTTACTGTTAGGACTCTTGTTCTGCTGTGCACGTGCAAGTTGTGCATAGGTTTTATTTTGCAGTGTTATATGTACGTGCAGACTTAAGGTTTGTTCCTTTGTTATTTTATGCTTATAGTATTAGAGTGAGGTGGGGAGGAAACACAAAAACATGTAGTTGCTGTGTTTGCATCAAAGGATGTGGTAGCAAGAAGAAGATTTAAGGGAACACACTGAGTTTTTGGCCAGCTGTTTGCATACCGGAGTGGCAGTGACTAATGTGACATTGATATGTGTTGGATGTTCTCTGATTATTTCAAAGTTCATGTGAATTGCAGCCTCGTGTGTGTGTACATGAGGAGACCTAGTTCCTTATCTCCTTTTTTCCATTTCTGTGTGACCCGTAGTTCCCTAATTGCTGAGGGCCTGATCAGCGTGTTATTTTGGTGTGTGCACTCCTGCCCATTAGCCTCGTGTGTCTTAGATAGGCAGGACAGATACTGAGCTGCTGCTCTGGTGCAAAGCAAGCCCTGTGGCACTCTGTGCACGCAGCTTTTCCTGATCCGATCTGGACATTGCCCCACGATGAACAATCATGGGAACCGCCGGAGCCATGGAGCTTGGATCAATTATTTTTAGAAACAATTAAAGATAAAATAAGAATGTGCCTATCAGGCAGTTGTCTTAGCTGGATGAGAGCAACTGGCAGAGGGAGAAGTGCCCAGACCTGCCAGTCTGGGTTTTGCTCCTCCACACATGTGAGTAAAACACCTTGTGGAAGCAGTAAGCAGTCTTGGAGATCCCCACAACCTGTAAGATATTATGCTTTTTACAGCACTGTGTAGGGGCAGGGGCTGCCTGGCGGAACAGGACCTCCGATGCCTTGGATAGGCATTTGGTGAATACAGAGGGAAGATGTTACCACTTGTTAAAGGTTCCCTGGCAAGAGGCTGGAACACGTAAGGTGCCAGTATTATGTGAGCAGGTGATTCACATGCAATCACTGCTGAAGAACCTTTCCAGGTCTTGGCAGAAAAACTTCTGCAGAGAAGTTGCTTTAAATCCATGATTTAAAATGCAGTTACAGTTAACTTAATCTTACAAATGTATTTTTTGCAATAAACGGAGAGAAAAAAGAGAATCTCTGAAATGACATTTAAGCCATAGTCTTGAAACTTTAAGGAGAGAGGGCAATACGAGCAGAGCAGAGGTGGTGATATCTGCCTTTGCAGGGTTTCTGGCGCCAAAGTTCAGCAAATCTCCTTGCTGAACCTGGCCTCTGCGCATCAGAGGCAAAGCATCTGATTCCAAAAGCATCTGCCAAGTGGATACTTTCCCTATGGGACAAAGATGAGATTTCACCTTTTGGTCCATCTCCTGGGGTATTCCTGTTTCTCCAGTGTTGAAGATGCACAGGCTCAATCTCTTATCTCCATTCCTGTCTGCCAGTGGGTAAATACACAGAAATACAGACCTGCAAGCTGCAGCACTTGGGAAAAGAGGGAAATATATTGAGTTTAGTATTCTGTGTTATGTCAAAGCCAGCAGGGCCACCTGGGATGCGTAAGTGAATCTGAAACCTGTCATATTCATAGCCCATCATGTAGTAACTCCTGGCCTTTGCACAGCAGCATGACAGTGTGATTGCGGCTGTGACGCATCCATCAGCCATGCCCACTGCCTGACATTCACTCCTGTTGCCAGTCACGGAGGGGTGACCTTTCCAGAGACGAGGAGGAGATGGTGGAAGGAGCAGTAGGTAGGTGGGATGCAGTGGCCCCTCCTGAATAGGCCCAGGGCTTCACTGTGCTGGGGGGCTCTGCTCAAGTCGTGGTGCTCGGATGCACATAATGAAGCAGACACTCCCTGCCCCCTTGGCTAATTTTTGTGTGCCGAAAATGCTGAATGTAGCGCAGCTGTCCCCTTGGATCAAAATTAAACTTTTCAGGTGGGGCTGCGGTCAATGTGGATGCAGTGCCCAAATTAAGGAAGTATCAAGGTGACGCCTAGGAAAATGCTGTTTATGGGCTGCTATACATCTGACTGTATTGCTCCTGGTGTAGGAAATTTCGTACCACTACTCCTCCTCGGTTTTGCCTTTGCCACCAAGCAGTGGTCCCTGGCAAAGGATGATTTGACTCTCATGATCTATGTGCAAATCACATTACCTAGATTTAAATAAAACATTATTGGTTTCCTGCATGGGCTTTTGCACAGCACTGTCCAGCTCTGCGTCCTGTTATGTATGCACCAATTCTGGAGTAAAACATTGGCTAACTTATCTGGAAAATAATCTCTTTTAGGTGCCCTGGAGGTTAGCAGGAATGTGGAAATTATTAGGAACCTGTAAATCTGGATTGGTACTAATGGCATCATCAATCCACTGAGACAGAGAGCGCCCTGTGTGTAAATGGGTGAGGTGGAAGAGTACCAGACGTAACCTGAAATGACTTAACAAGCTGCTGAAGTTTTTAGTGCATGTGTCATTTTTTTTTTTTAATTTAAATTTCCTCTGACATTTCATAGGCTTCATCACTCGATGAGGAGCCAAGATCCATGTGAGTGTGTGCGGTAGGATTGTTTTTAAATTTTATTTTAAATACAGATGTCTGGAATAACTTTTTTGCACACACTGTAGGAGTGTAAAGGTTTCTAAGCAACATCATTTCATGCTGTTTGCATTAGAGAATGTAAAACAGGGCTCCTTTTTTAAAAAGTCTCTGCAGTGCAGGCATAATTACAGGATTCCATTAGGCAGCATTGTGTCTGCCGTGGAGCCTGCCCTAATGGAATATTCTGCCGTGTGCTCAAGTCTTACCCGCTTTATGCTGTGACTCTTAAGGACTTAATTAGTGTCATTATAGGCTGCCACCCCCTTTCTCTGCCCTGCGTGTGAAGGGATAATGATCTGTCCAAGCTAGGGAGTTTGCTTCCCATGGTTAACAGCACCTCGTGCAGGGATGTTTCACAGCATGCTGCTGCTGTCCTGAAGTGAACAAGGAGGAAATGAGAGTAATAAAAAGCATCTCCTAGATTTTTCGGGGAGCTGGGATAGCATTTGTCTTGGGGAGATTCCTATAGAGGAGTTTTACATTTAAAGCCAACCCATGTGCAGCCCTGGGTTGCTTTGTCCGATCAGTGGCGTGAGGTGGGATACGGAGCTGCTGGGAGCCTCTGCATTAAATACTGCATGATGCAGCAGGGCATCCTCATGCCTCGATCCTTCTAAGGAGGCCCCAGGAGCCATATGGGCACAGAAAGCCTGGGCTTGGTGGCTCGGGATCCATTCTGCCGGTGATTTCCAAGCTGACATGCTGCATGCAGGCACATCTATATCCAGATACGTGCTTGTCTCACATGCACATGCAGTTCCTGGTCACCAGCCTTGATGGGCATGACAAGCTGCCGTTGTTCTGAGTGCAGATGTTGCTGGTGGGTGGGAATGGCAGGAGGTGGCAGGCTTGAGGACATGCTGCTGGGAGAGATAGCTGCGTCAGGGCTGTCCTGGGGCTGTGGAGGGTGCAGATTGGTGGGGTAACACGGAGAGCCTGGCAGCTAAATGACCGTAGCTACAAGGATCCTTGAAACTGTGCAGACCTTGCACATGAACAGGAAATTCTGGATGCTCATTTTGGATCCCTGACACTTCAGTCATAAACAAATTGTGCAGTGAGTCTCCCAAAGGAGTTTTGCAAACATCTGGGGAGTTTCTCCATTTTATGAGATGAAGAATATTGGCTTTTGTACCTGAGGAGGTGCCAAAGAAGTCTTTATTACTGTTAGGTAACTTCTCTGGCACGTTGTGGTAGGAGCACTAGACATTATTAATGAGGTGTGCATGTGCTGTGGTGCATGTGGTGTTTTGCATAACTGCTGTTGCTGCTACACCCTGCGTGAGCATGTAGCTGTAACACTTTCCTTACAGGTGTATGGCTCTCCCTCAGCCACCTTCATCTCTCTGACTCATCCCCAGTATGTTTTTTCTTCTCTGGAGCTTTACTTGCACCTTCCTAAGAGGAAGATTTACCTGTTACCTCTGCTTTCTGTACTTCTCTGTGTCAGTGGGAAATGGCTGGAAGAGCAGTTAGGGGACAGGAATGGGTCTCATGTGGGACCTCTGAGCCTGTAGCTAAGCTGTGTCCAGAGGTTCAGAGGCTTTTGTCCAAGTCCTTGTTGTGTGTGTATAAAAAAAAAAAGGGGGGGGGGGCGGGGAAGAAAGGCACTGTGGTGGTGATGGATTTCCTTCATTTCTTTTGGCTTCTTTGGAGTCCAGAACATTGCCTGTTCTCTCCTTCTGGCCTGGCCTGGGATGATGCATCTGGCCTGGTTAACCTCCAAAACCCAGAGGAAATATTCTTGGGTCTCATTATCACCTTTTCCATTGTTCTTGTCCAGGATGACACATGTCTCATGTTGTCCAGTGTAGATTGCTGCAGTCCTAAAGTACCTGCTGTTTTTTTCAGGAACTATTTGGTTTCTTCTCTGGCTCTTCCAGCCTCCTCCTCAAGGAGCTGCGTATGATCCTTGGACAGCCAAGGGAAGCTGGGAGCATTACTTCACATAACATTATCTTCTGACACTGGAAGGCTCATACAGTCATAGGCCCCCAGCATGAAGTCTTTGAAGAGTTTTCTAAGCGTGTCCAAACTACAGCTGTTCTCTACACTTTCCAGTGAGATGGCCAGAGGTCTTGAGCAGTGTTCAGTCCATTTTCCTTCATGAACACAGCAAATGGTGCCAGATGGGGTTTTATAGGATCACATCCTCTGTCCTATGCTCTGTGTATTTTAAACAAACCTGGGAGGGGGTCTGGGTTGGATCCTTGTTTGTTCGCAAAGGGATTGATGCGGGTTTCAGAGTCCTCATTCATCCATCTTCCATATGGAGATAAAAAGTTTTGGCTGAACACTGCTAAATGTGCCGTCATCTATCACAGCGGAGGCGGGATTGTGTCAAGGAAAAATAATCTACCATCAGGCTCTAAAGAGGAGGGGGAGAAAAGGGAAAGAAAAAAAAGACTTCCAGCGAAATGTATTGCTTTTAAAAAAAAATCCAATTCACTCTCTGCCAAGTCGTTGTTTGGTTTTAGACTTGTGTTTCACTTAAAAGCAACCTTTAAAGGTTACTTTTATGCCTTTTTCATAAGCTATGAAATGAACCCAGTCCGCCATAGGGCAGAGGACAAGACTGAGTGCGAGGCTGATGCATCCCCTTTGGGGTGCCTATGAGAGCTGTACCATCAAATCCAGGGCTGTCATCTTCTACAGTGAGCAGCTTTCAGCAAGAAAAATAAGAGATCATTGATGCGTGTCCCCCTCCTTGCTGTGGTGGAAACTATATATCCTGCAGTGTGTGTAGGAGAGAATATACATTTCTGTGTATACTTCTGTGAAGCATTCTGAATCATGGAATTTGCTTATTGGGGGCTGATTTTCTGAGAACCCTCTCAAACTAGGGGCTAAGCTCTTTGGAGATGTCATGGCAGGATGTCACTCTGATGAATCAGACCCCTGGGGTGGGCGCTGACTCTGCGGCGCTGACCTGGTGCTGGGCCCATGTGAGCAATGAGGCTGTTGTGCTCTCTGGGCTGGGCTCTGGGAGGTGGAGCCCCACGCTGGGATTTCCTCAGGTTACCTGGATGTGTTTGGGTGACCGGGAGGATGTTTGAGCACATCCACAGCCAAGGGCTTTCCCAGCCCTGAGCAAGAGGAATGTGTCCAACGTGGTGAGAGGGCTCTGCTGTGTGCAGGGAAGTAGGGAGGGTTGGTGTGGACTGCGCAAAGCTTCCTTGCAGCCCATGAGTGGGCTGTGGAAGACCCCACTGAGGCTCTTAGCTCCATGCATCAACATAGCTGTGTGCCCTAACAGCCTAAACAGGAAATGGCAGAGACAGCAGTGTCGCTAAGTGACATTCATCATCACTTATCTGTGAACTGAACTCTTCCTCCTGCTTAACCACAGATGAGCCTTTCTGTCCAGACATTCTGCATGAGCAGCTCCAAAGTCATTGTGCACAGCTGGGAAGCCTTCCCTCCCAAACTGCCCATGAGCTTTTCCCCTCAAAGGGCTGCTGCATTTTCTCACTCTGCTCCTAACTGCTGTCCTATTAAAATGCTTTGTGCTTCTGATGCGTGTCTCGATGCTTGGGGCTTGTAGGGGAGACCTGGTGATGCAGAAAGCAAGCAGCCTACAAGGAGAGACAGGGAGGAAAAGTGGTGGCTTGTATGGAAAACTGTGGCACAGTGATGAGACTGAGTTTGAGGTTGACACAACTGCCCCAGGCCTTCCAAAATCCATCCTCTTCAGTGTGAGTTAATACCCTGCAGAAACTATGTGTCTTAGCTGTATCTGCACCGGTATTGCATTCTGGACACGCAGTCTTGGGTGAGCCATGTCTGAAACGTAGTTCTACAAAGAGCTCAGTGCTGAGCTGTGGGGCACCAGATAGTGTCCCTGAGGCCACGCAACCAGTCCATACGAGAAGGCTGTTTAGTGCTAGGGCTCCTGGTTTCTAACCCCTGCTCCCTCTGGCCTGACCTAGGCTTTTTTGAATGTTAGCATGTAGCTGGATATGTTCCATCAGTGTCCCCGGAGACTGATGTTCCCGTTGGGTATAAAGGGAGGAGAGGAGGTTGCTATCTGTTCAGTGCTTGCTTTTGGAATAGTGTCCGGTGTCTAAAAAGGCTTCAGGCAATGTGGCAGCTGTATGTATGGTTTTTCCTCTCCTGCTGTCTCCCAGACTGTTCTAGACTTGCTCTGCTTATGGTGTAGGCTTTAAAAATCTTTCCTGCAGGAAAGCTCCTTCCTCTTGCAGGAGCTAGGATAGGCTGAGGTGTGTCCCTTCTGGGCCTTCCGGTGACACCTGGGTTAGGCAGAAGCAGGACGTGAAGAGTGTTTGGATCCCTCAGTGTGACGGTTCTCACACAGCAACTAATGCCTTGTGACAGGGAAGCCTGTGGGTGAGATTTGGGAATATTGAGCCTTTCCCACACTATCTGATTGCCTGGCAGATACCTTCATGCTTCTTGAAAGGGCAACTGCTTTGGACAGCATTTGCCTGGCTAAGAGGTTACCCTAGGCTAGCACGGACGTGGAGCGAGTTGTGTAATTAGCAAACTGACAAGAGGATAATTGAGGGAAATGCAAACCACAGTGGTGTTGTGCAAGCCTCTGTTCTCCAGACAACTAAAAACGCAGGTGATATGGATGTCTCATGGCGGGGCAAAGTGCTCTGTGCCAGTTAGAGGTCCTGGGATCGAGGCAGGACTCAGCACCCTGTTCTGACTCTTTGGCCCTGCCAGGTCATTTCTGTGCAATGGGCTCCCCATCTCGGCAGCGCTTCTGGGCCAGGGAAGCTATGAAATGTCACCTTTCCTGCTGCAGCGGCACTGGGAATGGTTGGCCACTGTTGTGGCACCTGAAGTACCTGAGCTAGGCTTGATACACCGTACACTTCTGCATGATGATGATCCAACTGAAAGTTGCAGACAAAAGCATGAGAAGGGGCAGAGGGACAGAAATGGGAGAAGAAACACGCTGGAGCTCTTGAAGCCCATAAATGGCAGAGCTGCTGTGTGTCTGCGGGTGCTCTTAGCCTCCTTGCACATTTCTAAAAGGGATCTTCTGGAATGGCGGGTCCTCTGGTGCCATGACTTGACACTGGGACAAGAGCTTCCCATTAGTAAATCTGCCCTGATTGTAGCTGGATGAACATCTGGGGGACAGAGAAGAGTAAAATATGGAAATATGGCATAAGCCACCAGAATCTCTTGGTATTTGAAAGTGGCTGCCTTGACCTTGCTGCAGACCTCCACAGTGGTGCGCAGAGTCAGCAGGGGGGTGTTTGACCTCCTATGGATGTTATTCCCAAACCCCCTCCAGTGCAAACTGATACTGCCCGTCTCGCTGGGCTTGTTTATTTGAGGCGGGGGGATTTTGCGTGCTCTGAGGAGTTTGCTGCTGTTGCTGCTCTTGCACAGCGAGGCTGGAGGGTGCTTCCCACTGCAGCAGGACTGCAAAGTCACCCAGGAGGCTCCACACAAACAGGATGTGGCTGCTTGGAGAGGGGGGTCTGTGCAAGCAGGAGCCCTGAGCATATAAGGGCACTCTGAGGAAAGTCCCTGCTCAGCAGAACCAAGGATGCTGCTGTCTTCTATAGAAGAAGTGTCAGAAGGCCACGGGAGGCCTTGGGCGATGGGGTACAACTTTCCTATGGGAAAGTAAAGACTTCTTCCATTTTTAACCCTTGTTAATTGGGTCCAGGGTGAAATGTGACCCCAGGTTACATAGTTCTAATGCCTTCTCTGTGTGCTGGGCTTTGGGCCGTCAGCAGCGGGAAGGAGCAGTAGTTTGATGTTCTTGGCCCAGGTCCATGAAGAAGAGAATTTCGTAGCAGCTGTAAATCAGGAAAATTGAGAGGCAGGAAGTGCACATCTCCCTTGCAGACACTGGCGCTGATCACCCTGTGTGTGGGCTCCGGGCCAGCGGTTTGCTTGGGTCCGAGCAGGAAGAAAGCAACGAGCAACGTTGGGAAAGCGTGAGCTCCACGCGGTGAGAAGCACTGGGTCCGCGTGGAGTCTCTGTCCTGGGAAAAATGTGAACCGACCCTGGCTGGCCATGGCAGGAAGGAAGACGGCCCTGATAGGCAATTTCTTTTTGGCAGGGGCCTCTACCCTCTCTGCTTAGCATAGGTATAATGAACTTTCCATGCTCAGCTTGCTGCAGATGTTATCGAATTGAGTCTCCCAGTGGTCTCACAGAGGCAGGGAAGTCATGTTAATCCCGTATGATTAGTGGGAACTCCCAAGCTGATCTGTGCTGGAGGCTGATGCTGTTGCAGTCCATCCTGCAGTGCTCCCAGGGCCTCCTCAGTGTCCTATGAGCAGGCAGGATATCATCCTCAGCGCACAGACCTGTGCAAGAACAGCAGACCAAACCAAAGGGGCATTGCCATGGCCAGCTAGGATCTCTTTTCTTTTATCTTTTATTTTCAGGAGACTTTATAGATGGATATGCTAAGAGAATAGTTGCAAATACTTGATTTGAGCCTTGTCATTAAGAATAGATGGGTAGCCTAAAGGTGACTTGCAATGTAGATCTATGTCTGCTTTTGCTATTTACCGTGAAACCTGAAAGCTACTGTTATTTTGACTACTTCTGTTTTTATTCTTTCTTTTTCTTTAACTTTACAAATATCAAATCTGCCAGGTTGGTTTTGCTGCGGTCTCTTTGTAGGACCTGCCCATTGGGAACTTTCCTTGCCTTGAAGATGTCAACAGAACTCTCTTCCTCTAAATGAGGGGAAAAAAATAGACACTAGTATAAAATAGTACTTAGGGGGAAGGAAAAAAAAAAAGAAAAAACAGAAGTTGTCAGCAGATGCTCTGGCCTTGCTCCTTCAAACTGTACTAAATTCCCAGTGGTCCACAGACTTCTAAGAAACACAGTAGACTAGACCTGACTTCAGCATTAAATATGTTTCAGACAGCTGCAATCCATCATAGAAGGAGCAGATATGCTTCTTGTAAGATGGCAAACCTTGCCTTTGGGAATGGACTCTCCCATGGGAACAGGCTGGCTGGGGATGGTACATGACATTTCTGTCCTTGGAGGTGACTTATACTGCTCTTGTCCCTACAGAGTGTCTTGGATTAGCCTGGGAATGTGTTTTCAGAGAAAGAAAATGGTAAGAGGTCAGCAGAAAGCCCCAAGGATCCTCAGCTCTGTGCACCCATCTCCTGCGTGGGCATGTCTCAGATGTGCAAGAGCTGGACAAGAAGCGCGTGGGCTCAGCTGTCTTCCCAATGCCCCTGTGGGCAGCGCAGCAGCCTTCTGCTTGTGTTTCTTGTCATTGCTGTAGATCCGTGCCAAGGGAATGCGGAGCGTAGATGGGATGGTTTGGATTTGGTCTCTCCTGGCGGCTCATAGACTTCAGCACAGCGTGGGCTGTATGGAGGCATGTCGGCTGCATCTCCACCTGCCAAGGCTGCTTTGAGCTGCAAAACCTCCAGGCTGCGGATTATCCAAGCAGTAATTCCCCGAGGTTTCTGCAGCAGCCGGCAGCGAGGGGTAGAGACAGCGCGTCGCGAGGCTTCCAGCGCTGTGGTGCTGGGGAGCCCAGTGGGGAGGAGGGTGGGAGGTGGAGGCAGCCATCGGAGATGGGCACAGCAGGAGGCTGCCCAGGGGTGCCTCACAGAGACCCAGGCACACAGCAAGGGCACAACAACAGAAGGTGCCTGCATTGGGTTACACAGGTCGCGGGTGCCCTGTCGCTCAGCAGAGATGCTGTGGCCACAGAAAGCCCTGCAGAGTGTGGTGCTTCCCCAAAAACGGGGATCAGTCCCTTTTGTTCTTGAGGACAAAGGATCTATTTCTGGATCTCTTCCAAAATGTAATGCTTTGGATAAGAACAAGGACTGCTTTGTTAACCCTACTCCCCTCTCTGCTCGATAAACAGGAGGCTCTGAGCAATCCATTCACTCACCTCTTCCGCTTCTCGGAAATCCTGGGAAATAAATGTTTTGCTGCTAGCACAAAACAATTAGAAATGGGGATTTGTGATTTCTTGCTGGATGTGAGCTTTCCCACCTCCTTGATTAATGCTGGATGCAGATGCTAGTTGCTGGCTGTGCAACTTTGCAACACGCTGCCAGGACCAGACCCGTGCGTCTTGCAGCAACAAAAGCAGATGAGGCATCTGGTCAAGGAAAACATAAAGCAGCCTTGCACCAACTTGACCGGGAGGGACAGGCAGGTGGGGAGGGCCCAAACAAGATAACATTCAGCCTGGAAAAATGTGATCTGGATTCTCCATAACAAATTTGCCTGTTCTCCCTCAGGATCCATAGCCAGTGCCAATGGGGTTTTCTGTAATGCCGGGAAAGTCCTGAACAAGGGGCAGGGTATGGGGAGGTGCAGGTGGGTGGGAACATCCTTCCCAACCCCTCCAGGGAGGTGTTGATGAGGGTCCTTGTTGTTATAGCTCATTTGACTGATGCTAAGCAGGGGAAAAAATGATGCCAAGTGAAGGCCATCAACCAGGAGAGGCAAACAAGCGCATGTGACGTGGTGACACTGTTTCCACATTGAGGCTATTAATTCCCAATTAGCTGTTATTGCTGAAAAGCTGTATTATTCCCCTAGGATGGATGGATTACCCTTAATTGGATTCACATTATTCCAGCTGCTGCTCCCAGAGGCCAGATCGTCCCCAAAGAGCAGTGCTGGGTTTTACCTTATGGCCGCTGTAGCTGATGGCAGTTCTGCACTTGAAGTCCTCAGTGGCCTTGTTGAACTCAGTGGTGGTGGCTTTGGTAACTGGGATAAGGAGTTTTGGTGACCACCCATAGCTTTGCATGCAGGGTAGCACAAGTGGGCGCTGTGGAAGACCTCCAGCTCTGTATTCAGGGTCTGGCAAGTCATCTTGCCAAACCTAAAGTAAGCTGATATTCACTGAAAAATTGTATGGAGAAGGTACTTAGCCTGCCTTCCAGAGGGCTCAGTGTATGTGTGGCCAGCGTGCACATCTTTATGGCTAAGAGGTGCAAAATTACCCTTTTCTATTGATTTCCTGCATAAACATCATTTTTTTTCTATAAACAGCATCGTTAAAGACAAACAAATACAAACTCCATGAGCAAAGCATCCTGCCTGTGGCCACAAGTAAATTGGTGCAGAGCCAGAAAAAGGGAGACCATTTTCCAATGGGCAGCTTCCCTCTGGGGTCCCTCGAGGGTTCTGCTCAACCTGGCCTGGGCCGTCGGTGCTTGGGATGAGGACGAAGAGACAGAAAAAACTCGACTGCCGCAAACATCCTTGCTGGGGCTGGCGAGGACTGTCTGTGCTTCCTGCGCTGTGACTCACGCTCCGCGGCGCGGGGCAGCTAATCCCGCTCTCTGTGGCTCTCCCCTGATAAGCTCTCTAGCCAACTCTGATTATTTTCTAGCAACTTCATTAGAAAAAATAATGTTAGAAGCAACTGGAAGTCGATTGTGTTTTATGTGGCTAATATTGTTAATTATTATTACTTTTGTTAGTGTGCCTAATCCAGCAAGGGGCTTCCATTAATAGCCACTGCTAATTTGTATCTACAGTTCACTGATTTTCACCAGTGGATTGTGGAACATTTTCCCCAAACTATATTCTATTTTGTGTTTACTGCAGATTAACATTTTATTTAAAGTTAATTATCTTGAGCTGCAGGTTTCCATGGTGCCCCATAAACATCAAGTGAGCTTTGCAGTCTGGGCTATTTTTACAATGTGTCAGGCAAAGAAGCACAGGATAACAGTTTGAAAATGTTGGAAGACATATGATTGAAAATGCGAATTGGCAGATAAATGATTTGCAATGGTATACCCCTCTCTGCAGGGGATAAGGAGTCTTGTGCTTGTAATAGATGGAGGAAATGGAGGGACAGAAAATTTTAATTGCTTGCCCAAAGGCATGGAGTGACTTTCCCAGCTGTGTGAGGTACTTAAAGTGCCAGCAGTCGGAGACCCCGTGCTAACCCTTGTATCCTCCCACATGAGATGGAGGCACAGCTAAAAAGCTGATGCTTTAGTACAGAAAGTTTTTGCACAGATGCAAAGCAGTCTAGAGGTCATTAAGACCGAAATAATTCCTTTGATTGAACCTTTTGTCATGTTTCCTTTTTAGTTTTTTGTTGTCTTTTTTGGGGATGGGGCACCCACCCTGTGGAAATGCCGGGGATCCTGCCGGCCATGGATATCCTTGGGGCATCCTGCTGGCCGCCTCGGAGTGGCTGCGCTCAGGGAGCTCTTTGCAGCAAGTGGGATGTTTGGTTGGGCGGCTCTTGGGGCTGCCCTGCAGCCAGCGCTGCCCAGGGCTCGTCTGAGAGCAGCTCCCAACGAGCCTGCTTGAAAAACTCATCAATAGCTCTGGGCAATCTCTAATGTCAATGTGTGTTTGGGCAGCCTGTGTGTGTAATTCGGCACGTTTTGATGTGTTAGCTATACTGGGAGCGAGGGAGCAGAGCGGTGGTTTGCAGGTGGCGTTGTGGTCCGTGTCTATCTGTGCATGGGTTATTGTGGTTCTTGGAAAAAAGTCCTTGCAAAGCTGACATTTATCACACAGAAGCAATGGGAAGAGGTCGGTGGTTGTCTGAGTACAGCCTTGAGGGTCCTGTTTGTTGTATTTGGCTTGGGAGAGGTTCCCAGTGTGGAATTTTTGTTTGTTTGTTTTGGGCAATTTAGGGTGGAGGGGGAGCTGCCTTAGTACAGGCGTTGGGTATTTTGTCAATAAATGCATCAAAAACAACTTGGATTTTAACATCAGTCTACGTCCTGAGCACTTCATTTGCTGCTCGGCTGATCCCAAACATTAATGGAATTTTCCATCTCCCAAGAGGAGGATGTGGGGGGCGAAAGCTTGTTCAGTTCAACAAAATTTTATTTAGGCTTTCCTTTGCTTAACCTCTTCTGTTGCTGATGCTGTGTGCCAGGGCTGGTCATCTTGTCTACCTTGCCCTTCTGTAGGTAGACAGAGGAAGGATATCTGCTCCCATACGGGGCTGCCTGTGTTCATGAATTTATATGGCTCACTTATTCCTTCTGAGCCTTGGTTTCCTTCGGAAAACGGGTATAGAAAGATTTGCACATTTTTAAAAAGAATAGGCTCAAAGATGAGCCCCATAGACATATCTCCAGAAAGAGATGGTGTAGCTGAAACGTCTTGTCTTTTTTGCTTGAGAAAATATTTGCTTTAAAGTGTTCCGTTGGGTGCAGATGTTTTGTGTCTTTAATCCATCAAGGTCAGCTGGAGTTCTGCCAACACAAATGACGTTTATGTGGAAGAGGCCAAAAAATCTTCTCTCAAATGAGCACTGTGGGACTTGTCTGTGCACACTGAAGGCCAGTAGCTTGGCCCTCACAGCTCCACAGCACAGAGGGACAGGGGCTGATCTGATCCATACTGATCTGGTGGCTCTGGGGCAAATGTGGGGTACAAAGGTCTTATCTGTCACTGCTGCTTCCCATGCCAGGCTGGCAGATTCTCCATGGAGAGATGGAGATGATTCATCTTGCTGTGAAGCAGTGAACCTTGTCTGTGCTCCCGGCGGGCATCTCGCCACTAGCACTGGACTTCTAACCCTGCCTGCATAGTGTTCTTTACTTGCCAGCTCTATTTATAGGAAACTTAATAAGATATCAATTAAAGAAATGAAAACAAACCAAAGATGTCTGTCAGTGGAAAGCTTGGAGTTAGGCGGTAGCAGTTGTTTAAAATCTTGTCAGCTCTTTTTTAGATGGTCCCTGTCCCCGCAGGACAGCTGAGGCAGGTGGATGCTGTGTCCCCAAGCCCCTCCAGCTGCGGTATCAGCTCTTGAGGTGGCTTCTGCATCCCCTGTTCGTGGAAAGGGGGGCTTTGGTGAGGGAAATGGACTTTGTGGGAGTCCCTGTTTATAACAGAGGATTATAAACAGGGTAGAGCACACAGAGGCTGTTAATTAGCTCCCATGACTTAATGCTTTCCTGTTTGCCTATAGTGTATTTTGGGGTATTTTTGGTCCTATGGGAAAGATGGGAGCTGGCTTGGAGAGAGGCTTCTGTTTCTTCACTGTCTTATGACTCTCTCTTTCCTGGTCTTTCCACTGATGGGGTTTTTAGGAGGAAGTTGGAGCTCTGTTTTCAGTGGAGTGAGCTAGTGTTCGCTTTTTCAAATGACTTTTCTCTGTTTTGCTGAACCCTGGATTCTGCTTTCGCCTGTGGCCTCTCCCCTAAGCACGGCAGTGCTGGCAGTGCCTCTGCCTGCAGCCTCCAGGTCCGGAGTCCCGGCTGTGCTACTTGTCTGTCCTGTGGGCTTGAGAAGATGCAGGTGACCCTGCAGAACCCCCTCTCCCAATCCCACGGGCACTGCCCCAGGGGAAATCAGGGAGTGGGGTTCACACTGTGCTACCCTGGTTCTCCTGGCAGTCATTTGCAAGCAGATTATTTCTGTTTAAAGGCTTCAGCTGTTGCTGCTCTGTTACTGACCTGGTGACATTATCTCTTGAAAGTGTTGAGTTGCACAGAGAGGACTTTGCCTAAATAAACCCACCTGTCCCTACTGTTCTTTCCACTTTTTCCTGTGCTTTTCTGTTTCTGCTGTTGTTTATCTGCTCCTTCTATGCTCACCTCAGCTCCAACTCTTGGGCTTGTTTGTTTTTCAGGTAGCTCCTCTCTTCTCCACAGTCCTTAAAAAGTAAGTAAAGCAAACCATCTAGCCCAGTCTCATTAGCAAGATGTGTGTGTACAGACTGTGCTTGATATTGTCTGATAACTAAGAGCAAGAGGAAGGAAAATGTTGAGTGGAAGGAATTGTGGAAGTGGAAGTGCTGTTTAAAAAAAGTCGTGTCCAAAAACACAAAGATGATCTCATGCAACACAGACATTGTGATCTGGAAACTACAAAGGACTGAGTCTTTGTGTCTGAGCTAACAAAGCAACAGAAATAGCAACCCAGAAATATTGGTTCATGGTTGCAGTGATCCTTGCTCCCTGGCTGTGGGAATCACGTGGAACAGAAAGCAGGGAAGCTCTGTGTTGCTGCTTTGTGAGCACCACGGCTGCTGGAGATGCTTCTGCTAGGACTATCTGGGGATGCTTCTGTAGCACCAGAGAAAACAGCCTGCCATGGTCTCTAAGTCTCTGGAATGGCTTCCTCATGGCGACATCAGAAAATCAGCTTTTAAGTTTTGCATTGGCTGCAATGCATCGGGTGCCACTACTGTCTCTAATTAGTGTCACCTGGAGCTTATCATGTAGGTAACACTCTGATTCTGCCTGGCATTTGCATACCCAGTGGCATCCTGGGGAGTGAGGCTTGGTGTCCTTACCAGCTGTCTCTCAACCCTGTTCTGTCTAGGAAAACCATCCTGACACCATCCCAGAACAAGGTCTGTGCAGGAGAACCAGTGAAAACTGGCTTTGCAAAAGGGCTAGGTGCTGTTCATGGGTAAAGGGAGCTGAGGGGGAGGAGGGAAGCATATTTGGCAAGTGGGTCTCAATCTCATGTTCTGTCTAGATAACCCAGACTATCCAAATCCCTCTAAATCCACTGATACAGCAGTATCTAGCAAGTACTTTAGACCATTCCTGAAACAGACCCTGGGGAGCCATGGATAGCCAGGAAGGGGGAACTGTTAAAAGCTGCTTTTTGAGGGCCAGAAGCTAGAATTTGCACTAGGCTTGTGAGCCAGCACGAGACACTGCCCTGCTGAACTGCCTTCCTTTGTCTTGCTGCTTTCTGAGGAACAGCTATTTTTTTTCCCCCTCCCAGGATCCCTGTTTTTTTCTTCTTTGGATGCTTGTGTCTGTGCAGATCAAACAACATACTTCCATCACTACAAGTCAGTGAGTCACAAGAGTTATAATGATTCTATCTTAAAAATAACCCCCAAGCCCTACTCCAAGTGCTGTGTAGCCTTGGATATATTCTGTATCCCCCAGGGAAAGTCAGAGGCCGACTGAGAAAGAGACTTAAGGAGAGATGGTCATTCTCATGAATAGGCTTTGACTTTTTGTAGCTCTGTGCGTGTGGTTTTTTGTTATTGTTGTTAAAGTCCTTTTTGCAGCTCTGCTTTATGCTCTGATGTTCCCTGAACTGGGTATTTCCTTTCAACCTTCCTCTGCTTCCAATCCTCTTTGCTTTTTTTCTCTCCCCCACCCACTTTTCTGGCAGGGGGATATAATGATGTATGTGTTAATAGGTTGGTGCCAGTCACTTCAGCTTCTTCCAGGCATTAGTGCAACACGAATAATGTTTCAAATAACTAACCCTCTTAAGTAATGGGAGGGAGTGAAAGCGTAGAGGCAAAATATTTCCTCTTAATGCTCTGGGGACATTGAATTTTGCATCAAGCCTGAACCCAAACAGGTGTTGGGTTGTAGAAGAGGAACTATTCACCGAAGGATGTCACATCACCTGATCCGGCCAGGGAAATCCCTCTTAGACCTGTGTCCCACTCTTCCTAAATACAAAATAGTTATAGTGAAACCTGTCATTGGACACAAGTTACATCCATGACCTGTCTAGGGCTGCTGATGCCTCCGGCTGCCCTTGGCTCAGCCCAGGCCCTGACCTCGCTGGGAGGACGGTGCGGGTGAAGTGGTTCATTCCATCGCCTGGGTATCTCCAGGGACCCACTCCCGGGCCTCGGCTTTATCTTCCTGCGCTGCTTCCTTGTTGGTGTTGCCAGAGGAGGGTAGTGTTGGCGAGTGACGTTCCCAGAATAACCCAGCATTAATAGGCTTAAGCCTGAGAAGAGGCTCATTTAAAGAGATGCAGGAAAAGCCAGGCACTTTTAATGAGACACACGCTTAAGAGGTCGCATGTAAGGCGTCTGCAGTTGTTTTTCACTGACATTTAATATATGAAAAATGGGAATGGAACAGTACTTGCTCAGCCTCTTATTGCTTTTCTGTTTGCTTCTCCCTTTTTGCTGTTCGGAGCTGAAAGCACAGACTCTTCAAGCTGTCTAGTTTCACGTTACCTTCCCTAAATATCTCTGTATCATCTGCTCTATTTCCTGTAGTTCTTCACAGTGACTTGCAAAAACCTCATTGTGCTGCCATGCAACTAGTGTAGTTTTCTGTCTGCTTTGTTTTCACCCCCCGCTCTCTGTTTAGTGTTTGCGAAAGCATTTGTCACATGGATGTCGCGGGTAGCTGGGGGTGTTTGTACCCTTGGATACAGATTTATCTCCTAGGGAAAATTCACACATCTCAGCCCAGAGCACCTCCAAGGGCTTTGAGAGAACCGATCTTCCAGAACTCTTGCATCTCTTCATTCAGTAAAAGAAAAAAACCCACTTAGTGCCAAAGGTGTTCAGTGATGTAGGGTATTTAAAAAAATAAATAAATAACTAAAAGCCTGAGCCCTCTGCACTTATTTTGCTAGTGGTTCTTCGGCCTGGCTGACGGTACAGCCAGCTTGGTCCCTGCTTTTCCCATGCAAAGTGCCCAGCAGACCCAGCAGTGCGGCTCGTTTTGCTTTCCACCGGCAGGCCGAGCTCCCAGCTGCCCGCAGAGCATTGCTTTAGCTTCCCAGGAATGAGTGACAGCTGCTGATCCTGGACTCGACAGGTGCTGTGCAAGCAAATGTCTTTCAGCCCTGACCTTCAGGATGTCCTGGTGTCACCTGTGCCTGACCTTACTGAGCTCACCCATGTGTCTTCTCCAGCTGTGGGCTTCCCACCAGCCCTGCGAGGACACTGTGATCATCACCTGCAGTCTGTCTGCTCGCAGCTCTGGGCTTTGGCCCAGGAGAAGCTGTATATCATGCTAAATGGTGTCATACTGTACCGGCTGCTCCGGGGAAGAATGAGCCTCTGAACTCGATTTGCCTCTGACCTGAGCAGATGGAAGCTGGAGTCTCCTGATGGGCAGCCAAAGGGCTGTGCTAACCCACCGGGTGCTCGCCCTCGCTGTGACCTGCTCTCAGAGTGGATGTTCCTAATGGCCAAAGCAAAGCCTTAGATCACTGAGGCAGGGTCAGGCCTCTGCTCCTTCTCCAGATACCGTTCAAGGCAGCGAGCTCCTCGAGCAGAGCTGCTTATCAGCTGCCCACTTCAGCCCGAAGGGCTGCCTGATACCAAACTATTGCTGGGAATGCAGGCTCGGAAGTTGCTAATTGTTTAATGCACGATGTTATCGGGGCTCTGGTAATAGCGGTGGTGCAAAATGAAATGAAAACTCCAGCTCGCCCAGCTATCACTTTCCCAGGAACTCCTAACCTTGCGCTGCTTCCCAAGGGCTGTGTTGGCCCTTCAATTACTCTGACACCATGAAAATTGCCCCAGGGATTCCAGGTTCTCACACGTTAGCATGGGATTGGGGTGTTTTTCTTGCTAAGATGTTGCTTCAAACTCTTATCCCCTCAGACATGCCCTGAAAAAAAGGAGAGGAGGGAAGGGAGGGGGATGCAAGCTGATACAATGAAACCCCTCCCCAAACAAAAATTTTTCTTCCCTGAAGATAAGTTCTTGCCAAGAAATTGTAATTTTTCACATGAGCCCCTCGCTCTTCTGTCTTGCTGGATCATTAGTCATGAAGGATTTAATCCAGTTCTACTTCTTCAAATGAATTATCTGAAATATAAAGGAGTTGGGCATTTTTTTTTCTGTTGTTGGATGCAAAGATTTGGAAAGTGATATCTCTTAAGATGAATTTCTCTGCTTGGTTAAGAATTATTAGTAGCTGTGGCTAGCTCATCTGAAGGCTTTACTGTTTAACATATCAAATAAAGGGTATTCATTCCATTCCTTTCAGCAAACCAATTTCTTATAGGTTGCTTCCTTGCTCTATTTGCTTAATACTCAAACTCAGGCAAGTTCAGATACTGATGACTTAATTTCTTTTATCTGTAAAATGCTGCTTCTGATGCTCTTAATCCACTCTTATAGAACGTTTTGAAATTGTGAAAGATGAGAAATGTGAATAAGTTATTAGCCAAGGCGTAATTCCATAGGTGGTTTGTCTATTGATAAAGATATTGGCTACAAAGAAAAGAATGTCTGAATCTGGGTGGTGATATTACAGAAATGAGGTTTTAATCCATAGCTATGAACATGGGAAAGAATTTTCCAAGAAATATATTCTGAAACTCTAACTGAGGTGTGGCTTTCATTAATTTAAGTTGAAGGTTAAATGTTCAAAGGAATTAGAAAACTGCTTTCCGAAGCATCTTAGGATCCTAAATCTGTCTTGAAAATAAATAAATGGAGTTCACGCATCTCAATTACATATGGTATTTTGATTTTTTTGGTACCTTTTTAATTAAGTTGTACTCTGTAGTAGCAGAAGAATGTACTGTGATCAGCCTGAAAGAGTCAGCCAGACTCCCTGTTCTACCTACATATTCTAAATGTATAGAGATCATGTCTTTACCAGTGGGTGGCTGGCATTCTGCATAAGGACTTGCCTCTGAGTCAGCTCTAATGGATTTAATTCTCCTGTTCAAGCAGTAGTGGCTTACACTTCTAAAGTGAAAAGCCCTTCTGGGTTGTGTTGCTGTAGATAAAGTATTACATGCTGTACAAACCCATAGTACGCTTCATAGACTGACTTAAAAAACATGTACGCTCTCAGCCTTAATGTGCTAAAGAACAGCCAGGACCTTGACAGCTTGCTAAATAAGAGTAGTGATTTGGAACCATTATTTGCCGAGTGTATGTGTCTGGCTGAACAGCCCAAATTGTAGCCTCCGTTAGAGTAGTTGCAATTAATTACATATTGCGGTGAGATTCTGGCCTGGATTCCTGCCTCGTTCCCACACAGGAACCAAGCACGGAGCTGACAGAGTGGTGTGAAACAAAACAGAAAATTGAGAGAGAGGTGAAAAGTCTTACCAGTGATTAGCTGGGCAGAGTAGAGGGGAGGGAAGGAGCGTAGGAGAGGAATGTTTGCTCCCAATACCTGGACCGAAAAGGCTGCTGGCAGCTACTGCAGGGCATGGCTCAGGACGTCCCCGCTGTCACCATCCTGTCATTCTCCCCGGCTGTCAGTGTGCCAAGCTGTGTTGTGGTCTCACTAGGCTGCTGACACCAGGGATGCAGCACGAGATGCTGCTGCTGCCATCCTGTCCCCAAGTTTGGTGGCCACAATATCCTGTATCAGTCTCAGGAAGGCTGAAAGGCTCAGGGCCCCAAAGGCATCGTATTAGGCCTGAAATTATGTTTGTCACTTCTTATGACTGCATAGATGGAAGAATAATTAAGTGCATGGGTGATGCTCAATCAAGTGACTATTTTCAATTTCCTCCGTGATGCATAAGGAAAATGCAATTTTATTTATTTATTTTTGCCCTGATTTTTCAGTTCTAGTCTTTTCTTTGCCAGTTTGACTCTGGATTCCTGGAAGCTACAGCACCAGTTTGAAGAGCCTGTGAAAGATAATTAACACAAATAAGCTAGGTGCCACAAGCTCCAGGTCACTAGGTGGTCACATATAGTGGAGGTATTTTCAGGGGCTGCAGATCACAAAAGCAGAAAACTACTGAACTACTGGTTCATGCTTTCATCTGAATTTTGAAGAATTTGTAAAATGAAAAGAAAGATGTGAGTACTGTTAGCTGTTCTCAGATGAAAAGAAGTGAATGGGCTGTTATGGTAGTTACGGTGGAAAGCAGACAGGATTCTGTGCTGCCTACAAGGCTGCTTCTTTCTTGTCTAAGTTACTGTGATTTGGAGGGGTATATAGCTGCTTGTACATTTGGGGCTGAACGGACCCATCCAGACTTATTTCTACAGGACGTTTGTCAAAGCACACGACCTGACCAGCAAAGAGTTGCCAATCTAAATCTTTGACCCATTGAAAGCAATGGCAGTAGTCCTACCTACTCTCTGCGCAGAGGCTTCAAACAGAAAGAAGTAACAACAGAATTATTACTCTTGGAGCAGGATATAAGGCATGAACACTGACAATGTCTCTGGAACATTGTAGTGATCTTTGGATAAGTTTCTTGACATCTGTCTTACTATGTTCCTGTTACTTTTCATTTTGTCTTTCTTGGCATTGCTGTTTTTCTGCCTGAAAAAGTATAACCATGTGAACGAGGGGAAAAACTGCTCATGTTTTTAAGCAGCATTTCAATTAAAATTCTTTTAAAACATATTTCCTCAGAATATTCTTCACTGACATGGTAGCTAAATCTAAACCTACTCTTTAAAACTGCTGTGTAATCAACCTTCCTCACGTATTTAACATGTCGATAGCACCCATAATGCTTATGGCCTCAAATTATTAACCCACGCATCACCACCGAGACCAAGAAAGAATGGACTGAGCAGCAGCAAGCTTAGGTGAATGGAGTAACCCCAGTGACACATGGTGTTGGAGCTGCAATTGGATCCCAGTCCTGCTGAGGTAGTTAGAAGATTGGCTCTTAAGGAATGCCTCTAAATACATCCGGACAGTTTTTTTTCTTTCTTGTTTTTCCTTCTCTCCTTTTTTTTAATTAAAAAAAACAAGTTATAATATATTCGTTGCAGAAACAGCATCAACACCGGTTTGCTTCTGTGTTAGCAGTAGAAAGTTTCTTAATGTCTTGATGGGAGGACTGCAGGGAATTCTGCTTCCGTCTGAATCTCTCTCCAGTGGTTATTTCAAACCTCTCCTCTGTGGTAGATAAGTACTTACACTGGGAAATTGAATTAGAGCTTCTTACTCTTCGACAGCTCCAGTGAGACCTGGGTAACCTCAAATGAAACTGCACTGGTAACCACTCTGTTGCCTGTGTGAAATGTCCTTGCTCTGGGCTGCTCGTCGCACAGCCCATGGCAAGTGCTGCTGCCTCCTGCACGGCTCCTGTGCTCAGCAGGACCATGCAGAGGATTTCTGGCTTGGGTTTTGTCTGCATGAAACTTTGGAGCCCCTGGAGGAACGGTGCTGTTAGAAACTGCCCAAGGTTAAAGACTCTAGCTCTGAAAAATTCTCTGTATCTCCTGTTCCCTGCTAGTTGCCAGACTTCAGCCAACACAGAGTGGGGTTGAATTCTCTTCTTTAGTGCTGGGTTAAAGCCCTGTTCATCCTAGAAAGGGTAGTGGAGCTGCACAGTTCACAGCCTGTCTCTTGGCTTCTGGTTGTTGATGTGCGCCAAACGGGACTGTTCAGGGACCAGAGCACTGTCACTGAGGGTTAAAGTGCCCACTGAGATCCTGACTTTTGTGCTTGGCTGTTTTGTGAATAATTGGAAGTTACCCAGGGAAATGATGCCCTTGTTTCTCCCATAAAATGGAAGCTTCTCTAAATCTCATGGTAGTTGTCATCCGTTTACCCAAGAACATTTGGCAAAGGGCTGAGGGGAGGGATCTAAAGAAACATGAATTGGGTAGCTGCAACCCACTACAGTTCATGAGATGCAGCATTAAATTCCATGAGCAGATCAAGCTACACTAACTGTGTCCCTGTTTGCATTATTGATGATCCCCCTTGTGCAGAAATCCACTTGCCTTTGTCCTGCCTTGGGGAGATGGGTTATGAATACTCAGTCACCTGGTGCACCTGTAATTAATCCCTCCATGCCCAGACAGCAGGCAGGTGCTGCAGCTTTCCTTCAGGGATTCAATTCCTTTCTAGCTCCTGGTATCTCATTTCCCTGAGGGAGGCTCTGGTACTGGCAGCAAGAACCTCTGCCAGGATGCTGCCTGCTCGGCCACCAAGCAGGGGGGATTTCAGTGTCCCGGAGCTGAAACCACAGCCAGGACCTGCCGGTGGAGTCGGTATCGCTCCTGGGTAGCTTGTAAAAGTGAGCCAGGTGTCTTCTCAGCTTCTGGGATTGAAAGCAACCTTCTGGAGATAAGCAGCTGCACACGCTCTGGGCATGTATGGCACAATGTCCCTGCGGAATGAAACAAAGAGAGGGAAGTTCAGCAGCTTCCAAGGTAGGAGCTCCAGATCTGCTCTAATAATCTGTAATTAACACATCCAGATGTTTGGCATAATAGTTGCCCATTACACTTTGTCTTGGGAATGCATACAGGCTAGGTAAGAGAAGGTATGGAAACATCAGATACAAATCACAAAAGAGTGATTAAAACTCCTAGCTCCTTTTCTCATGACAGCTGTGCAGCCCTGGTGATCTGGACAGATTTTAGTGTTTACTTTTTGAGTTTTGATGGACTCCTGCACAGTTCACCTTTTACAAATGTCTCTATCTGCAGTCGTATTTTGTGTTGCTGGAGCAGCCGATGCCTTCTGCCCCAGCAGCAACTGCCGTGTGCTGGTGGGTAAAACAATCCTCTCAGAGCTTTAAAAATCTTCTGTGCTGAAAGGGTCTGTGCATATTACTGTTTATGTTCCAGATAGGATTTATTGCACCAGAAACTGAGTAATGAGTGCTGGATTAAATCACTCTTGGTAGACTGATGCACATCAGTAGACTTTAGTCGAGCTGCCTTGGTTGCCGTCAGCCGGGGATGTGGCTCGTTGTCAGTGAGGTTTGCTTTCCTTATAGAGAATCCTTTGTAGGGCACTAAAATGACTACTGAGCCCTTGGGGGCAGAAGCTGTACCTCAGCTCCCCAGTTGGGTGGGCAAGGCTGGAACACGCGATTTTGGCTTCTGCAGGAAAATGGGGCTGGCTCTGCCTGCTCCTGCCTTGGCACTGTGCTGCGCTGCAAGTTGTGGAAAGGTTTAGCTTGGAGTTGATGCCTTCTGGTGCAGAGCCAGCACTTTCAGCTGAGTCTCTTTGCTGGAAAATGATGTGTTATTTTGTCAGACTGTGGCCTCTGGGCCCAGCTACTTGCTCTTCAACTACTCCATGTTCTGGGATCCTGCAAGAAAATCACTGATGCTTAGAGCTTGTCTAAGGGAGTGCTGATTAAAAACAAAACAAACAAAAAATCCTAAAATATCAAAAAAAAAAAAACCTCACAATTTGTCTTTATAAAGTACAGGGTATTGCATGTTGCATGAGGATCAAAGGAATTTTCCTGAGTTCTAGACAGGTTGCATGTCCACATTTCTGTGAGGTGCAAGGTGCTCTGTTTCCACTGTGCATCACCTGCAGCGCGCTCAGAGCCCGCGGTACCTGCTCTGATTCGTGACCTGCCGTGGTGGGTTTGTGGTTGGGTTGTCTGGAGACACTTGGGAACAAATGGTTTGGTTTTGATTTTTAACAATTCTCCTATCGCTTATAAGGAGTCTGCTGCAGAAAAGCCTAGTTTGCTTCCCTGTGATGGACACAGTAAGAAATCAAAAGAGAAGGCAGCCGGGCCACAGTTCATGGGTTGGAGCACTTAATCTCAGTGGTTTGTACTGAGTCTTCTTTGTGTTACGACAATTTAACTGCACAAGTGATGTATGAGTGTTGGTCTTGTCATGTGCTGTGTGAAAGAGGATGGACAGGCATGTGCAGTTCCTGAAGCTCTTTGCTTGCTAGGCCGTTAACTACTTTGTGAATTGCATCCTAAGTGCTTTTGGTTTTAGGTTTTTTTCTTGGTTTTTATTTTTTTCTTCCTCCTGCTGCCCTCAGATCAAGGGAAACCATGTGTGTTTCTCTGTGCCAGTGAATGCATCTCTTCTGGAGCACTTTTCTAGGCTTTTTTCTTTAGGAGTGCATAAGTAAACTCCTCCCAAAGCTGGGACAGTAAACTCTTCTGAGAAAGCTCACATTCTGCTGAAAAAAAATCACTTCCTTCAGCCCCTGAATCAGCAGCAAATAGGTTTCCTCTGTACCCAACTGTGTTTTGTTTCATTGAGTTTCCCTTAAGTTGTAACGCTTGTGACTGCCTTTGAGAGCTCTTCTTATGCTGGTAGCTCCCAAGCAGTAGCCTTGATGCAGGCAATCGAGTTAACAGCAGAAGTCCATTTTAGCAGCACCTGCCCAGGGCGCTGAGCGGGACTCCCAGCACTAATTCCTGCAGCAGGGCTGTGAGATCAGTGGCTTCCCCTTCCCATGGGCAGTGCAGAGCAGTGGCAGTGCCGGGCGCTGTGCACCAAAGCCCAAGATGAAGGCAGGGCTGCTGCCACCCGATCTGCTCCCAGCACAAAGCCTAACGGTGCGGTAAGAAGCTGTGAGATGAACGCGGGAGGCCACGTGCGTCTGATTTATTCATTCTGTCGTCTCCCCAGCTTTTCTTTATTCCCTTCTTGTTTTTTCAGAGGCTGTTTGGAAGCACTTGGGAACAAATCAGTGAGAGCACAGTATGTTCCCTGCGCTTGGTGATGATCTTGCATGCAGGATGCACAGCGCATCGACGGTTAAACTTGTCTCCTGTTTTAGTGAGTTTTCTCTCTGTTTGCAAACAGTGGTGGCTGAAGTTTGTGAAATGCAGCATGCAACAATATGGGGTAGTCCCTGCGTTTAAACCCTTTGCCTGCCCCTCCAACCCTGACATCAGCCACTGTTTTCTGTTTCCCCTTTTTTGCGTTCTTTTTTTGTCTCCAGAATAATAATCAGCAGCATACTGGAATTTTCTTTCCCACCCCTTTCTTTTTTTTGCCCCCTCTGAAGAGTTGTGTTACCACATTGGATGCAACTGGAAAAATCCTGCCCTCCAGATATGAACTGCTTAAAATTGCCAGATTTGGAATTCCCTGCTCCTTTTTTCTTCCCTTTTTCCACCCCCCTTCCTGTCTCTATGCAAGAAAGTGAGATGTGCAGATTCTTGAGGAACCACTGCCTTCAAGCACTGCATTGCTTTAAGTAAAAATGAGCATGAAGAGACGAAATAGCTAATGTTTTGCAAAACAGCACTTTTCAAGTCACACACTGGCCTCTATCATTTCTTATTTCTGTGGACTGTTCCACCACAGATGCGAGGGTGTCTGCCCTGTCTCGGGGTGTGTATAGCAGGCATGCTGTGCCCTTGCTCCCTTTTGCACAAACCAGAGTGGTTGTGTATGCACAAAGCACCCCACAAGCAAGACAGCCCTCTTGCAAACAGGATTTGTCTCAGACTGAAACATGATTTGTGCAGTCACATGTGGTATTTCCTCCCTTTCTGTGTTTTGGGGCTTCCCCCTCTAACCCTGGTTTATTTGTAATTTCTGACCTTTTGGAGAGAAACCAGCATTAACACTGAAAGTAGCTAAAGAACCAACAGAAAAGTATAACCAACTCAAGGAATCGTCGGGGACTTGCTTTTTCTTTAATTTGCAAATCCTGCAAATATTGAGTAGCAAAACATGATGTTCCCACTGTGTTCTCTTCCTAAGAACTGGGCTGAGCTGTGTGAGCAGAAGTGTGGCCATGTGCATCCCGTGTGCCCTGGCTTTCTCCAGCAGTCCAGGTTCCTCCTTTTCCAGGTTCCTCCTTCTGATCTTAAATTCCAGAAATCAGGATAATCACCTTTTTTCTTTTTCTTTTTTTTACCCTCTCAGTCTTGTTTTAGAGTTTTTAGAGTTAAATCTCTACTAACCTGCCAACCACAATAAACAGCGGAGTATCCTGTCTCCTGCTCGTCTACCCCTGCCAGCCCTTCTCTGGTCAGGGTTTATCTCTGAGTTTGGAGTCTGGCCTGAGGTTTGGATAACTTTGCATTTACTGTTGGGAATACTATAATAAACAAGCAAACAGCAGCCTCTTTCCCAGACATACACATGTACACACATATAGGCAGCGCAATGCTTAGTGCTGGCTGTCCACGGGCCTGGGGCTGTTTATATACAGCACTGCGTGTTTATCCATGGAGTTCATCTCCTCCAGTGAAGACAGATTAAGCAGCAGGGTGAATAGACCTCCTGTGTGAACTACGGGATTTTCAACCTAGAAACACTGCCAAGACCAAGGCAGACAAATTGGTAGCACAGCAGTGTTTCTCATTAATGCACATGGAAAGTTGTGCCTCGCTGGTAATGCACAACAGCATCGTGGTGGGCGGCTTGGGAGCCCATCTGGGAGCAGCCACCAGAACTGTAGTCCAGGGGCTGGCCGAGACTCCTCGTTTTCCTTGGGTCTTCTCCGTGACTTATAGAGGGGGGGAAAAGTGCAACTCCCCCACATTGACTGTGGGAATGTCAATGCGCAGTTGGTGTGGTTTGACGAATGGAAATAAGATCATTATAGCCTCCCTTCTCTCCTCACTTTCATTCTGTGCAATACGTGGTTTCTTGGGTAAATGGCTGTCCCCAGCTTCCATCCCAGAGCAAATTATTTCAAGCTTCAAAATAAAATTATCTGCCCTACTACATATGGCAGTTTTCTTGCTGGTGCAAGTGTTGATGCTAATACGTGGATTTGGAGTTTGGCTTCTTATACATTCTGCAACAGATCTGTTTTCTATTCTAGACTTTCAGTCTCTGCATTTTTAATACTTCTAGAGGCAACAGAAAAGAGCAACAGACTTGTGATGATGCTGGGCTGACCCAGGGCTCAGTTGTTGATCCTGTCGGGAAGTTCTTGGGAAATGCTGGACAAAAGCACATAATTGTGTCTCCATGTCGCCATTCCTGACCCCTTTTTTTTCTGATTTTTTTCCAAGATAGGAGAGGGGAAAAAGTGCATTTTGTTGTCCAAATGTTTGTTCATGGCAGACTCTTTGGAGCAGAGGGTGTGCCCCTCTGCCTGGCACAAAAGGTTACAGTCGCCCTTCAACCAAAAAACAAGAGTGGTCACTTAGCCTCATTGTTCAGGGGCAAATGTCAGACGGGCAAGGAAAAGCCCGGCAGTCCCAGGTGGGCTGGGGTGGGAGGTGCCCTCTGTTTTCCCTGGGAGAGCACTTTGCTCCCCGTAATCAAACCATGTCCCCATCTCCTTTCTTTTGCACCTACAGGACATCATTTTTTTCCATTTTTTACGTCAGTATTTGAAATTCAGCTGCTATTTTTAGTGAGTGCAGGCATATGTGTGTGTGCATTGGAGCTGGGAAAATAATCCCCAATAAGCTGTGAAAACGTATGGCAGCAGCACGAGGCCAGCCAGGCCGTGCAGTTTGTCCCCTGGCCTCTGTGCTGAGATGTCCTGCTCCTGTGTTGGTGAGGGAAGCTGGCAACCTGCCTTGCTCAGGTCTGCAGCACAACAGCTCCTGGCTTGGGTGGACATCGTCTAGGCCTTAGCTTTCTGCATCAAGGTGGACTAATAGGAACGCTCCACCCTGCATGATGGAAAGCAGCTACCCATGGAAGAGATGCAATTGCGGCGTGTTGCAAATCAATAATATCAAAAAGGTCCTTCATAGCATGAGCCAGGCGGCATCCCTTTAACAACTTGCTTACTGCCTGGTAGCAGCTGACTTATCACTGGGTTGTTATTAGGATCAATGCAGGTATGCGGCTTCCAGTTTTCCTGGAGAAGCTCACATGATGTAAAGAGCGTTTTCTTCTCCTTTCCTCTAGTCCTTCCCTGACAGCATTTCCTGAGGTGGGATTACTTTGCTCTGGGATATGAGTAATCTGGATCAGCCAGTCACAAAGTCAGTCTGGATTCCTTCTAGTAAGCATCACGTCTACCGCTACCACAGTGTAGCCTGCCTGCTGACATGTTAGAGAACAGATATCTGTGATTCATGGAGGGAAATAACAAAAGCAATTAAAGTTAAGAGCTTGGACTAAGCAGTGTGATACCACAGAAATGCCCAGGAATGACTAAATACTAATTTGACCTTGAACAAGAGAAATTTGCATGGAAAAAAACCTTGCAGTGCAGCTCAGATTGAGGACAGTATCTGGAACAAGATGAGATTCCTAGCTGCTGCAGACCTTCAGTGGCCACATTCTTGCTGCCCAGAATTGCCTGTCCAACGTGCGGTCACTGCTGCTGGCCTAGACCGACCTGCAGGGAGCCAGGGGCCTGGTCAGCGGAGGAGGAGTAAATCTGTGGATCTGCTCCACTTGGCAAGAAGGCTCTCTTGGCCATTAGTATTTTTTCCTTTAGAAAGGCACAGTTCTTATCTTGTGAAAATACAGAGGTTTCTCCAGAAGGACAGAACTTCCCTATCTAAACATGCTGGCTCATCTGCTCCAAGAAACATCCTTCCTATGTTATTTAGATTTATTTCCCAAACTCACATAATTATTAAGTAGAACATGAAATGGTGGAAATGACACTTAATAGGATTAGTTTAACTTCTTAAAGATTTTAATTCTGTAAAAGTGCCTTTCTGACTTGACATCCTCTGTCTGGAATTGCACACTACCTACCTGCCCTCTTAGGTCATATCTTGAACTGATTTTTATAGTGGAGAAGATGATCTTGACTTAAAAATAAACATTTTGCTCCTACAGAGTATTTTTTATCTGAAAAAAAAAATGTTTTTGGATTGTGACTAAACCTTTTACAAATAATATTTGCCAGTGAAGATTTTTCTGAAGTTTCTAATGTTTGGGATTGGGACAGCTACACTAAAGACAAAGCAGACTAAATTCATGTCCCATTCTCTGGTGTCTGAGGACTTGCCCATGGCATGGGGCACAGTCTTTGCAGTTTACTGCTTTGCCCAAAGGATATTCCCTTTCCAGCAGGGAAAACCCTGGAGTGAAGCATGCGTGTGGCTGCACGGGACCATCCTTGGGGGAGAGCTCCTTAACCACCCATTTGGTGGCTAAAAGGGAACATCTCTAGCTGCTCTGCAAGTCATCCTCGATATTCAAGAAGCAGCATGGGAGAGGAACGTGATAATCGTTTAGCTAAATGGCACTAATGTGGAGGAGATGAAAATTTCTCACAGATGCTGATGGCAAAGGCTAGAGCCTGATGTGAGCTATACTGCAGTTGTTTTTCCCAACTTTTAAAACAAGTTTGGCTCCTCTGCCTTGGTGTGACCTCCTGAGTTTGCACCTTGGGTCCTCTAGGGTGGGAAAGAAATACCTGCTATTATTGGGGTGGTTCATCTTGCATGTTGATTGCAAAAAGACCCATTCACAGCAGCGGGCTTTCATGGTATGTTTGCAAATATATGCACAAATATGGTCATATCTGTTTTCTGTTGTGGAATTTCTCTATGGAATCCATTTAGTTAATGATTTTTTTTTTTATCCCCAAAGGCCTTGCAAATGTCTTGCACAACCATTCTTTCTGATTTTGTCCTGTATTGGGTCTTTTTTGGGAATAAAAAGATAACCTTGAGACCTAGTGTGATTTTCTTTCTCTGTGAATCCTTCTGCAAGATCACAGGAGTCTGTGAAATATGTATTCCTCAGTGGTTCTGAAGAAAAATAAAAATTCCAAGTATCCCTGAGGAAGGGAAATAAAGGCAGCAGCAGGGATTTGTTAACATTTAGGCAGAATCAGCCAGGAGACTGACGCTGTCCAGATGGAAAGACCTACTTCCTGGCTGCAAAGATAACTCGCTAAAGGAAACATTAGCTGTGACTGCTTTGGAGATGAGAAATACAACCCCGCCTCAAGCCCAGTGGGAGATGTCTCTCTTTTTTAATTCTTTTGCTAAGGGTTCAAGTTTGCTTTAGCCGGGAAACATGCCTTAAATTTCCCAAAGAGAAATAGAAGCCCACTAGGTAAAGCGCTCGTGTGAGCTCAGAAGAGCTGGAGCTGGTTTCTTGCTGCGCACGAGACTGCGGGTGACTTGCCAGAGGGTTGAACAGGACGGCTGGTCCTCCTTGTCCTGAGAAGTTTTTTGGTGTCTCAAATTGGTGATGCAAAGCACTGCAAAAGTAACAGTATATTTTACAGTTACAGTTCTCCAAAGTAGGTATTTCAGACCTTTCTTTCAGAGTATTTTGCTTGGTAAAAAGATGAGTTAGATGCAAACCTGTGGAGAGAGCAAAGATGTCTAGGTTGGAGGGCAGGGGGATTGTATGTACAGCAGAGCTGTTTGGTCAATTAGCCCGCTCTGAGCTTGCTTTATAGAGAAAATAGTTGAACTGTGTGAATGCTTCAGCTGCGGCCAGTGGATCTGGTGTGATTACATTTGTCTTTGTAGTATTCTTTCCCCAAGGTATTCAGTAGCCTTTTAAGCTATGAAATTAACTGAGCAAATTGAATACAAGCCTGTGGATCAAGGGTTATTGCCTTCCAGTTCAGTACGGAGGTGAACACAAAATGTATTGCTGTGTGTATTTAACTCTCCACATTTAGACCTCCTCACAACGGCATGCACGGCATGTTAATTCACTTACTCAGAATGATTGAATTCATCAAAGCCCTGATGCCTGGTTTCGACTGGGGGGAGTGCCACAGACTGTAGGTGTTTCACAGCTTTTCCCCTGTTGCCATGGCAGGGATAAATACTTTAATGCAATTGGTTTTGCGTGTTGGAGATTTCCCTGGATGTCAAATTTAACCTAATGCGTAGGACAAATTTCACCTCATGTGAAGGATAAATTCAAAGCCTGGCGTTTCATGCTGTTGGGTGCTTTGTTCCACCTGGGAACCTCCGTTTTTTAATTGGGCATAGCACTTTTCTCAGTCTGAATCCTGGAAATGAAGTGTTGAAAATATTCTTTATGTGGGATCTATTTTAGTTTGGATTTTGTAGCATTTTTTTTCCCCTCTGTTTCTCTAGCAGGGTTGGATTCAAATAGTTGAATTCAAATAGTTGATCGTCTTGGCTTTATAGGCAAAATAACGTGAACAGTGGCACTAAGCATATAACTCTTCTGGGAAAACTAAGTAAAGTCTAAGTAAAAGTTCGCAATGGAATGAAAAGGGATAATTTTTTTTTCTTTAGGATGAGTTTTGGAGTAGTTCATCTGAATTCAGTGGTTTCTGGATATTGCAAGCATGACACCAAGAGAAAATCTCCTGATGTCACCACCTATCTGAAGTCAGATTCCCAAGCATCCTTTCCACCAGCGTGGGGACTGCTCACCATAAAGCACTTGAGTGGATCTCTCCAAATGAGCTTTGGCTTTTCCAGCCTCAACACGGGCTGGGGCTCTATCTGAGAATATCAGAGCAATTTTCTCCGTTCAAGCCCTTTTTAAACTTCTCCTTAAAATAGATTTCCCCTCTCTTTTGGGTTGTCACCCCATTTTTTGTCACTTTCTCACATATTGAAAGCAGTCCAGCAATTCTGCTTCTTTATTTATGTATTTTCTATTGTCCTGTCATAGCTGGTTAGGATCCAGCATGTCACAAGTTCACTATTGTCTTATGGCCCTCTCATTAAGGGCATGATTTGTCATGTCGAGCTCTGGAATGCTTCCACATTGCACTTGCTAGTGCTTGGTTGTGCAGTGTGCAGGGCAGACCTGATGGAGCTGTGCAGTGGGATGAGCAGCTTCATGGTTCGCTGGAGACTTCTGCTGTTTAAATGTGACATTTTCTCTCATCTGTGTCTTTTTCTATCTGACCCAGCCGGAAAGGCTCTGCAAGTAACTCATAAACTTGACATTGCCCAGGAAGAACTTGAGCTAGCATCAGTTTTGAGAGGATGAGGGAAAATAGCACCTGATTCCTGAAAAGCATAGTTTTGCCTGACGAGAATAATAGTGTGATATGGATTGATGCAAAATGACTGTCCTCCTGGAGATGAACAAAATAAAAAATGTTACAAGTCAACACTGAACAGTTTTGTCCAAGAGCCTGGGAAAGGAATTAGGTGAAAAGCAATAGCAGAGAGTACTGCAGATCGCAACAGACACAGCAGCAGAGCTTGGGAGGAGGTAAAAACTGGAGATTTCAGGGCAGTCCCATAACAGAGCTGAAAACCAGAGCAGAGGGAGGCTCCTTTGGCAGAACATTTGGCCTGGCAAAAAGCTGCAACACTTGTAAATCTTGTAGTATTCCTGGGGGGCTTGTGCAGGGTGAGCACAGGGTCTATCCTCTCTTGTGCTGATAGAGGGGGCAGGTCTGAAGTTCACACTTTTATCTGTGATCTTGCCTGCATAAAAATGGCAATGGACTTTATGCTTACAACTGAGGTTAGCCGTAGAGTTTGTACTGGAGGAAAAGACATGTTGGGTTCCAACCACTATTTTTTCCAAACCTGAAAATGGAATTTAAAGGTGAGAATAGACAAAAAGAGAGCTAGGAGCAAAAAACAGAGGAGGATGAGAGCATGGGAAGGGCATAGCACACTGGCAAAGGCAGGGACGGTTCAGGGATGCGGCTCCTGAGTTTGGCTTGGACAGCCCTCTGAGCAACTTCAAGGAAGCTGGTCTCGGCAATGATCTGGGGGAAAAGTGCATTCAAAAACCTCCTGGAGGTTGTAACCAATACTTTTAGCGAGTACAGTGTTGAAAAGACATTGAAGAGAAGCTGGAGTAACAAGTAGGATCAAGGAGGGAAGTCTATATATATGGATTGTACAAGAAAAGAGGGAGAGGGGGATGTGTAATAGGGGAGAGGAAGGGAGGGCACTGGGCGTCGGGAAGAGCTGTCAGTGGGCTGGAGGTTATTAAAGATATGTATGGAAGTGACTTTGTTTTAAGCCTACGAGATTTTGCAGAGAGGAATTAGGGATGAAGAGGAGGTCCCTGATTGCTGCTTTGGTCCCCTGGGAGCCATAACAGGCACTGCCTGGGCTCAAGCCCCAACTGAGAGAGAGAAAACTACTCTGCTGGGCTTTGAGGGAGAGAAAGAGACGTGTGACTAATTTGCAGCTGAAAATCTGTGTGAGCTGAAATGACATGTGAAACCAAGGCTTCTCTGGGGGCGACAAAAATGTGAAACTTGCAAACACAAGACTGTTTCGACAGACTTTTGCAGAACCTTTGTGGAGAGCCCTGCAGGGCACATGGGTGCCAGGACAGGCTGATGGAATTGCTGAGATTTGGTATTGGTTAGATGAGAGCTGGGAAGGATGCTTGTTAGCAAAAAGCAGGGCTGTATCTATTAGATGGGACTTTGCTGAGAGCAGCAAAACATTTAAGGACTCTCTTTAGCCACTTAAATTTGTGCTGTGTTACACAGCTGACTTGCAGGCAATCCGCAGGTATCAGGCGCCCTGGAAAGAGCACACATATTCCTTCAGGGGAATTCTTGTTGGGCTGCAGCATCAGAAAACCTTGTGCACTAGTTTATTCATTGCGAAATTCCACGTGGAGCTTGCCCTGGGATTTTCAGGCTGTGATGTAAAGGACCATTTCCTTCCCAGGGCCAGGGTTCCTTGTGTTACTCCATCAGCGGTTCTGTGGTGGCTGAACTATCTGGGAATTATCTCTGAGGTTGTGGAAGGACATGTGCATACACGTACACACATACCTGTGTTGGTGCTCAGAAGTTGTAACTCGCAGGTTTGCCCATAAAAGAAAGAATGTGGAAGAGATGTCCCAGAGTGTGTGAGTTTGTTATCAGGTTGAGAGGAAAGGTGAGGTGAGAGCTGGGCTGAGCATGGTCGCTTAGTGTCAGCGACCTTGTGTCCTGTGCTCTGCTGAAGGTGTGTGCAAGGGGTGTGATGGTGTCAGACACACGGAGAAGAGGAAGGATGGTGGGCTGGAANTTATCTCTGAGGTTGTGGAAGGACATGTGCATACACGTACACACATACCTGTGTTGGTGCTCAGAAGTTGTAACTCGCAGGTTTGCCCATAAAAGAAAGAATGTGGAAGAGATGTCCCAGAGTGTGTGAGTTTGTTATCAGGTTGAGAGGAAAGGTGAGGTGAGAGCTGGGCTGAGCATGTGTCCTGTGCTCTGCTGAGGGTGTGTGCAAGGGGTGTGATAGGTCTCAGACACACGGAGAAGAGGAAGGAGGCGGGCTGGAAAGAGGGAGAGAATGAGAGGAGTATAGCCAGCTGCTTGGGTCAAGATCTTGCTCCTGGCATTTCATAGGCAACCATTCATAAACTTGCCTGCGGAATCTGAGGCAGGGAGGTGTTGGCATTTTGCATCCTCCCAGAAATCTGTGTTCCTGACCACAGTTCAGTTTCTAATTGTGTCCTAAAGAATGCATCAAGGGCTGCCTAAAAAAAAGGCTACTGCCCTGAAGAGTTTGCAACTGAAGTGGAAAAGCACAGCTGGAATGGAAGTGTGTAACTGAAAGAGTGGAGACTGGAAAGACTAACAAAGTGTCAGTGATCTCAAGTTCAGATTGCAATGCCTGGGTTTTGTTTAGATTTGGTTTCTCTGCTTTCTTTTATGAATTCCCTTAGTGCCTTCTGAAGGGGAGAGGGATGTTTGTAAGGAATGTTTGGAAGAGAGATCTGGGAGAAGAGAGGCTGGAGAGGCAACACGCAAGGCCAGGCAGGGGATTGAGAAACACAGTCTGGTACAAGGAGCCATAGATGAGCTCAGCGGAAGAAGCAAAACAGTAAAACTCCCACTTTGAGGGAGAGGATCTCTGCTGACTTCCTGACATCTCTCTACTACTTCAGTGTCCAGCCTCTACCAGCTGTCTGCCCTCTCTTCTCTTCATCTGCCACCTCTTCCTCACTATCAGTTTTGGGGAAGCCACGGGGTCCCTCTTAGCATGAAGGTTTTCGTAGAAGAACATAATAATCTATTTTCAGATAAGAAACTCGCATCACAGCAGAAAGTAGTCCATTGGTAAATGTGTGGCTTGCAATGTGCTGCGGGATCCCGTTGACTCAAGTGGTTGTGAGAAGATGACAGGAGATGGGTAATTTATCATGTGCCAGGTTTGGAGAAAGTCAGAATGAGTTGTCAGCTGGGAGGAGGACATGGGTAATCATTTGTTTCTCAAGGAGTTAAGTCTAAGTAGCTTGGCACTTGTGCTTGGGTCTGATGGTGGTAAGTGACTCTACAAACAGTAGTGAGCAAATGCTTTGGGATCTCTAAGATGTTTAAACTTCTTGTGCTGTTATAAAAACTTGGATGCATCAAACACACATGACTTCTTGGTCCTAAAGATAGGCCTTTGGATTACACCAGCACTGTCCTTCGCAAAGCTGGTCACATGTTACTGCATTTATTAGTGCTTTTGCTGAGATATCTGCCCTTCCTAGCTGGGATCTACAGGTTGTGATTTGTACCTGCTGGGCCTTTTTTTGAGGAACCAGTTTGGGGATGGGTTTCACAAGGCCCACTATAGGTCTGGAAGAAGAGTTCCCCCAAGCAAGGTGTTGATGGGCTCTTGCACTTTCACTCATTTTGCTTATATGGTGATAAACTCAGTGTTAGCAATGGATGAAGACACACAATCTATTTACGGTTTCAGTCAAGATATTCCCATGCCTGAAAGGCAATCTGCCTGACTTAGCATTCCCAAGATGCTGCCAAGCACAGCAAAGCACAGAGGAAGTGCCTCCTGCCTACATAAACAGAAGGCCATCAGAAAAGACAGACAGGCTCATGCTTTACGAGGCATTTCTGTGCTGAGGCTCTAGTTATGTTTGGCCTAAAGCAATGCTACAGTCCCATAAATCAGCTGTGTTTTCCTCCAGCTAATGCGGGAGTTGGGATTGAACCCTAAAGCTTGCGATGTGCTTCATGTTTAAGATAAGTGGGAAAAGAGGAGAGGCATTGACCTTTGTGCCCTTCCTTGTGGCATACAAAACAAGTCTGAAAAATGTACGTTTTTAAAAAGCTTTTCTTCCCTGGTTGTTTTGTCTGAGCAGTGAATACAAGCTGGGATGGTTGTATTCCTTATTCTGTGCACTCTGACAAGAGGAATGGCAGAAGTGAGCCAGAGTATTTTCATTGAAAAGGGCAAATAAGATATTTGACTGTAAAATCTCTTCAGCCTTAAGTTAAGCAAATGACTAAATCCTTCTTGCTTTCTTCTATCCTTTCATTTTGGACATATGCCCAAAAGTGTGTGTGTGTTAAGGGTATTTGCACCACTTCATTGCTGCATCTCCTTGTTGATCTTGTCCCCATTGACTGTTCCTAGTCCTCCAAGAAAACCTCTGGTAAAACTGAGACTACAGGATGTCATAGTCAATGGGAAGGTCCCTGTCCTCTCCCTTGCATGAATATACGGAGGTAACATAGTGTCAGTGGTGTGATCAGGCCTGAAACATTCCTCCGTTCTGCAGCTTGTGTTTTGAGGATGTGAACTCATAGTCGCTCAGATAACTCATAGTCGCTCAGATTTGCAGACACACAAGTCTCTAAGGGGAAGATACAGTGGGTGGATTTCTGAAAAGGGCTTGGATTAATTTAACAACCTCTGCAGATACAGACAGAGAGATGTCTGATAAAGTCTCTTGTTGTTGGGTATGGTAGAGGAGAAGGGATTTTCACTCCCAAGTGTATCATAAAATCTACAGTCAAGACTCTGGCACCTGACTTTTTTGTTAAAGATTGTGCCCTGTTTCTTATTGACATCTATCTCACCTCCCATCTCACCGTGTTAAAACAGGACTGGTTTCTCAAGTGCTGTTCATGTTGCTATCAGTGTCCAAACGGTGTATCAGCTCCCTTGGGAGAGTGTCTGCCCTCTTGCAAGGTTTATTTATTCTCTGTCCAGTCTTGGATTTTATGTTCTTTCTGGCCATCTCTGTCCCCTGATATACTTCTTTTTGTTTTTGAAACGTTGTGATTCAAGGTCTAAATCTTTATGCATGCTCCTCCAATTTTGTAGCTACGGTCAATTGAGGATGTGAGTTTTACATCCAAGATGTGCACAAGTTGTTCAAGGGCCCTGTTATGAAGGGTCAATCTGCGACCTGTAGTTACAGACAGACAGAGGAGGCAGGCTTGAAAAGAACCAGATATTTTAAATAGCTTGATCTAAAATTAATATTAATCTATCTCTCTGTGGCAGCAGGCTGAAATAACAACATTTCCAGGTGTGGAATATGAGTGTGATGATGACCGACATGGATGCTGGGGCTCTTCCAAGGAGGAGGCAGGTATAAATAAGTCCTCTGGCAGCTCAGCAGCAGAATGGCTTAGTGCCTGGGTAAAAGATGGTTGTCAATCGTAGTTTTAGTAAAATTAAAGGCAAGAAAGCATCCAGTTCAAATGGTTGGTTGTCCTTTTCCAACTCATTTGGTTTGTAGTTTTACAGTCAGGTAGTATAAGAATGCAAGTAGGAAATGACTGTCAAACAGCTCTTCCTAAATCACTGCTGGTGAGTGGCAGGACATGAGGCAGAGAAATCCTTTTCTTGTCAGGCTCACTGGAGCAGCCCTGCTGCTGTCCTCGTTCAAAGGGAGCCCTTGTTTGTTTGTTTTTTTTTTCTTTTTTTTTTCCCTGTGTGTACATAGAATCAACTAATAAGTCACATAAAAGGTTGTTTTTTCTTTTTACTGCAAATAATTGAAATGTGGTCAAGTGGCAGGAAAAGTATCACGCACTTCTTGAAATGAATAAATGCTGGATTGGGAAATAGATTTTGCTTGTGAGTTGTAGGCATTGTTTTTAGCTGAAGTTTCAGGACTCCATCATGCACTTGCTTAGCTTTATAGCAGAAATTACTGGGATAGGAGAATGAGCATAGCCACAAACCCAAGCATTTGGGACGACAGACATGCAATTTTGACGATGCATGTGTCAAGCTGGCTGTCTAATTTAATCACCTCTCATCACTGTAGTCTGGCATCTTTTGCTGCACATTAGCACATACATTGGTGCACATTCTCAAATACAGGAATTATGGGGTGTGCAATTTGTAAGTGTAGTCAGAGCCTGTACTAAATGAGACTAAGGGTCTGTGTGCAGACTAGGGAGAAACATTGATTAGCTAAGTAGGAATGAGCAAGGTTTCTGTCCTCTGTCTTCTCTTTCCTTAAGTGTTTGATGCTTTTTTCCTGGGTTGATGAGTTCCCTTTCCATTTTCTTCCCTCCAAAGGTCCCCCTTGCTGCTCTCCTCTTGTTGTCATTCCAATATCAAAAACAAAATAGTTGCCAGCCAGAGTCATCAGGATGGGAAGCGGATGTCAAGATTGAAGAGCATTGGCCCAAATTGAGATGACCTAATTTCCACCTTTGTTTCTGTTTGCAATGTTTGTTATTGGTCAGATGCTTCTGAAAGCCTTGGGTCTTCCAGCAGACCATGCTAGGCAGGAGATTTCAGCAGAATTTAGGTCAGCTGAACTTAGGCCAAAATTGTGTCCTGTCTAACATTCACTTGATACAGTTCATCCTTTTGAGGATGTGTCTTTCTGCCTGAACAATTCGTCCGCCTCTTGGTGGGTGGAAGAGAACATGTGCTTCTTGGTCACAGGACTGTTGCTGACTGGCTAGTCTCTGTCCTTGCCTGAGAAACAGACCCAAACTGGGAGCAGTAAGCCAGGACATGAGAGCAGGAAGAGAGATAGGTCAGAAATTATCTCTGCTTATTCTGAAACAATGGTCTTGAGTTTCTTCTGTCATTAAGTTCTTCAGCAATAGTTATACCTTAGAATAATAAACTTCAGAAATTTCATTCTACCTTTATCTTGGCTACATAAGATGATTTGTGAAGGAATCATTTCCATTTGCAGGTGGAGAAACTGCGACCTTCAACTCCTAAAGTCCAACCAGACAACCTTTGTGCTGCCACAGACCCCTCTCCTATGGAAACAGTTCTTGTATGCATGCCCAGGCCCATCCACAACTTCTCTGGACTGGGAACAGTTAAATCACAAAGCTTCTGTGAAGAAAAATATATGCCTGAGGTCTGCAAATCTCATTGGAAAATGTTTGGTTTAATTTTAGCATAGTGTGGTGGAGGCAGGTCCTGAGGTTACGGTCCAGGATTTCCAGGGATTAAGTTAAGTAGGGCACAAATTACCTGGGTCATAGAAGGTCACTTATCGTTGCAGACTTGTTACACAGCCCTCTGTGCTCTGCTGCCTTCCGAGCCTGTGTGCCAAGGCTGAGAGCGTGTTGTAGGCTCAGCATCAGCCTACAGCACAGGAGAGAAACCAGTTCTTGAAAAGGAGTTTGGAAAATAGTCCTGTTAATGGGTCTAAAATTGAGCTTCATTGAAATAGGGCAATAAGAGTTTGGGAAAGACCATGGCAGTGCTGGCCCCGCTATTGTGTTGTGCGCATCAAGCCATGTCTGCTTAGAAGGCCAAATGGTTGCTTTAAGAGAAATTTTTGTACAAAAGCAAATCCGTGAATATTCCTGATCACCGGAATGCTCATGGAGCAATTCTGCGGAATGAAAAAATTTGTTGCTGCAGTGAGGAGACACCCCCCACCCCTACAGGTGGCTTTCCCAGGGGAGCAGTCTATGCACGACTGGTTCTCAGCAACAACCTCCCTGGCCTTAGACATCACCCGTGATGGAGACCTTTGTGCCCTCTGACCCATGCTTAGTCCCTTTGATAAGGTGCTCTTAAAAATACTGTACCTCAGAGCGTTCAGTGTCCTCGTGTTTTCTGCAGAGACTGGCTCTGACACGAGGCTGCAGCTGCACGCTGTATGGACTTGTTTGCAATTACACCATGTAGCTGGGTTGTCTGCAGTGTGGCAGCCGTAGCAGGCAGCTCGTGGCATGCTGCCTGCATGAATATTTATCTGTCGTCTTGGCCAGATTTTGTCTCCTGGACTGAGCTCCGGCCTGCCACCACTGTGCTCCTATCAGTGCGGTCTCTGGTCAGTATGAAGCTAGCTCAGATGTGGCTGGAGCTGCACTGCTGGCGCTCTGTTCAGCAGCCACCCCGAGTGTGTGATGTGCCAGCATGGAAGGGTTCCCATTAAACAAGTGGGGACATCATCAGTGCAGAACAGTGGCTGGGGAGTGCATAGTGGAAAGGCCATTTGGGGAGTGTGAAGGCTAAGTGAGGAGATGGGAGAAGTGGGGAGGAACTGGAAGGTGATTGCATTTGTCTAGACAGTGTGAATTTTTTTTCCTGACCCAAATGTAGCTATTGGACATTACAAAATAAAATGCATATTTTTCTTTGGGTTGTCAGCGCAGCCTTGGCTCCTCACCATCATCTCGCACAGCATTTATGGGGAGAAAGCCTACATGGAAGCTCTGCAAGAGAGGCAGGACAGGAGATTTCTCCCCAGCTGGTGCCTGGGCCATCCTTGCAACCTGCTCTCCCAGCTGGGTCCCAGCAGCATCTTCCAGAGTCTCCATCAAGTACTGCAGTCAGCTGGGGGGTTATCAACCCTTCAGAGATGGTAAATGTCAGACAGCAGCCCAGGAGGAAGGGGAAGCATTTGTTTTCCAGACAAAAATAAATGTGCAGCTTTCATGGGATGTGCAGCGTTTTTCACTTAGCTGTCTTTCAGCTGACACGAGGCTATGCTGTCTTGGCAGCTGTCAATCATAGTGGTTTGATGTGCCAATTAGCAAATTTCACCAGGGTTTTTGAGTTCGATTGCAAGGACTGCGTTGGCAAAAGCAATCCCGTTTAACGGCGCGGAACCCAACTCCCTTCTGTGTGTGCCAGATTGGAAGGCGCTGGGGCAGTGCCCCCGCTCGCAGCCCGGCACTCACAGGCAGGCGGAAACATTTGGGTACCCAGTTCTGCCTGGCCCCCTCCCACAGCCGAGCGAGTCAGTCTGCCTCTCTTGCGTTCTCTCCGACTCCGCCTTGTTCTTTCGTGTTTTTCCAACCTTGTCTTCTCTTGCAGGGCGGGTGTTTCAGGGCCCTTCTTTGGGGGAAATTCCCATTTCTGAAATGGGATATTTCCTGGCTTCCCAGCTTTGTCCAAAGCGTTGCTGTGTTCTTGTCTGGGATGGATTTTAGCTCTACAAGAGAACATTCCTCAAAATTGAATCACTTCAATGCTTAATTAGAAAAATTCACCATTACCGTAGGGAAGGAGGGGTGAAATCTGCTGTGGCTGCTAACAGGCCAGGCGCTCGTCTGCCCAGCACGGCGTCCCACGGAGAGGCAGCTCCAGAGAGGGAGGACATTTCTTGCTTCTTTTCCTTCCATTCTCCTGGGGCTGGAGCCTGGGGAGCACAGGCTGACTGTGGACACCTAAGCAGTAATGGCTGGATTGCAGTCAGATGGTTTTATTTGCCATTGGATTGCCATAGCTGGTTGTTCTGGTTTGAGCTAGAGATGATTTTCATTTTGGAAATTAGCCTTCACTCTGTCAGCATCAGGAGAGAGCTCCTCAAAGTGCTTAAAATGATTGAAAAACGAATAAAGAACAACCATTAGCTTCCTTAGTTTATTAATCCCTAGATTAGATGCTAATCAGCCCAGTGCATTCAGGTCACTTCCCCAAGTAGCATCTCAGTCCAGCACATATCGCCGTCTTTTAATCCCCAGTCCACACGTTTGCTGTTTCTAACATCTGGTAAGAATAATCCTACTGCAAACTTGCACTGATTCATCTCAGTTCTTCTTCCAGAATTATCATCTCTGCTGTAATGTTGCAAAGATCCTCCAAAATCTTCAAACTGATATCTTGGAGGCTGGACCCCACTGAGTCAGTTTGTTACTGCCCTCCCACGTTCTCCCCTGGACACCTTTGGCTATGAGAAGTGTCTCTCTGGCCATTTTTCTAGCCCAGAACAAGTGCCAAAAATCCAGCACTTGATCCTTAGCCTGTCTCTGCCCCTGTGAAATTCAACATCTTCTAAACTTTAATAGCTGAATGTTGGGCTAGTACAGAATCCAAATACACCAGTTTGTGGCCAGTCTGTCTCGGGAGGTATCTCCTGGCAAGCCTGGACACCTGATCTGGTCCTTTTACAGCCTGGCTGAGGTTGTTTAATCTCCACTAGAACCTGCTTTTGTCAGATGCTAAAGCAAACTTGCAGGTACCATACTCAGCGCAGCGATTTCTGCTTACCTGGAACATCAGGCACAGCAGCTACTCCTCTTCTAGCTGTCAGGATGAAAGTGAGAAGCATCTTTCTGGCCTTAGTTCAGGCCAACTCCTGTTAATCACTGGATACTACAGCATTCCTTTAAAGCTCAAATCTTTCTGCAGGGCTGAAAATTAAATACTTTTCAGGTGGTCTGCTAAGAGGCTTCTGAGTGCCTAGAACCATGGAGGGAGCATCACTGCACTAAACTCATCTACTGGAGCATAAACCTGTAGCAGGGGCCGTGAAGTGCTGGTGTAACATTGATGCAAATCCTCTGCATCTGTGACTGCTCTCAGTGGCCCATCACTCCTGGGCTAACAGTGAGAAACTGCACTTTTCCTTCCATGTGCAGCCTTTCCAGCCCTGGTGAGTGACTAGGGGAAATCAAGGAAGGAAAGTGAAGGTAAATGCTAGGGAGCCTGGTCTTTCTCCAGTGCTTTCCACCCGGGCAGCTCACAGAGCTGCTGAAATGTTGATGAAATCTACCTCCCAAAATGCTGAGACTTGGAACAGCAGCCAGAGCTGTGGTGATCCTTGCCTTCCAGAGCGGGAACATCCTGAAATATTCCGAGTTCTTCTTAAGTTTTCTTTATCACAGGGATTTACGTAATGCAGTGTAAGGTGGATGTCACGCTACAGTCAAGAACGCAGATATCATCATCCTGGTAGGGAGCCTGGGGGAGGGATGCCAGCTCCAGAGGTGGCAGGTGCTAAGGGCTTCATCTGGTGACGCCAGCAGCCCCATGGGCTGCCCCTCAGCTGGGGCATTGCAGGTCTTTCTGCTCCTCATTGACACCATCTGAAAATAGCTCCTGGATAACAGGCTCCCAGCACCGAGCGATGTGCGGGGCTCAGTGCTGCGAGCCAGTGTCAAGAGCAGCGCAGAAGCCAGTGTAGGAGCAGACAAAACCGCCTATTCTGACTTCATTCGCGGCGTCTAATATTAGCTCACCTGCGGGTATGACAGCTCTGCTGGCAGGCAGCCAGAAAGTCCCTTTTCTCTCCCAGCTTACACAGTTCCCTTATGGTAGCAGCGGCAGCCCAATTAACAGAGCTTTTTTCCGTCTTCCCTGCTCCCATTGACTTGGCTTGTGCCGAAGTGTTCTTGATGGAAGATCAGTGTGTTTAAGCAGATGGACTAAGGCTGAAGAGCAAATTGTTTTAATCAATCTCCCCCCTTTTTTCTTTTTTTTTTAAGGACACCGAGTACTTACTGAGGTGGTAAAGCAGCATCCGTAATTTCACAAGGCAGCAGGCTTGTCTCTAAGGAGCTTCTGTGATTTTCTGGATACCGTGGATACGGGCAATTAACTTGCAACACAAACTTGGCCTTTCCCCAAGGGCATTTGTACTTGCCGCCTGCTCCAGGATATGCGGGGGAATCTGCAGCTACCATCAGCCAGTGGGCAAAAGAGCCTGACTTCCTCCATGTGTCCTAGGATTTTGCTTCTTGGGGAGAGATGCCAGGGACAGCCCTGTTTTTTAGAGATGTTAGAGATCATTTGTGATTGCCTCATTTTGTTGTCAGGCAAGGTAGCCCTCTGGATGCAGCGCTGTGGATGGTATGGCAAACATTGCATTTAGCTGGGAAAATAAAGATGTAAAACCCTATCTTGGGAAACTTGCTCCCTGCTCCAGCTGGTTCACTCAGCCATTTCTAGGAGCAGTTCCCAGACGGTGTGAGCAGGGCTCCATGGTGACCCTCATCTGGACTGGGCTCAGGAGCGAGCAGAAGTGAGTCTAAATAGGGCCAGCAACAGCAAGTGCTTTCCAGGGACTTCATCACAAGCTGGTGGGTTATTTTTGACAGTCATTTACAACTTGATTCAGTTTATGCACTCTTAAATATTTCCAGTGGAGGTATTCGCTTTAGTGAATATTCCCAGTGGGATAAGTAAGCCGCTGTAAGGAATCTTAGTGTGTGACTTTTTAGTCACCTGTTGTGGATCTTCCATGGGCTGCCAGGGATCCAGAGGCTGCGGTTCGAGGAGGCTGGCGAGGCCAGTGCAGCACTGCTGCTTTAGCAGCCCCTTCCAAAAAGGACGCGTTGCCCTGCTACGGCGGCGGCCTGGGAAACCATCCTATCTGCTCCCAGCCTTGAGTGCAGGCCGGGCCTGGGTCCTCTTGGAAGTGACAGCGCAGGCGAGTGTCTCTGTGATAAGCGTAAGGTCTGCAGGGAGACAGGGAGGCCGTCGGCTTTGCTGGCTTGTAGGCCAGCAGATACCGTGGAGGCAGCTCAGCTATGCTGAGGGCAACGCTGTGGCCAACCTGTCACCGTGGGGCCACCAGCTGCCTGCAGCACACCCAGCTGGGGAATGACGGGCTGCATCGGGACACATCCTAGCCAGGCACACGAGCGTTAGCTTTGCTTTCTCTGAGTGTGCCTGTATGGGTAGGAGTGGGGACTAAAACCCAAGGAAAACTGCTTGCATTTTAGTGGCGGTATGAATTGCCATGTGCTGCTGCGTATTCTTTGCTGCATGCAAAGGGAAATTATAAACTGAGGAAATGAAAGAAGCTGCATGCAAAGGAAATTATTAATTATCACTGCACATATTTTTATTGCTAATGATTTTGGGTTGTTCTGAGTGGCAATAGGAACTGTCTCCATGTGTGTGGGTGGATAACAGATACTTAAAAGATGGTATAATTTGTATTCCTGCTTTCATTTGGCCAAGACTGTCAGGGATCTGCTGTTTGTCACTGGTTTCTGAAACTTTTAAGTAAGAGTAAGACTATTTGTGCTGCACTGGGTTGTGTAGAACAACAAAGAGAACTTGCCTAAGGACCGGGCACCCAGTGGCAACCAGAGACTAATAACCTGGGAGATGTTGCTGCATCTGTTTACTCTTTTGTATGTCTGCAATATCAGAGATATTAGCTCCAGGTTGTGCTTGATCCTGTTCTCCTTCCTCCCTTGGAACTGGAAGATGCCTGCTCTTTCCAAGGAAGAGTGGCAGGGCACTTCAGGGGTGTGTGTGGTTTGTCTCCCATGGCCGTGGTGGGGGGAAAGGTGGTTGGCACCTTCACTGTCACTCTGCACCTTCCTGTGCCCTGGAGCTCCCTGCAATAACTACCATCCAGCTCATCTAGCTCCTGTGCTGCTGTCGTTGGTCATGCGGCACTGCTCACTGGGGCCAGAAGGGCACTAATGGTACCTTTCTCCTCTCCTGTACGTTTTCAGAATGGATAAAGACAGAAGGGAGCTGCAGGAATGCCCAAGAAATGTCCTCTCGCAGCTAGGTGTGGAGCTCCGCTCTCACCTGGTACTATGGCTCACTAGAGCTTTGGGCTCCACTGAAGGGGCATCAGTGAAAGAGTCATCATGAGGAGAAAAAAAATCGTTTTTCTGCTTGTAGTCTTCCCTTTTGATGTTGTGTGGTGTTGTGGTTGGATCTTATATGTGCCCTATTACACTTCTCTTGTCTGTGTTTCTGCATCACCAGGAAGAAAAGAAAAACAGTGGAGGGGGGGAGAAATGCAGCCCTCCACCCCAGCTCCATGGTGGGTTGTTACTGTTGAAGTATGACTAATGCTAAAAATAATTCTAGTGTTGCTATAGAAACTTCCTCTGTTGCTACGTGTGAACCTGGAGAGGATTGTACCCTCTCTCGGTACCTTGCTTTTCCCATCCCCGAAGACGTGCTGGCCCCCAAGCAGCACTAGCACAGGCACACCAGATCTCACCTGCTCCTGTGCCAGCCTTGCTGGGTTTCCCACAGCTCCTTCTTTGCACCAGGGGACAGGAAGAGAGGTTGCTGTTAGCCTACCTAATTCCATCCACTTCTATTTTCCAGTGCTCCCAGCTCCATCTAGCACATTTTTCTGCCCCTACTGCCTTCACACAACTCCCAAGATACCATTGGCCGCCTTTGACACAGGAGCACATTGCTGGCTCGTGGTCACCTTGTCCACTGTCATCTCCAGCTCCCTCTCTGCAGAGCTGTTTTCCAGCTGCTTAGCCCCAAACCTGTGCTTGTACATGGGATTATTCCTCCCCAAGTGCAGGACTTGCCCCTTCGTTTTTTTTTTGAACTTGATGGGCCTCCTGTCTACCCATTTCTCCAGCCTGCTGAGGTCTCTCTGAACAGTAACACAACCATCTGGTATAAACCCTCTTCCCCATTTTGTATAATCTGCGAACTTGCTGAGGATACACCTGGTATCATTGTCCAGTTCATTAATGAATGGTTGAACAGTATTGGCCCCAGTATCTACTACTGAGTCATGCCACTAGTGAGTGTCTTCCAGCAGGAGCCTGTGCACCTGATCACAACCCCTTGAACCCAGAAAATCACCCAGTTTTCAATCTACCTCACTGTCTGTTTAGTCTGTGTTTCATCAGTTTGGGTTTGAGGAAGTTACTGGAAGTGTGGAAATGCTTATTAATGTCAAAGTGTCCTTGGCCATTCCTGGGAAGTTGCAGTTTCCTGTTGTAGGACCATCTTTCTTACCATCTGTGTCATCAGAGGGATGAAACACTAAAAGGAGAGTTGTTGCCCTTGACCACTGCATACATCTTCACAATTCTGTCATGTTGCTCAAGAGCAGGGCAGTTTCTAGGACAAGAGCTAGATACCTCAGGTAGAAAACTATCTCAGGGGGCATCAGCTGGCTAACTGGGATCTCTCCTTTTTTCTAGCCCCATGCTGCAGTGTGCATGTCTGAGGGTGTTTCCCCACTGTAACCCAAAATAATGGCATTGTGTCAGTCACTCAAGGGCATTCCCTGAAATGGTCCCATTTTTGAAAAGAAAAATTTCAGGGAGAGATTTAGTTTTATTTCCTCTTCTCTTCTTATAGTACTTGTTTTACTTCAGTTCCCAAAGAAACCATAAAAGCTGTTTAGCTTGTATGAGGAGAGCACTGCAGACTGCCTTCTCTGCAAATACCGAGGTGCTGCAAGGATGCTGAAGAAGGCTTAAGAGTAGAAGGAGAAATGAGCAAAGTTTCTGGGAATTTCCCTTTCTACATCAAGACACAGGAACACACATTATTCTCTGCCCCTTTGGCAAACAAGGACAACAGGACTCTCCCCACTGACACGTGTGCCAACTGATCCTCTTTTTGTCTCTCTCACAGCATGAAGCTGGTCAAACCTGCCCCACAGCCACTCGGCAAAATCCTTTTCCTGGCCTGGTGCCACTTCATTCCATATGTTATGGTCTAGGAGACTATTCCCTCTGGAAAGAAAGGCCTCGTGAGCATGATGTTGCAGTGTGAAAGACTGCACAGTGAGGAGCAGGTTGTGCCCCATCTGACCTCTGCATCAGACGGGTTTTACACAGTGCTCTTTTGTTTGAAACTTGGCAATCCTGCATTGCTTGCAATTAGAGGAGCTTCGCTGTTGAACCATCAAATAGTTTGCTTAAATTTCAAACTGTGATTCTGCTTGTCTAAACATTATTGAAGCTGGATGGAGTCCCATTTAGGATGTCGCCTGATGAACTAGAATCCAAAGATCTAACATCTTTTGTGTTTTTTTGATGTGAATATTGAGCTTCATCTACCTTCTTTTGAAGCCAGTGAATGTAGGATCTAGCCCTTTTGCCATATGTAGGGCAAATAGATTTGGATAAAGTAGGAACCAGACCAGACCTATGAATCAGTCTCGACCTGCATCATTTGAGAAGTCTGAATCCAAAAAAAATAAACTAAGTTGGCTTTTTTTTTAAGTTGTTTCCATTTTTATAGCCATCTACAATTTCTGAAGTCAAACTCCTGACAGACACTGTCCTATGGGAATTCCAGTCTGATTGGAAGTAGGAACTAAATTACAAGAAATTTGTTCACAAGATCTATGAGCAGTAGTACAGTTGCCAAAGATTTCATTGCACTAGTATCAAACAAATATAAACCTAGCATTTTCAGTATGAGTACTAATTAATATATGAATACACATAGGGCAGAAACTGAACTGTCAAGTTTGAATGTGAATTCCTTTCCTTGGCTAAAGTTATGATATGCAGACTCTGACTTAGTCTTTTAGGTGGAACATTTTAATCTGGATGGAATATTGGGAACGGGAGCTCTAATTTGGGCTGTCCCTATTTTTCCTTGCTAATTGCTGGAGAAAACCCAAAAGGGTACAGAGTTTTTAGTCTGTTTTGTTTTTCCAAAGGACTTCAGGCCATTGGATGGTCTGAACATCCTAAGTATAGGATGGAAAACTCCATGAGAACAAGTTCCCACATGGTATTCCATTTCCCACTGTTGTTCCATATAAGCAGACATAAGCCCTTCCAGAGGACTTGATTCAAGCTTGATTCCAAAAGTGGACCTAAGCCAATATTTCTGTGGAGACAATTTCTACTATATTTCTGGTGAAACTTTTCCACTTTGAGATACCAGAAACCAGATAGAAGTTTCACTGAGCACTAGTCCCGAACTCTTCAAAACTTTTGGCCTGCTTCACACAGCAGGTGATTAGTTTGGCAAGGAGGATATTGCCAATACATAATTCTAATGAAGAGTTTCCAAGAGAGAAGGGAGTGTTTTGGTTTGAAGGAACATGACAGGCCTTCATATAGAACATCATAGTCTGCATATATTTCATGCAGATAATAATTACGCGTGCTTTCCCTTTGCTCTAATTTTCCATTTGTAGTTTGGAAGCACTAATGCAGAGCTTCTGTCATGCTTCACCAGTCCTGTTTAATTACCTGGTAAGATCATCAGGGTAAGAATACTTAGCACATAAAGCAGCTCCAAGACACTTACTGAATGACAAATGCAGTTTCCCAAATCCTTTTTGCATCTCTGTCTACAAAAGCATGCACCGTTAGCTTCTTCAGCAACCTGCCCTATGTGCTATCCCAATGAAAGGGTTTCCAGATGGTTTTACTCCCTGCAGCTCTTGTGGCTGGTTTGACCTGGGGTTCTTTGGACAGACCCTTCACTGGCATGTGAGGGTTTGTTTGAAGTAACGTAACTTCTCCTTGAACATGTAAAAGTGCACACACGCAAAGTTTGTCCTCTGATGTTTCCAGATTTGATCAGGAAATATCCTGACTATGTCCTGCCACAGAGAAAGAGAGAAATGCTTTTGCAAACTGTAGGCAGCTGGGTGCAATAGTTACAGTGATAGGTTCGGATATCTCACCTGGGTTTCTAGTGTCTCCTGGCTTTGGCTGGTTAGTTTTGCTTGGTATTTCTGTGTGTATCAATTATTACACAAAGAAAAGCTGCTCAGGGCAGCTTAACTTCCTTTGTAAAATGCTTTGGAAGAAAAATGTCGTGTCTGTAGGAAGTCGCTGCATTAAGGAGGTAACTCTTGGTGTTTAACCAGGATTTGATGACAGATGGGCTTAAATGCAAAGCAGCTTATTATGAAGTTTTGTTGCCTGTGACAGACCTAGGGAAAGTCATGTGGGGTATGTAACTGATCCAGCTGAGGCGAAGTGCAATCATGATGCTGGATGACAGCTGATAGCATTGCTTGGGAGGAAGATATGAATATTTGCAACAAATTGTATGAGTGTTTGGGGGAGAAAAGAAGGGGAAAATAGAGTAGGATTTGACAGACACACTGTTCTGTCATCTAATAAAGCCACTCCCGACAGCACACAAATTAGTGCCAGACGATGAGACCACTAAACATAGAAGGGAAAATGCATCAGTGTCATTGTCAGGCTATGGACTAAGGGAAAGAGTATGCGCCCCTCCCTGTTAGAGCTGAGTTGTAGAATTTGCAGGTTAAAAACCAATCAGATTATTTTATCCTTCATGTGTTTTCCCTAGTCCCCATCCTTTCTTTGGGGCACCCCTTGGAAGGTGAAGAGGAAATGTTCCTCTGAGATGGAGGAAGAGACTCAGCAGGGGTAGAAGTGTTTGGTTCCTTGCTTGGAGGGTTTTCCTCACAGCTCCAGGATTTCTGCCATCAGAGAGGAAGGAATCACAGCAGCTTGCACAAGGCAATCAGATTCATATGTTTGGAGCAGTTGCATGGTTGGTGACAAACAGGGAAAGAAAGGCCCTGCATGAAGCTCAGATTAGGAGAGAAAGAAGGAACTAACAGTGGGATGGAACTGGGGTGGATAAGGAAGGACCAGCATTTCTGAAAGGAAGATTGGGCTGATAAAGAAGTGGCTTAGGTGCTTGCAGGTCTCCTTAATGGGCCTCGCTCTCCACCCTTGCTGTTGACTGTAGCACTCTGATAAGGTTGCCAAAAGGCACCGCTGTTTCTGCTTAAATCTGGTGTGAATGAATTAAATGTCATCAGCAGCCCTAGTCCAGACCCAGCACCATGAATAGCCCTTCTCCTGGCAGCAAGAAAGCATTGTCCTCACCTCCCCAGTGCCAGCCACCCTTGTGGGTTAGTGGCCATCCCTCCCTAGAGGCTTGGCATGAGCCCAGACGGAAGCAATATCTGGAGGGAAGGACGCTGCAGTCTGTAGGATGACTGCATGGAGGGGCTCACAGAGGGAGCTCTGAAAGCAGGTAGCAGCATGCAAAGACCTCTGCCCCTCCTGAAGCCATGGCAGCAAGGACAGCACTGAGATCTTTGACTCCTCTGCTTACCCTAGTCAAACCTTTTGTAAAAAATTTTGTATCTGCTGGATCCTGTTTGCATGAAGAGTGGGGTAAGTGCCCTACTTTGCAGGGTGAACTGAAAGGGGAGACTGTGGTTGTTGCTTCGTCTGTCACTGTTCCTGCAGGCAGGTTGTGCTGTAGTTCCATGCTGCTGTGTGGAGGGGCTCAACCCTGCTTGGACCAGGCAACACTGTTGTTCTAGGGGATGTTGTTCTGAGCAACATTTGTGGAAGGACTATGATCCTTGTGTGGATGCCTTCTTGCTGATTCACCCCCTGCAATCCAGTCTCTGTGGAAATTGTGCAGGTTGACTGTGCTGACTTGTCCGCAGGGTCAGGTGAAGCCTGATACATAGAGCCTTCCAGTAGCACAGCTTGGCTCCTTCACACCTGCTTGGACTTTAAGGAGTTGGGCTTTGTAATGATCAGTTAAACAGAGAGCCCTCAGCAGGACCATCAATGGAAATGAGTCAGTGACCGGCTGTTCTGACCTGTCAATATTATGGCCTTACGCAGCTTTGAGAGGATGCTGCTTGGTGGCTATACTGCTACCTTGGATGTCACATCTCAAACCGACACGAGGCAGCTGTGCATCAGTTAGCTTTCAAGGAGCTCATAGGTTTCTCCTAATGATAGAGAGTAGAGGGCAGCTGCTCCTTGTTTAGAGTGAGACTGAGTTTCACCAGAGCAACAAATCCCATTTTGTATGCTGCCTTCTTTATCTAGGAACATCCAAGATAGAGTCTGTGGTTGCCATGTGCTGTTTCTGTGCTAAGAGAAGAGGGAGATTTCAGCTGAAGTCCCAGATCCATTCTGTCTCTTCAGAAAATGAGTTTTCATTAAAATGTTGTTCTGGAGGTACCCAATTTTAGCATCTACAGTCCTGAGTGCTGAGGAACTTCAGTTTCTGAGCACAGCAGGAAGTGATTTGGCTCTAAGCCTTAAGGGCTGCAGGGAACTTTCCATATACATAGTCAGTATCTCTCTATAATTATATACATGTATATATGTATGTATTTCTTCTAGGTTATCTGAGAGACTTCTGCATCTCTCAGGCTAGTCAATTCCTAAAAAGAAGATCTACAGTCTCCAGTTTACTGTTAAGCAACAGATGATCTTCTGGAGTCATTTTCTTCCCTAGCCAACTTTCTTGTATCTTTTGTATTTCTCTGTGTGAGGATTTTTCTCATTATTTTCTGCTGAAGACAGTTGCATGGAACTTGAGTCTCAGTTGATCTTTTTGCTCATTTCCACCCACAGAAGTCTGTTTTATTTTTATAATTTTTTATTTTTATTTTTTTTGTAGCATCTTAAATACCTTGGTAACAAGAGCATGGGTCTTGGTTTGTAATGACTCTTTATAGAAAATCCTTTTCTCCATCCACCCCCTTTCCTATCTCCAGATCTAAACAACATAGCAGACATAAAAGAAATGCTCTTTGCCCAAAAGACCAAGAGGATTTCAGAACCTATGTTTCCTTTGGTCTCCTTCCTAATCATGAATACAGTCAGCTTTCTTCTCAGACAAAAGTCTGCTAATTCAGACTCATGAGGTGAAGGAGAAATGCTGCCTCTGATCTAAAGCTCAGTGTAGCCTGTATAAAGCTTGGCATTAACTTCAAGGGGTCTTAGCTGAGACCTTTAGTCACAGCTGTGCTAGGTTTATCCAACTGGATGAGCCTTGGGCTTCTGACCAGGCAATCTGAGAGCAGCTCTTTCCCCAGCTGTGTCAGGGCTGTCCCGAATACCATGTATTGGCCCAGAACTGCCTTCTGCAGCCTTCCTAACAGGCAGACTTATCTCCTGCGAGCGGAATGGCAGCCAGAGTGGTACCTGGCATAATTTGAGTCCTCTTTGTTGTGCCATGCTGGAACTCGTGGCCATTCGCCTGTCTCCACAGCAACTAATTCTGAAGCCTGGCAGGGAATTAGGAATAAATATGTGCAGCAATGGCGTTTCTTTTGATGAGTAAAGAGCTTTCCTACAAAAAGGCAAGAAAAACTAATACATACAACAGTATCCAATTTGCAAAATGCTCTCTAAGTTAAGGTCTGTATTTTCAGACCCTCCTCAAAAGTATGTGGAGCAGACAGCTTGCATGTGTGTGTGATCCTAGCAGATGTCTGTATAGTTAAATGTATTTAAATGTATTCATGGGCCTGGGTGGTTTCATTGCTACTAATTCTCTTTTGAGAGAGAATAGTGTTTTTTTCCATGTGATTAATGCTTCATGGTGATTTGAGGTGGGTTTCCTGAGCCATAACTTCTAGTTTGGTGGTCACCAACCCAAATCTGGTTTGAACACCATCGAAGCTGCAGTGCAGGATTCCATATGGAGCCAGTTGAAGAGCAGTCATATGGCAAATGTCTCCAAAGACCTTCAAGGCTGATATTATAAGTTATATACACCAAGGTAAAAATAGGTCCAGGTTACCTATGCTGTCACTGGCAGAGGTGCACATGGAAATGCCAGGATCATTGAGATCTAGGTTCATCCTTAAGCAGTAGAAAATAACCCTGTGATCATCAACTACAGATGAGCTGGGTTTTCACCTGGATGTTTGTAGGGCTAAAATCTGAATTTCTTTGCTCTAGGGGCTCAATAGTGTGTGTGATACAATTACAGGGTTTCAGAAACTAAAACCAGGATAATTGCATTATGGTCAAATGACGAAGACTCATGAAAAGAGAAGATAGTCAGCTGTTTGCTGAGCTGCACAGCCACACAAACTTCCTTTGCAGAGTTAAGGTAATCAGTAACATCAAAAAAGATTTGTCTTAGTGAAGAAGTCAGGGATGGTCTGAGGTCATCGAGTACTTGCTCTCATGGTCTTGTAAAATCCTGTTGTTTATAAGCAATATGTCAGATGTGACTAAGATGATGAGTATCTCTACCTAGTGTTTCTCAAGTAACCCCATACTTTTGGAAGCTGTCAGCAAAATGTGACTTAAGAAGCACAAAGTCCTCTGAGATGGGAGTGTGGGGGGAAGATTTCTTGCTTTTCCAGGTTCTTCCTTCTCTATCACAACAGCTGTGTGTTTTCTTTGCCTTAGTACTTGCTGTACAAGGAAAAGTCCAGGCTGCTACGCTCCAATGTAGCTAGCAGATATCCAAAAGAGAGGCCAGATCCCAGAGGCAGTAATTCAGACATCACCCTGCCAATCTCACCCTACAGATTGCACCCGTCATTGACGGTATTTGTAAATCCTGCATCCATGAATTAACCTCTTAGAATGTTCAGGAGAACAGAGGAAATTCGCTGCCTTTTGGTCCTGCTTTTTAGTTTTTCTCATATAGAAAACAGAAGTTCCCCTGCCTGGAAGAGCTCTTCCCAGGATTAATGCTGATGGCATGGAGAGCAGGATGTGGTCTCCAACTGGATTTAATCTCTGTCAAAAGAACCTGCAAAACTTTGGCAATCAGAAAGAGAAAACATATGCTTCTGTCTTTGTTCCACTAGCATCCTCATCTTCCCCAAAACTTATTTAGAGGAGAATTAAAATATTAATACTTACGACCACAACGGAAACAAACTCCTATGAAAGGGAAGGAGCCGTGATCACAAGTATTGCCTTGGAATTCAGGGCTCCACTGCCTTGCTGTTACCTGTGTGCTTTGGTGTAGAGAGGAGTAGGTGAGACCCACGGAGGGAGCAAGTGACATTGGAGGGGAAAAAAAAAAGTACAAAACCCACCAGCTGCCCCAGACATGGTTACAGCTACAGAGAAGTGGGAGCAGAAGATAAATGTTTTTAGTGATTACTCATGATCAAAAAGTGAAATAAGTTTGGCTTTTGTTGGCATTTTTACTGGTAAGGTAGAAGTGTTCTTGTGCAGATGTTTATGTGAGAGATGGCAGCATCCAGAGAGAGACAGTCACTCAGAGCAGAGTAACAGAGAGACTGGAGAAAACTACATGTGAAGGATGTGGCAACAGTTAGGAAAATGACTGTAGAAATGATTGCTTTTTTCCTTAATACCTCCACTCCCGTCTTCTGGGTTGACACATCACGTGTGCTCACTGAACTAACAGCAATTGTCAGCTGGATCTCAAGTCACCCTGTGCATCCACAACAACTAATCCCTCTCTCTGACTCTATTCCAGAGGAAAGGAAACCATCAAAGCAGCCCAGGCAGGTGCTGCTGGGACCCGACAGGATTTCTGCTCTCCTTTGCGAGCAGCGCAGAGCAGAACGCGCGTTGCTAATTAAGAAGTCATATTTGCAGGGAGGCATTAGCGTTGTTGATGGAGGTATTGATGTTGCTCTTGAGAAAGGAGGAGATTAGCAAGGCAGAACCATTCTGGCGTGTGGGCCCTGAGAAAGAGAGGAAGTTGCACAAGTGGATATTTTTCAAGCCAAAGGGGATGAAAGCAGCAAGGAAAAGAATAATTATTCTTAGTTCAGAGGAACATGTTCCAGATAATGGGGAAGAAAGTCAGTTTTTACAGGCTGTGACATAATGTAAAAGGAGTGTGGATATATATTTTTTTAAAGCTGAAGGATTCTGAAAATAGATGTAATTAATTATGTCCTTTTGGAGGTGAAAATTAGGATAACCACAGTGAAAAATTCATGATGATGTAAGGGTTTTTTTTATTCCCAATCATTTTTCCTTATCTGATCCTCACTTCAGCTGGAGTTGGCTTGTTTTTATTCTGTTGAAAGATCTTTTACAGTAGTTTGCCTGAGACCCTTCCAGCAAAGCTTGCAGCAAGGTCTCCTTCCACATTGTTGTCATTAGCTTTCAGATACAGCTGGGTCTGTGTGAAGATTCAGCTTTCCACTACAAGCATCTTCAGTAACCACAATATAAAGTTGCCTGAAATTTCTAGGGATGAGACAAGATAAAGCAGAATTCTGCTAGTCAGCATGGTAGTTGGCCTCACCACTTTTCAGGCTCTAAAGAGCATGGACTGCTTAGACACAGCACATCAAAGATCATTTATCCCCCACAGGGAGGACAGAAACAACCAAATGTTAAGTAGAGGCTGAAAGGGGAAGAAGCAGAATATGTTTTACTGATGTAATTTGGGACTAGCCCAAAGTATACCCGTGAGAGAGATAGGGGGAAGTAAGTGTCAAAACAGTAATGTCCAGTAATGCTGATTCCTTTGCATTCTGTAGATAATGGTTGAGAGAATATCTTTAGATTTTATGGTACATCAGACATATGCTTTGTGCCCATAGTCATAACTTAAATGCCATGTCCTTGCCCAAAGGAGCTTTCAATGAACCGAAGATTGTTATTTTATAAAGACATATGACCAGTGCTAAACAAATTGCAGTTAGCTTTTTCTTTTTCTTTTTTTTTTTCCTGCTCATGCAATCAATTACTGTATACGATGTGAAACCAGGATATTGGTTGATTGCACTGTCAGGTGCTCTGATTCATTCTTTTCCACAGATACTGCCCCTGGAGATGGTTCCTGATCCATGGCTGGGCACCTTCTGAGAAGTTCTCACAGCGAGCTCTGAGGAGACTCTATTCGCTGTCCTCCCTGAGGCCCTGGCCATCCCTTGCAACATGTGGCTATGCACATTCACTCACGGGAGCCTCTTAAATGAACAGAGACCCTTGCCAGCACGCGAGAGTCCTTCAGAAAGGACAGGCATGGGACTATGGCCCATATATATATATGATGTGTGGCCGAGGACAAGGAGGGAGATTAGCGGGGAGGGAACCGCAGCGGCCACGGCCCAGTTGCTCTCGGGTATGTGCATGTGTCGAGGCACCTGTGCCGGGCAGCCTGCGGGTCCCCGGTGAGGGGGCAGTGGGGTGTCTGCAGCAGCCGTGACAGCAGCTGCCTCGGCAGATGTAGAGGGAGGGACACAGAAGCATGGGGAGGACGGAAGAAGCCCAGACATGCATGGGAGGGAGGCACTGTTTTGTGTCCACCGTGTCTGTGAGCAGTTTTGCTGAGACAGTGAGCCCTCAAATGGACTGATCCAGTGCTGGCTGGCTCCCAGGTATGGGATGGACGCAGAAGAAGGTGAATCTTAGTCCCTTCCACAATTCCTCCCTTCTTATAAAACATGCATGGGTCCTTCAGCCTTAGGAAGCACCTATCATTGCAGGTGAAGCAGAAGCTCTGATTTGGGTTTTAACTACTGGGCTTTGGCTGGTAGAGGAGCTGTTGTGCTTTTCTTATGACCTCAGAGATGATGGCCTGGAGCCTAAGAGGTGAGGTTTTCCAGAGCAGAATGTATTTCTGCCTATTGCATGATTTTTTTTCTTTCCTGCCGTAGTGAAAAAAAAAAAAAAAATCAAACTAACTCAGGCCAAAACGATTTGGGTGGCAATAACAGTAGGTGTCCAGTGCTTAGACCCATGGCAGTGTTGCAGACCTGATCAACTTACTCATTTTTAATCACGGGTAAGTTGGCTTGTGGGGCAAGAGTCTCTGGAGTTGAAGGTAAGAAGGACACCTTCTCTCAAAGCTAAACTGGGCCAGATTGTGGAGAGTTTGTCATAGGGAGCACTGGGGAGAGGACTTTAAGTGGTGACATCTAGCAGGTGACCTCCGTTCTCTCAGTTCTGTCATATTTTTCCTGTTAGTCAGTGAAGACGGACCCATTAATGTAAAGATGGGTACACAAAAAGAAAGCGGAAGTGGCACACTTTCCTAGAAGCTGTTTTGCTTGGAGGTTGTTTATATTTCATCCAGCAGTGCTCAAAACATGATAGTTAAAAAGGCCTTAACAGACTCTTGACATACCTATAAACAACTTGGGGAAAAGAAGGTTTGTCTGTTTTTAATTGCAGGTAAATTTACTTTATTTCTAATGGTGTTCCTTATGTGTGAGTTAAGTTTCCAGACAGTGACAGGCTAGCTTCACTGACAATGCTCATGCTCTTCTTTCTGTGTCTAGTGAAGGCAACCATGCTGCCTTGTCTTAGTCTTTTGCCACCTATGAAATATACTATAGAATTAAGTATGCTATAGTAATTAAAGATGGAGAAGGTCTGTGGATGTTGGGCACAGAGTCTGTCCTCTTGCAAAACAGAACAGAAGTTCCAAGTGACATCATTTCAGGTATGAAATCCTTTTAGCCAGAAGAGATCAGTTTATTTTCATAATAGCATTCCTGAGAGCTACTGCCCAGGAATCTGGGATTCTGTAATTGATTTTGTTTTTCCGTATGTTGAAGCTGCCTAGCAGAAAGTGTTTAGTCTCACATCCCCCTAGATTATTTTGTGAATGTTTCTTTCATCTTAGATCACAGACAGGCAAGCATCAGCTCACAAGGTGTCATGTACTAGCTACTGAATATAGAACTGTAAGAAGCAGAAAGCACAGGCTCTGCTTTTCTAATTAGTTCGTGCATCTGCTTTGTTAGCTGATCAGAAGTCCAAGAGCATAAGGAGTATTCAGCCCAGGACACTGATAGCCAGGCAGTGAGATCATCGACAATTCTTTCCAAGAGTGAAGGTTAAGGAGTCCTCCTCCTAGGTCCCAAAATAGATTTCCTGTTGAAAACCCAGATAGTTACACTATTTCAGTATTACAAGTCACTTACCATTATGTGAGGAGGTATGAACCATGGTGGAGCTTATACCACCATGGCTTCCCTTATGGCTTCCAACAGACCACCCACGGGTGAAGTCAACTCATTCTGCGCTGTTGCCATTTAGTAGCTGGGCAGATGAGTTTATTCTTGGTCCTAATAGGTCTTTCAAAGGGCATAGATAGTCCAGTTGTCCAGAAAATAATTTTGTATGCTTGTAGATGCAAAAGCTTGTATACTGTATGGAAGAATATGATAAAAGATACTTGTATTAGCTTTCAGTATGCCTCAGAAAAGCTGGTGTGTTCATCAGAAATATCAGATTTTTTTTTCTCTATCATCATATGAAGCAACATAAAGCAAAGATCCTCTGTATGGGACAACTTTGTGGGGAATTCGTGGCTTTTCAATACCCTAGAGAGAAGACTGAAACTCTACAGCCAGAATGGGTGTTTTCGTAAGCAGGTGTGGCCATAGGGAAAACATCTGAGACATGGAGTGCATGTTCTTGCCAAATGTGCAGTGTCTTGTTTTCAGAAACTGGAGCAGCGCTCATTTGTTTCACACATTTTAGCTCATCCATCCATCTTCTGAACATCTGACTGCCTTAGCATCGCACCTTTAGCAAGTCTGAAGAGCAGCACTGCAAAATGACAAGCCATATGTGTGGGACTGAGTCAGTTCTCCCCACCAAGTTGCTCTTGTCTGGCACCAGCCCCGCTCAAAGAGCAGTGCTGCTTTTGCTTCCCCAGCACTACCAGGCCTTTTTCTGAGAAATGGCCAAGGTTCACAAGTGTCAGACTGGGTCAGACTTCCCAGCGTGGAGTGTGATGAACTTTTTTGGGAGATGGTTTACCGAGCTCCACTGAGTATTGAAGGTCACATCTTTGGGGAAAGCCCTTTGTTCCAGCAGCTGCCTCTGTGCTTTACATGAATCTGGTAAACGGTTAAATTGGCTCTGTTATCCAATGCAAGTTTGTCTTGCAGGTGATGGCAACGATGTATTCTGGAAAATATTTGATCTCCTGGAAACGCAAACTTCTGCCTATTGCCCTTATTAATCTATTAGCCTCAACCAGGACTTCAAGTTAATGTTACTTCTATGCTTAGCATTCAGAACGAGAGGATTCAGTCTGCTCTGTTTACCATTTAGTTAAGAATAGAATAATTACATGTGTTTAGTTCTCAATATGATAAAACCCAGATCTGACACAGTTGCTGATCTTGTCTTAATCTTAACAGCCGACACAGACCTAGGTCTAATACGAGGGACCCGTTCTAAGCCTATCTATAAAAGGAAACAGGGAGATCTGCAAGTGTGTGCCATAAATACAGAATACTAACCCTTGTGTGGGATGGCTGGATATCCTCCTCTTTAACCCCTACTCTCCTGAATCTCCAGCAGGAGGCACAGAGCCCACCCAATACAAGGTCTGTTTTGAGGTCTGAAAGAACCCGATGCTGTCAGCTTTTCCATTGACCCTTCTGTCATAGCAATAAACCCCTAATCTGGAGTAGAGCTCAAATCAAGGAGTTGGATGGAAAAGAAGTAGGGTGGAAGTGCATTCCTGCTTCCAAGTTTTGGGGTTCTTGAGCTGTAGTTGTGTGGAGGTTCTTGGGTTAGGAAAAGTGAGTCTGAAGATCTGGGGCTATTTTTACATCCTGCAATGCTCATTGGGACATAATTAGGGCTCCTTTTTCCAAGTATCTCCTCTCTTTAGGCTTTTGGTTGGAAATCTGTTTTATTTTAACTGGCCAAGGACTGTAAAGCAAGTGTTCTGGTTAGGGCTTTTTATTTTGGGGCATGGAGATGCCAGGCTTGTATTTCCTTTGGTCCCAGATCAAATCATGTTTCACCACTGTGAGCTGCCCTGTAGATTTTATTTAAAGCAATAATTTTATGTTATATACTGTTTATTGGCAGGAATAGATTTTTCCCACTTCCATGCCAAGCCTTACTTGCCTGTGCACCTGCGCTGTGAACTGGATTAGAGTTTTCCTTTCTCCATGTTGGACTCGTTTCTTTCCAAAGTAGCTGGGAAATGGGGAGAGGCATGTGTTGGTGGGACACAAGGGGCTGCAGACGTGAAGGTGCACTGCTGTCGAATGCTTTAAGTCATGAACTGTGCTTAGGATCCAGGAACTGTGCTTAGGATTTCATCTCCTGAGAGAGCTGGGAGATGGGGATGCTGTGTGATGCCCATGTCGGAGCTGCTGCTTGTCTCTGGTCCTTGTGTGCCATTCACATGGTTGTCTTGAAAGAGGCAATAATATGAGTCCTCCAGTTTCTCTAGTCAGGATGGCCACCAGATTAAAAAACTGGAGCAAAATTAATCAAGACCTGGTATGCAGGCACAATAGACAGATGCAGAAGACATGTAAATGCACACACCATAATTGTCAGGCCCGGAGATGCAGGTTGTACTTCACGTGCTGTACATACAGTACTTTGGCACACAGAATAAGGAGGGGTCAGGCGAAATGGGAAGCCTGTCCTTGGCTAGATGCTTCAGCTCTCTCCAACTCTTCCTTTTCCAGGGAGGAGACAAGGGGAGATAAGGGCCCCACCCCATAATCAAAGGCATTGGAGATGAGACACGTGTAAGACAGTCTTAATTATTAGCCGCATGGTTTAAATGCCATTGTAGTTTTCCTTCTGAGTGGTATGGTGAGTGAATGGCAGATAGTCCCTGGCTGGGAGAAGAGGAACAGGTTAGTCTGAAGCTTTCGCTTTTCCCAGCAAGAGGGTCCTTTGATGTCCCCGAGCCATGGCTCTCAGCCCACTAGCTCCAGGCGGTCTTCAGCCTGAAATGTGTGGCAGGCACAAAACAAGCAATTACATGGTAAACTTTCTACCTGTCCTTGGAGTCACAGGCTCATCTTTCTGAGCTTTTGTTTATCAATTTAAATATTATATGTTGTTTTGTGTGTCTCCTCTCCCTCCTGGTTTATGGTTTCACCTGATCATCTTTGCAGAACAAATGAACTATTCTTGGATACCATCCTCATGCTAGAAATCATAAACCTGGCAGCTGTCTGCATTCCCCCTATCTGAAATGCCCACAGCACATGAAAGAAGCCAACACGTGCTATCAAGGGGTCTGCTCTCCGTTAAGGTCACAAGTGCCCTGTCCTTGTGCATTAAGTTACACACAGCTCCTGCCTCTCACTCCTAAATCACTTTTTACTGCAAACTCAACATCCCCCAGACCTGGGAGCTGCCAAAAATCTTGTGTCTTTAAAAGGGAATATTTGAGAAAAAGAGTCAGGCTGGGATAAATCACAGGGAACAAAGTCAACACATGAATAATATAGATAGAAGAAATGAGGCCATGGGACGAATAATTTTATGGGTGGGATTTCAAAACCTCCTGCATCTCAGAGCTCCAGCTACATAAAATATGAGAATTGCTCCCTCTATATACTTTTTTAATTTTAAGAAAAGTTCACCTCCATTAGTATTTCCTTAATAGGGATCCTTTCTCTTAGCCATCCCTTTTAAAGATTGGGAAGGAGGCAAGGACTGCTTAGACGAGTGTCTCAGCTCATGGCTTCATCCCATCCAATACCAACCTGCAGAGGATTTCCACCTTCCTGGAAACATAGGAATGTCTAAGAATGCAGGCAATACTTTGCATCTAAGGAAATACAAATTGAACACAGACATGCTAGTCTCAGAAGGTCCTTTGGAGGAAATTGTTGTGTTTGCGGACACAAAGTTGGGAGTAGTTTTAGCTGTGCATGCTGTATTGGAGCACTGCAGAGGAGACTGGTGGCCTCATGGTGGGCCTGGGTCTTGGGCACCATAAAGACCCAGGGCAAACGTGGAGAAACCATGTTTCAGCTTCTGCCTGTCTCATCCTTATTGATGGCTGCTATGAGGAAGATAGCTCTTATCCAGTAAAATCAGGCTTCGAAGCTCCCCGGGCAGGGAGCACCAGGGTAGCTGGAGGCCACTGAGAAGATGGAGAAATGCTGTGGCCGTCACTTTGAACGTGGCTGCGGGTGTCAGGTGTGGGACTGTAAGTGCAGTGAGTTGTGGCTCCTCTGAGGACAGGAGGCGATGCAAGATGTGGCACAGTCAGGGGGAGCACTTTGGAATTTGTCACTTTTCCTCTGCTTAAAAAAAGAATCTTTAAAAAATTACATATTTTCACAGCATCTGTGGGGTATGACCTGCAGAAAGGAAACAGCTAGAAGAAGAACTACTTTCATGGAAGTAGTTACCGTTCACACTAGCACTGCCACCCACTTCTGCTGGATGCTCCTGCCTTTATTGACACCAAAAAATACCTAAGGGCAGGGCTTTGCCCACAGTTTGAGTGGCAAAAGCCATCTCTGCTGGAGGAAAAGCAGCCACAGCAATTCCGCCCTGGCGTATAGATGGGTGAGCAGATAAGTGACCTGGCTTAGCCTGGCTGCAGATGTGCATGAAAATTGTAGCCTACAAGACCCTATTTCAGTGGTAGTGGCCAGGCTCACAGGAGTTTTAACTGAGTGATGCACGTACCTGGAGGCTTAGCAATCAAGGAGGCTCATGTTATTCTCTCCCTTTTTTTTGTAGTTAATTAATTAATTAAACTACTGATGTAATGGCAAGGCAAATGCATAGTACAAAACTTGTAAAGTTGCATGGATTTCCAACGTGGCTCATGTTATTCTCTCCCTTCATGTATCCTGATGTTTCATTAGTATAATTAACTCTGCTCTGAGTGAATTGAATCTTCAGCAGGATGAGACTTTTCAAAGTGGAAGTGGTTTTAAAACAGTGAAGTTGGTATTGGACTAAGTGAAATGCTAAAGTAAAGCCTTTCCTTTCCATGATGGTTTTGAGGCTTTAAAGGAAAGTTTTTTTATTGTCATGGGATGTTTTTGTTATAGTTGAACATACATTTTGACAGAATATTTATCTCTTCATTTTCATTATCTTTTTACTATGAGAAAATCCATTCTTTTTTCCAGTAAGAAATTACTGAAACAAAGAGAAAAGCAGCAAAGGAGTGCAGGTATGTACTCCTTCTAACTTGACTACTGGAGAAAATAAAGTGTGTAAAAAGCAAGTGTCTCTTATTCAATATTTTTACAAATTGCTTATGCAAGTGTTTTTCTTTCCTGAGATTTTATTTCACTTCAGTCAGTTTAATCCCACACTGACCTCTATGCACAAACTCCACTGAGGACCTTGCTTGAATAAGGAGACAAGTGCAGATTTGGCAGCCTGTTTTTGCAAATTCTATGCTGAGAATAGCTTTAGTCTGTATAAGCAAGTTTGCCTGTTGGCAAACAGTTAACAGTTGTGGAATCCAGAGATCTGAAGCAGGATATTGGGTCTGAGGTAGATTGAGTTATGGGGAGTATGAATTCAGTGCTGTGAGAATCCCCAAAGCTCTCCTACAGAGCAAAAGATGGGTACTTGATTCTTTTGAATGACTTGGTTTGAGGTGGTCATGAATTGGGAGGCTGTTATCAGAGCAGATTCCAGAGAGCTGGATGCTGTGTTAGGGTAAATCACTCAAAGACAGTCCAAGGTCCTTTCCTAGCACATCTTATCCTCCTGCAGATAACCTGCAGTCTGGTACAGTGTTTATAACACGGTTTTGGGGATATCCTGATGTTTCATTAACTTGGCATTGAAACGAAAGCGTTGCATCTCTCTGTGCATTGGAATGATCCGTGCCTGAGCAGCAGGGAACGTTTTACCCCTCTGGTTTTTGGCAGGCTCTGTGGCTACAGAGGCCACAATATGGTAAGCTGATAGTAGGTTCATGAGTTGCTCTTCAAATGTACCACTAGCAAAACAGACTTCAAGAGGCTTCATCAGTGCTTAGGATATTGTAATTATGATGTCTCAACTTGATGTGCTGCTGCTAAAGGGGGACAAGTGCACGATTATTTATAAGTCAATGTTAGTGCAGTGATATTCTTCTCTTGGTCAAATCCCTGATTCCTGATGGGTCACAGCCACAACCTCACTGTGGAAGCTGAGACAAACCTCTGATGTCCTGTGCCTCATTCACGCAGGTGACAGCTCAGAAAGCATTTGTGATTGAGGTGTTCGGTTGACTTTCTTTTCCTTCTAATGACCTAGTTCTCACTCTTAAGTAGTTAAATAATTAAATCCTCTTGACTGAGAATTTATGGTAACTGTAAAAATATTGGAAGTCCCATTTTGCTACAATCACCTTAGTTTTATCTCTCTCTCCCTTTTTTTTAATGAACGAGCAGTTGTCGCCTGTCTGAGGCAGGATGTTGAGTTAGATGAGCTTTTGGCCCAGACCTTGTGTTGTTACATGCTGCTGGGAGGCTCTGCCTGCATAGTGCCCAAGCCATCAGAGCTGTTAAACTCCTGGCTCCAGGAGAGCTCTAAGCAGAGATTGTGATAGCCCGTTATTCAGGTTGGTGCACATTCTTGGGAGCAGCAGCTTAGCCTTTTATAGTTCTTGCTCCAGCTGCAGTCTCCTAAGGCATTTTTCCCAGTGACTCTCGAGATCAAATCTTTCCTAAAATTAACTGTCCAGTTAAAGTAGATTAAAAGGGGGTGAAATAATGGAGTCTGAGCCTGGCCAAGAGGAAGGCAGAGCCCACACGTGCTACAAGCCTGCCTAGAGGCCACCCTGCCCATGGCGACTGCACAGCCGGGTTCAGTGCGTCAGTCGGCAGCATTGAAGGCAGCAGATCAGATAGGGCAGCAGCCAGCACGGGCAAAGGCTGCACCTGAGCAGATATGGGTGAATGCAAGGGCACACCATGCAAGGGCACACCAACGTCATGGTCAATTGTGTGCTACGCCGGCTCCCATGTGTATCTGCTGTGTTCTCTGGCCTAAACTTGTTTCTCACATACTCCCTTGTGTGTGCTTAATGCAGCCGATCGACTGTCCTGATCCATCAAGTGGTTGTAGAAAGTCATGGCCAAGCAGGGGGCAGGACTCTCTGCATTCGCAACTGATCTTTGAAAAGCATCTTCAATGAAAGAGAGTCCCTTGAGTTTTGGTTACAGAAACTTGGCTAGTTATACAGTTGGGCCTAACATCTGCAGCGCACAAGGAATATCTTGGTTGCCTGCCCTTGTGTGTTTTCTTTTCGGATAGTCACAGGTGTGTGGGCAGACATGGGGTTTATTTACTTCTCCTGATCTAACTGATACTGTCTTTTTAAACCAGTATCCTTGAGTCAGATTGAATTCCCATTAAGTCCCTCTGGATAAGAGGCATGTCCTGGCCCTCTCGGCTGTTTGGGATCTCATGTTGTTTTTTGAAGGGAGAGGAGGATCAGCCACAGGGTCAGAGTCAGTCCCTCATTGCCAAAATACCAACATTTAGCTGTTTTTGTCTTTAGAGTCTTTTGCAAAGATGCAAGGAGTGGAGCCAGGGTGGATCCTGTGTTGTCTCAGTTTTACGTCTGACGATACTAATGTGTTGCATGTGATCTGGGCAAACTGCAGAGGGAATTGGTGCCAGCGAGAGGAGCGGGGCAAGGCTGTGTCCAGCTCCCAGAGCTGGACGTGGAGCATCCCATCGTCCTGCAGAGATGAAGCGCTGCCTCGGAAAGGCTGTGCCCTGGCTTGGGAGCCCGGTACCAGTGCTGGGCTGCCTTTGCCCTTCTCACGCACATACAACTCTTGGTTCTCTGCTGCAACAGCTCTGCGGGAGGAATAGCCCCTTCCCAGTCCCTCACATCTCTCTTCCTGGTAGGCAGGAAGGAGAGGGAACATATAGGGACTGCCATGGTAGCACCTGTGCTGGGCCAGGAAGCATCTTTTTTCCCTAGTGTGCCAGCAGGGCACAGCAAAGCGAGGCTGTGGTGCTTGATGTGAATTCCTCAAGGCTACCAAATAGGAATCTATTGCTCCCAAGGGTCATAAACTGACCATGGCTGAGCCTGTGGTCAAGCTCTGGCTTTCCATTTTAAGCCCGTTTGTGAAAGGAGTGGTGTTTTAATTTTTCTTTTTCTTTTGATGCCAATCTCTATTGTTCGAGGAAACATTTGCTAGGAAATTAGGGTCGGGGAAAAGGAAGCTCAGACACAGAGCAGCCAAACCCTTTGCAGGAATCTGCTCTCTTTTGAAGGTTAAAGCTTGTCATTTTTTGATTTACTGGAAATGATTGGTGTTTCCTTTGTTCTCCTTTGCGGTGGCTGCTCTGATAAGCCCTGAGGGATGCTTTCCTTGGACGAATCTGGAACAATTACAGCAAAAGAAATAAGGAAAATAACCACATGTCCTGTTTTTCCCTATTTCACTTTCATTAATCAGCTGTTTGCCTTGATTCAGACAGAGACTTGGGACCCTGCCTCTCTAATTGCTGGGGGCTTTAAATGGCTGCAAACCCAAAAATACATCTATTAGAGACTGCTGTGAGGAGGGTATCAGCGGATGCTCTGCACAGTCTGACCTTCCAGTTTTTGGAGAGCTGGCTCCTGGGACTGATAGCTCCAGAGCTGAGAGTCGCTCCGAGTCCCGCTGTGAAGCTAACTCGCCTGCAGGACCGCGGCCTCCCCGTATTCCCACCGCATAGAGGCCTCTCCAGGACCGGGGTAGGAGGGTGCTGCAGCCCCAGGGTGGGCAGGCCTGTATGCAACCCCAAAACAGCAACAGGCATGCTCTAGACTGAAGTCCACTAACAAAACCCTGCTAATTCTGGGACAGAGACTTTTGGATCTTATTGTAATACTGAATAAACATTTTCTACTAGACTGGGCATGCATAGGACAACACCATGGTGACTCGGCCAGCTCTTGCCGTGCTGGGTGCAGAGTCCATCTAGCATGACATGATGCTACAGTGAGGGGCAAAGCCCACCAGCCCTGCTCCAGTCCTTGGCCCTCCACAGGTGAATTCCTTTGACCTATAGGGACAAGCTTTGAGTGTCGTGTTATTTGCTATAGACAGCTTTGTCTGGTGCAGTTTACTCCCAGAAAGGTGGAGGTATGTGCTGATGTTACGGCCATATATTCTAGCACTGAGTAGCAACAAAGGGGCATCATGGCTGAGAGCTAGACCATAGACATGATTATGAACATTGCTGAGAGGATGGTAGCTGAGTGACCCACTTTTCCAGTCCTTCTCACCTCCTCCATAGGGCTTCGTACCTCAGGCCAGGCAGTGATCAGTAGTCCTGCTATGTGCTGGCTGCTGTGGCGCAAACACAACCCACTGAGCCTGAGAGAACAGGCACGAGCCACCAGCTAGGCTGGTCACCTCCCTCTTCCCTTGTTCCCATACCATCCCCGAATGCCAAGCTAGCGATGCGGTGGCAGTGCACACCCAGCCATTGCAGGCACCCCAGAAACCGTCTCTGGGTCTCTTCAAGCAGACAGGGTTGGGCCACAGCTGACAGCCAGGTAGTGGGGGCAGCTGGAAGCAGATTCCAGCAGCACTGTTCATAAAAGTCCAGATGAAGGATGGAAATACCTGCTAGCACCAGGAAAAATGTTTGCTATGGGACGTTAGGAATTACACCCTGTAGTGCACATGGCTGCTCACATGCATAATTTCCTCATCACTGCCGGTTAAAAAGGCAGGTGATGGATGGGCCAGGGTAAGCCAACAGCACTGTGAAGGCAGCAGGCTCGGTCCTTGCCCGTCAGGGGAAATGATGCCTTGTAAACTGCTGTCTTTAGTACCTTAATGTATCTTAAGTATTCTGAGGCATCTCATTTTCACTGCAGATATATATGCACATATATATGTATGAAATAGATGCTGCATCTTCTTCTCTCTAGATAAAATTCTTCAGTAAGAAAGTGCATTGCAAGAATGGGTCCTTTTCATTCAGAATAGTTTTAAAATAATCAAGGTGAAATCATGGCTGTAGTAAAGTCAATAACACTTTTTCTACTGATTTTCTCTAAAGACCCAGGACAGTTCTTACCTTGAGTGAACCCAGTTGAAGCCAAAGGATCCTGTCAATGAGAACCACAATGAGAATAGGTGCATGTTGAAATGAACCATCTGCCACAGTCAAGGAACTTGGAGTCAGATCTGAGCCATATATTGCCAGCATGAGGCTGGCAAGGGGAGAAAAGCTGAACTAGCTGGAAGATAAAGGGACTTAATGCTTCTCCCATGCTGTACCTGTCACCAAAGATTCCCTTCAAGAAGCTGGTGGCTCCTCAGGGCTGAATTCCCTCCTTTGCTTGTAAAGTACCTGTAGGGCTCAGTTTGGCTCATGACCTTTTCCTAATAATACTCAGAAGATGGAGACAGATGTGCAGGTGAAGATGTGTGCTCTGATATCTACCCTCAGCAGTCCCCAAGCATCCCCTGATGAATGCAGGGGATGGAGATTTCCTGACGTACTCAGGAGCAGTCAGAAAAGTCTCCTGCTACCTTCTGTTCTAACACCATGTTTGCTTCCATAGCTCACCTTCCTCTAGAAAGTCTGGGGCAGCATTAAGGACAGGTGCGAGCAGCAGCTTGTGGCCACTCACTGGTCAGCCCCATGGAAAGGAGTGCAATCATTCGAGCTTTGCCACAAAGGCTGTTGGACGTGTTCAGAACTTGGTAGTTTCAGTGTCAATTCTGAGGGGAGCGCTTGAGGTAAGTGTGGTTAGGAGGGCTTTGCCCAACAAGAGAGATGCTGGGATGTTCCCATACGTTTTTCCACAGAGAGCTGTCACTCACTTCACTGCTCCTGATGTACTGGCTGGGCATCAGAACAGGGAAAATAAAAACACAAAAGTTTGCAAACCTTATGGCAATGTTTTGGAAATAATGTTTCTTGGAGAGGCCTCATTTTTTTTTCTCATAGGTCTGGCTCATGTTTTGGAAAGGGCCTTGTTTCTAGAAAGTGCTGAGCCCTCAGAAACTCCACTGCTGGGACTGCACATTGTCTTGGGCTCTTGGCAGGGAGGTAACCAGGCAATCAGAAGTACTAGTTGTTTTGGAAAATCTGGGCAATCACCTTATTTCTCACCCTCTGTGCTATTAATGGTTTGTCCTCACAAAGTAGGGATGAAGAAACTAAATTACCAGTGTGGTCCTTGTTTGTGAGCTTGCAAAGCCTGGGATGGGGCTCAGGTCTTCTAAAGGGAAGGATTAAATGTCAAGCCAAAAGGCTGTGTTGGCTAGCATTGCATAAGAAAGGCCTTAATGTCCTATTAAGTTTCGTAACAACTCCTTCATCTGAAAATTCTTTGAGCCCAAACCTAATACGGGGGCGTAATGAAGTCAGCGTTCTCCTTTATTAGACAGCTCTGATTTCTGCGGTTTTGTAAACATCCCCAGATCCTTGTGCCACTGTAGTAGTTGTCTTTCTCCTGCATGTCGCGCAGTGCCTCACAAAGGGAGGGACAGATCCCATGTCCCCGCTTTTCCAGGTCATAGAGGAGTAGGCAGCTGGATTTGGATCTCAGCTCTGGTCTATGAGAGAAAGAAAACTTGCCAGTTGGAGATCAGTATCTCTTGGTGGCTCTGAAGTGCAGGAAGCTGCTCAGGTGATTACTTGGTGTGTGAGTAGAGGCCAGCAACTCCAAGGAAATCTTTAATATTAGTAGCTAAAAAAAAAATCACTGATGTTTTATAAAATTTAGGTTCACAGTTAATCTGGAGATGACTCTGAAGATGTAGCACATCTTGCCAGTTGCTTCCTCCCCTCCTTATTTTGCTAATAAGCTCATTTGCATGGAAGAAGGAATTTCATTCATTAGGAATCTTTCTGCTTTCCTCTTCCTTTTTTTTTTTTTTTTTTTTTTTGAGCCTATTTCTTACTCTGAGTGGTACATGGAGTTTTCCATGGCACCTACCTGAGCTTCTGCAAGGTAACAGTGCAAATGCCAGGTGTGCTGGTCAGCTGGGTCTTTACACTGGTCAGCCTCTGGTAGTATTAGACCCTCAGACTTGTGTGTGTGTGTGGAGATCTCGTCCTTGATCCTGCTGCCATGGTATGTCCAAGGGAGCTATGTCTGGTTCAAAGTCTGTGTGAAAGATGAAGCAGATGTGTCTCACAAGGGTTTTTACTGCTACTGTGGTTGTATGGCAGTGCACAAGGGCCTCACCTACACAGTGGAAATCGTTGTTGTGTCAGATGCTGAACAGTATAGAACGAGACAGTCAATGCTCCAAAGAGCTATCTGCCTTTTAGCTTGTGTAAAGATATAATTTGTTTTTCATTACACATAAATATTGGATTAATTTCTGCATTCAGCCTTTTCCAGAAATGGGCTGATCTGAAAATTTTTAAAAAAACCCTGAATTAAAACAGAGACAACATTTTTTTTTTTCTTCACTGAAAGGAATACTGCAACTATCCAGACTACCTGCTGTAGAAGAAAAAACAGGCACCATATTCAACACAACTATTGCTCTCTCTCTCTCTATCTCAAAAATGCTGAACTATGGGAGAGAATTCGTCCCACCAAACGCCCACTAACCACATTTTTTAAATCTGGTTTCTCAGCCTCTCAGGAAAGGAGAAGCAAAATCTAGCTATGTTCTTCTTGCCTGTTGGAATTGGGCCCTGTTTCATGAAATTAAATGGCTAAGAAGGGAAAAAAAATATATCCAAGGCAAAGATGCTATTCTCAACAAAGAGAACAGTATATGCAATGGCTTCTGCAGCATTCTTGCAACATGATGTCTTTCCTTGCAGACTTTCAGTTAGGGATTGATTGTCTAAGCAGAGAATTGCCTGATTCAGAAATGCTTAAGGCACACTTCATGAACTGTTTGCTAAGAGGATGAATAGATGGGCATGTGTGTATATAAATCTATAAATCATGTCTTGTTCTGCCCTGAAGAGGACAGCTGAGATTGGATTCTTTGTTATTTGGTTTCATGTTGTCTGGGCTAGGGATAAAGGCAGTAGTGTTTCACACATGGGGCCAGGATCTGATGCTAACGTTCTGAATGGAGTCCTTGGAAAACAGGAGATAGCGTTTATAGCAAGTACCAGAGCTACAGGAAAGGGATATAACCATAAAGACAAGAACAACATTCTTGCTCACATGTTCACAGTTAAGGGAGAGTCTGTTGACTTTGTCTCATTTTGGCTCTCCTTTATAGCAATGGGCTTTTTCTATATGAGGGATACCCGGATTCTCTTTTGGCACTACCATGTGTTTGGTGGCAAAGCTGGTGTAAGCTACTGATGTCTATCCCGGTCCTTGCCCCACTTTGCCTGCTGCTGTCTGTTTCTGCCCCTCTGCTCAGAGGTTATTTGTGCTAATTTGGCTGGATTTTTTGACAAGCTTCATCCCACTGGGTTGTGAGGACAAACTGCTGTTAGAGTATCTGTGACGTCCCTGCCCTCTGGCTTGGGGAGGATTGGCCCAGCTTGGTCTGTGAGCCTGCAGTGACTTGTGCTGAGGTCCTGCCTGCAGTGCTTTTTGTGAGCACAGCGCTGTCCGGAGTGTGCATACACTCACCAAGCTGGTGAGAGTACTCTGGACGATGGCACTTTTCCACGCGATGTCTGTTTTGTGAGGATTGAGATTACAGACAGAACTGGAAGAGTCAGTACTTTCCTGCTTCCTGGGGATGGGGAGGAGGAGCATAAATCTCCAGCTGAAGGGCAGAGATGACAAAGAAGAGATTTAATAAGGAATAGCTGAATGAACAAGGAGGACATAGTAGATTTTCAGCAATGTACAGACTGCAGCTGTTTCGCCTTGTAGCTACTACAGCAGTCTGATGAGATGGGGGAGTAGAGAGATGTGGTCAGTGTGCAGTGGGTCTCTCCTGGGCACATTCATTCCAAGGGCTCCCTAGGGCACTGGGGTAGGAGCAGGGGCTTTTCTCTCCAGAGGGTGCTTGTTTTCCAAGTGGCAGGGAGTTCTGGAGGAAGGTGTTGAAGCTAAGAGACCTTCCTAGGAAGCAGCACTAATTTTGGAGTGGAGACGGGCTCTGCAGAAGGGACACTGGACAGTGACACTTCCCTCAGAGAGTGGAGCAATGCCTGTGTGGAAAATCCTGAACCCATCAGCTTCTTCCAGAGGGGTTGAAAGGACCAATGGATGAGGGGTCACACGCATGAGGCTGGGGGTCCTGCCTGGCTTTGAGTCACCTCAGTTCAGCACTGAGGCAGATGAGGCTCAGAGACCGCCTTGAGCTCTGCACTGCCTCAGCTTCTGCTCTAGAATCACCATGGGTGGCTCCCAGGTCCCAGACAGGGATCATGGGGAAGAGAGTCGCCCCTGACCATTCAGGGTGAAGCAGACACGGCGCTGGGGACGTGTGCTCCTTCCCTGCATGCAGGTGGGGAGGGGACAAGCACCTCCGTGGCGCAGCGTGCATGGCCGCGGCGTGTGGTGATGTCACGACAACCAGCAGAGCTGCAGTGAGGTGCTGGGAGAAGCGTATCCAGAGCCCATGTGTGAGAGCTTTCGAGTCACCACCTGCCTTGCCTGTGCCTCAGACACTGAATGCACCACAGAGATGTGCTGAACAGAGGCTGCTCGTTTCTGTGCTGTTCCCTTATGAGTGTTGCTGGCCCCTGCATGTGTTTTTTCTCAGTCACGACACGGTGGGCAGCTCTGCTGGGGCCCTGGCTCAGCCCAGTCAACTGAGCGGCACTGCTGGGGTTTGGCAGGCTGGGCTCTGTCTCTGGCCCGCGCAGGCCGTGCGCGGAGCTGCCTGTCCCGTGACAGCCTGGGGTGAGTAACTGGCATGGCAGCACGGACATCCCACGGGCACAGAGCTTCCACCTTCTACGTTGGCCACAAGCCGTCAAAGGGCACCTACCTCTTGTCGCAGTATGTGTGAAAAGGATTAGGAAGGTTGAGCAAGAAGTGAAAGCTGTTTCTTCTTGAAGGTTTTTTTGGCCATTGAGTGCCCTTCTTTCCCTTTTCCTCTCCTTCCTAATTTCATTTCCAGAGAATAACTCTTAGCTATGGACTGAGAAAGTTGGTTTCTCATTTGGAAGGTGTTGGGGGTATCAAAAATGCCCTTTTCTTTCAATTCATGAACTCCTAGGATATAAATATTATCAACTATTCATTTAAAAGTCTTCCAGTCATTGCTGTGTCTGGGGAAATGAGTAACAAGTGAGATAGCTCGAAGTATGGGCAGACATCCCATGTTTGTACTTCTCATTTGTCATGTCTTCTCCAAAGGGCTCTGGGAGGCCACCCACTACTGTTTGCCTGCTCTGTCCTTCACAGGTGACCTCTCTTCCTTTACTGGTGGTTGGAAAAAGTTGGTCTTCAGTCAGCGCCAGGAAAGGCCAGTTATCTAACCCAGATATGTCCCAATGTATCTTGGGAGGAGCATGATGCTTTTCAAAGAGATGAGAAGGAATCCTCTTGCCAGCAAATGTAGGTCTTGTGTCTTAATTTCTTCTGAATGGATTTCTGTTTCTCTCCTGGGGGAATTTCATAGTGTCCCAGGATGCCTCACCTGATATTTGTGTCTCCTGAAACGTGCCTTCCCTGTCAGTAGAAATAAGCCGCTTGCTAACAGCAGCCCATTGTTTGCCCAAGGAGATGCAGACAAAGCCAAGCTGCAAGGACAGCTTGACTGTCTGACTGACTGAAGGGAGTGGGGCAGCTTTTGAAATGGGTACCTGGTCTCCTCAGCACCTCGTGACTGTTTGCTGAATAAGGGCCGATTTATTTTTAAGGAAAGCAGGAAGAATAGAAAGCTTTGGGGGACTGCTAGTAACAGTTGCAGATGTTATACTCTGGGTTTATTTATTTGGAGCTCCCTAGCACATTGTGATCTGAAACTCTTCCGCTCTGACGAGTGTAACTGGGTGGGCTGACTCGGTACTTTCCGTCCAGTTTGAAGTGAACAAGCGTTCACGTCTCAATTCGCACACACTTCTATTTCCTCCAGGCTGGCGGTCTGATCTAACTGTTGGTTGTCCTATTGCTCCATGTCACGGAGTCTCTGCTCCAGGCAGGAACCTGGGCAAGTTAAACATGCAGCTTTTACCTCAAAGGTGTCAGGAGCACAGTGAAAGGTCCTCACTCAGTTGCCTGTTGTTGGCCCTGCTCAGAAAATAATTAGAAAATCTCAGTTTCCTGGGCTTCCAGTTGATCCGACATTGTCAAGACCTGAATACCATCCAGTTTTTGGATCTCTGGTCCCAGCGATTCTCATTTGTCTTTGGTATATCAACATTTATCAGAAATTATCCTTCCTGTTCTTCTCTCTCCAGGAAAATCATTTATTACTTCAGCTTAGCTTGTAACCAGGATACAACACTCAGAGATGGGAATTTTCTGATCCTTTTTCCTTAGATCAGCCAGTTGCATCCAAAGCAAATGACTTCTGCTTTTCCTCCCTTATTAAAATAATAACTCACACTTCTATAATGTTCTTCAGGTCTTCTTTGTGAACCTTAGCTAACCCTTTTGTGAGATACGGCATGTTTTTGCTTTGCAGGTGAGGAAAGTAAGGCAGGAGGAGGCTAAGTACCTTAGCAAGGTCACTCAGCAGGCCAGCAGCAGAGCTAGGATGTAATTCAGATAACCTGCTCTTTCCCTCCTGCTCCAGTCACTGCCATATAGCATTAAAAGACAAAATTAAGAGATTATAATGCATAATCCATACTGGTGTGCCAAGAATTCTCCAAATTATATTATACTGTCACACAAAATGATGACTCATTTGATAACACAGCCCACGGCCAGTTCCTTCATGTTAAAATTACATGGACAACAGTGGATTTAAAAAGAAAAAAAGAGGGCTTGTTGTGTGTGTAGCGAATGCTGCATTATAGATGTTTTCTTTGAAGAAAATGGGAGAGGGGTTATTTTTATTTTGGCTGATGCTAAAGCAGCTTATTGCCGGTGGTGCTTGGGACCAGGAGGTGCTGATATTCTATTAGTGATAATAGCAACTGCCTCTGTTTCTTTCTAAATTAGAAATTCTTCCTTGCATGGGCTCAACCCATGCATGGGCTCCTCCACGCCGTAGGAAAGGGCATTCGGCTGGGATGGACGAACAGAGCATCTCCCGGCAGCAATGGTGCTCTTGGAACTGCAGTGTCTGCATCAGGTTGTGGCCAGGAGTCCCTCTTCACCATGTGCTATCACAAGAATGGGCAGCAACCTGGGGCTTTCTTGTTTTGGGGATAGCAATCCCGGTTGATCTGAAGGCATTAGTAAATACAGCGGAACAATCAGCCTGGCCACACTCTTGCCAGAAAGAGATACTTTCAACGAGTCTCCCGGCTGAACCTTTCCCTCTGCTCGTGACACTCTCCTTGCTCTTCCGCAAGGCCTCGTCATGCTTGTGCAGCACTGTGCCTTCTGCCCCTTCTCTAGGTCCCTTCTGTTGCTCGGGGACTGGGCTATTTTACTTAGCAAAGCGGTTTGGCATGAGTCTTGTGTGAATGACACTGTACTGTGTTGTGTCGTGCAGCGGTTTCGCTTGGCTTCCTTTTTCTGCACGGGCTGTGGTTCCCTCTGCAAAGGAATCCATCAACAATATCCCTTTTGCCAGGATTGCCCACACTTTCTCCAGCTGAGAGTTACTCTGGCATCTTGTCAGATATTAGTTGCATGGCTGGTGTGTGTTGTAGTTCTTTGTGGCTCTTTAAATACAGAAGCGTCGTGGGGTGCGTGGCCACTGCTTCTTTTGGGCTATGCAGGGCTGCTTTACCCATGGGACTGCTCAGCTCTGTGGGCTGTTTCCACGTGAAGTTGAGAGCAGTGGCTTGGTCTAAGCTCATCCAAGCTCACAGGTCAGCCCTGGGCTTCTGCTGTTTTGCCCTATATGTGGTTTAGTCACTCCAGCTTTGAGTATATAGCCCTCACAACAGCTACATCTCCTCCAGATCGTAGGGACCTGGGTCAGGAGGCAGCTTCAATTGCTCAGCACTCAAGATCAGCTCGAGAAGCTCTCTGGAAGGAATAGATATTCCTAATGTTGCATTTGAAGTTCTTTCTTCCCTGATTTCTTAAAGATAAGATTTTTCTTTTTCTTAATAAAAAAGAAAAAAAAGAATAAAAACAGTTTCCGTGTATGACCTCTGGAGACCCTGTGCATCCTGTGCTAGTGCTGAGAGCAGGCAAGGAAAGTAATTGCTTGCAGCAGTTGGAATGAGTGGGTGGCAGGATGGCGTTGCTTGGTGCCTGAGGACGCTCTGTACACGCATCCCTCCTAAACAAATATCTCTTTAAATGTGTATTATGGGAATTCAGGGAACAGCTTTTTTGGTCTGCTCCAAGTAGGAGTGAGGCTTATTAATACTCTCTTCCCATAGAGTTTCCAAGATGCTGAGACTAGGAAGCAGTGAGATGAGTAACATTTGCTTTTATCAGTCAAATCTGCGCTCTCCCTAGACAGTTACTTTAACCAGTAGGATGGGAAGGGAGGGAAGACTAGGTGCCAGTGGGAGTGTGATTTCTATAGGGGGAAGCACGTATCGCCATTCAGCACCACTACAGAAACACGCTTTTCCCTGTGCATGTAAGTCAGAAGGAAATAAATGATTTCCATGATACAGCTTGGTGCGTTTGTGCTGGGTGTACGCTCACTGAAGGAGTATTACATGTTACAGATACATGTCTTGGAGAAACTTCATTCCCCTTCTGCACCATTCCAGACGCGGTGGGATTTGCATGCTCGAAGAACACTGTCGGCTTGTACACTCAACTCACGTATTTTTACAGGGTATCTTTCATCGGCAGACTCTGACAATTCCCAGAGAGCTCCTGCTGAGGTGGGGGTGAGAGAAAGGTTTCAAGTGAGATGTGCTGGAAGTGGAAGGGGCTTAGATGGTCTCAGACAGATGGAACTGGTGGAGAAATGGGTGTTCTGTCCCTCCACTCACTTGCAGAGTTACAGAGTAAAGGAAAAAAAAAAAAAAGCTGCAGTTGGGTGGGTGTGAAATTTTCTGTGCAGACTGAACAGACCTAGGGAGAGCTGACAGCCTAGAGGCTGTGGAGCAGGGTTAATTACAGCTCTGGAGGGAAATGTCTGCAAGCAGCAATCTGGACTCCATTAAAAGAGATTTACAGAGGTCCTAATCGTGGGAAAAGCAGAACGGTGCGCGAATGGCATGAGAAAGGCTTCCAGGGAGCAATGAGCAAGAAGGAACTGGCCAGTTTTACAGTGGAAGAGCTGAACTGGGACTTCTTCCTCCAGCAGTGGGGGCTGCCTGCAGCCCTGCTCATCATCTGTGGGCAAGGGAGGTTGTACCAGCTAGTGCAGCGTAACTGGAAGTTGGAAGCGAGTGTGTCTGTCGAGGACAGGAGGGTTTGCTTGCCAGGTTTTCACTGGTTTATGTTCCTGTTTCTGGGAGTGATCAGTCTGTCATTACTTACTGCCACCTATGATAATTAGAAGAAGGATAGCCACTAATGTTGATACTTTACCTTTCATAACACTTTTTTTGCCCGGCGGTGCGACAGCAGCACAGCCTGTACCATCTCCTGAAAGGCCTGCTCTGTGCACAGATCTCAAGAAGGCCGAGGGCTGTGTCCTTGCATGGGTTTGTAGCCCAGCAGTTCTCTGTAGGGCACCTTTCTATTCCTTCGCATCCGTAAGAGCCAACCCCAGTATTTTTCTAGGCCACAAACTTCGCTTCTTGATTTCTCTGCTCCCTCGTTCTGGTTAAGTGAGTTTTTGAGACCTGAGCCATGATATTGAGTAAGTTTTGGGTTGGAAATAATATATTTATATGTCTTTTTCTGGTCATAGATTTTAAAGGCATTTACATGCATCCATTCATAGCAAAATTTAGAGGTGCTGAAAGTGTTCTTAAAGTAGATGTCTTGCATGAGTGTGAGACTGCTAATACAATGCAGAGCACCTTTGAGATATTTGCTCAGCGTTACTGTGATGTTACTCCGCTGATCTCACTGAGTTGAATTTGTTATTTTGGAAGTGAGTATCTTCTTTGCCCATACATATTTGTTGTGCTGTTCGTGCAGAGAGCCATTCACTTTGGTGCCACACAGAGTCTGCACCATGTCCGAGAGCAGTCACAGGGCTGGAGTCCTCGCAAGGCTGCAGCGTAGGCGCCGCATGTCCGAGAGGCCACGGGAGGATAACGGGAACCCAGACCCTTGCATGCAGAGGCAGCGGACAGCGTGGGGGATGAACTCAGAGACTCAGTAGGTGTCAGTCCTATGCATTGCACCCAGTGCAGCGGTTTGGTGACTCTGTCGATGTCACACAGGGTGACCTTGTGGGAGTCTCCAGAGTTTCTCGTGTCTCAGTTTCATCACCCGTAAAATAAGGATAATGTCACTAGTCTTGTCTGTTCAATGCTTTAAAATCTAGAAATACCCTAGGAAGGAGCTCAGCTGCTATTATTGTTTTATGGCCATAAGCGAGAATATAGTCAGATACTAAATAAAAGGACACACACGTGCAGGCCAGCCTGTCCTTTGGTCAAAATGAGATGGGGAAAGGGATTTCTTAAGAGCACCTGCCATCCGTCAGGCTTACAGAAGGAATTACCAAGTGTATTATCAAAAAGTTATCAGAAGTTGCTCAAGCAGAAGCAATTTTAACATGCTAATGAGCTTTTAGCAGCTGTGCCGGCTCCTCTAGACCCATAGTTTCCTTTTTGCATCTCTCCAGGCTGGGCAGTGACTTTGTATGGCCTTTCAGTGCCTCTCTTGTCCTCTCTCTGTGTGGCTTCTGGGGAGGGTGAAATCATGGCCACTGAGCATTGCTCATGCTTATTCTTTTGCGTTGTGTGAGGCAGGCTTATTTTAACAAACTCTACATTTTTACAATGCCAAGAAGTAGGCGCACTGATTGCATTCCTGCAGGCTGCCTCTGTGTCCTAAGGATGTGCATTTCCATTTCATTGTCTTCTATTTTTAATCTGTTTTTTTTTGGGGGGGGGGGGGGAAGAAGGGCTGGGACACCCTTGGGAAAGCCGGCGCTGGTGCGGAGGGCGGGACGTGGGGAGGTGACACACAGCCCACATCTGGCGAGCACGAGCTGCCCTAGCATCCGTGTGCGGCGGGAGAGCCCCAGCTGCAGAGAACCTCTGGCTCCGAAGACTCATTTAAGCCCTAAGGTAACAAAGCGCCACTCTCTGCCGAGGGAACCTGGCTGGGATTAGCCGAAGCCGCCTGCCCCCCACCGTGTAGTGAAACGAGAACTTGCCCCTCTGTGCAAGCAGGTGACTCTGCTCCCCCTTCCTCCCCCGAAAGGTACCGCTGTGCTTCAGTTCTCTCCGACCGGCCCCCGACACTGCCTGCACGTAGTTTGCAGCTCAGGGCGCCACAGACAGTGGTACAGCATATGTTAACCCAAGAAGACAGCAGATGGGGGCAAGCTCTTTTAGGAGCAGCTGCTGGTGTCTCGTTTGATAAGCCCATTTTTAACAAATCCATGTGATGGCACAAATACTAGAAATTAGGTTTTTCTGTCCCCTCTCATCATCATCCCTGAACCACACTTGACCAGCTGGATATGATCTAGGGATTAAAGGCTTGTTGCTTTAACTTGCCTGTGGCAGATCTAAGCCTGATCTCTGCCTGGCTATTGAGCTCTGGGCTCTTGGCTTTTCCCCCTCCATCTACTGTGAACTTAGCTATGTCCTAGGGCATGTGACAGCTGAGGGACACAGTGAAGGGAGAAGAGCTGTGACCTTTCCCAAACGCCCTTGGCTTGGTGTGTTGATAGCAGCAAATTGCACAGCTCTGATCCTGCCATTTCTCTGTTTTTAAAATGAAGAAGCTGGCATCAGCGAAGAAACACCTGGTGCTATCACCCTGTTTCAGTACAAGTGGGGATGGGCAGGAAAAGGGCCCCTTGCTCTTTTTCTGAGCTTGCTTTTATGCTTGAGCCTGGGGGAAAAAGATGGAAATTGCAAGGCAAATCTTGTCAATACTGCACTTCAAGCTGTCGGCTGAGGTGTCCTTCGTCACCATGGTATCGCTTCAAACTCAAAATTCAAACGAATTTGCCAACACAGCCCTCGTGTGAACGTCCTCCCATCCCAAGGGGGGAAGCTGTGTCACGGAGACGTGAAGTGGCCGATCCAAGGTCACCCAGTGAGCAAGTGGCACCGAGAGAGAAAGAGCTCCGGGTTTATCCATACTTGGTGCTTCCCAACGTGCCGGGAAGGGTTCGGCGTTGGACTGGGGTGTTGGGAGGATCAAGTCGCACGTGCCATCTGCGTGCTCGTGAACCGCGGCAGAAGCTGCTTGTTAGGGGGGAGAAGCAAAAACCAAACGGGGGTGGTTTGGGGGTGCCGGGGAGCTCCCCCAGGTGCGGTGCCCGCGCGCGGATGCGGACGGGGCGGCAGCGCGGCGTGCGACGGGGCGGGCGCTCCCGGGC
>VWPW01032634.1:141730-254558 GCA_013389825.1 Crypturellus undulatus | reverse complement strand
CCGCGGAACCGCCCCGCGGAGCCGCCCCGGCCCGCAACGGAGCGGAGCGGGCGGCGGGAGGCGGGCGCTGTCCATGGCCCTGCGGAGCGCCGGGCTCCGCCACCGCGCCGAGGCGAGGCATGGGCAACACGGTGCACAAGACGCTGGCAGGTACCTGCGCTGGCCTCGCAGAGACCTCGAAACTCGTGACGGGTGTGGGGGCGAGCCGGGGGGTGCGCTCGGGACGCGTGATTCCCGGGCGAGAGGTGTACGTGTGTCTGTCTCCCCGCCGAATTTCGCTTCGGGGGATTGAAAGCTGAAGCGGGAGTCGCGGTGATGCTCCGCAGCCGCGGTGGATCCTGCTCGATGCGAGAGCAGCAAGAGGAGGGTGAAGCAGAGCTGTTGTTGCCGCTGGTGATCTCCAGCCTTTCCGTCGAACGCTTTTAGGGGCTTTCTTTAATCCCCCCCTCCCCTATTTGACTGTCATGCAACTGTGTAGCGAGGCGTTAATTGTTAGAGTCGCTGGAGGAAAAACTCTTTGAAAGCAGGGCTGAAATATTTGGGAGAGTGCCGTGGTTTAAAACTGCCTTTTTGGAGCACGCTGCCCTCACACGCGAGATGTGCTGAATCTTTTCAAGTTCAGAGTCGTGGCGCTTTTTCTTCTTCAGAGACTCGGTGCATAATAAAAGCTGTTGGTCTCTATAGAATCAACAGTATTGAATTACGGAGCCCTTGCCCGCCTGCATCTTCAGCTAGTTTGCTTTTGCTTTCCTTTCTCCTCTTGCAGAGTTCCTGTATTGCATCCTTTGTATTTTGGGCTCCCATAAATGAAAAGGGTATTATTAAACTTATTTAAAGAAGCAGGAGGACCTATTGAACACACACACATGCCTCCCTGTAATCAGCCAGAGAGCTGAATATAGAAATAAAGAGAGGAATAGATTTGCATTTGGATGTGCCGTATATTGTCTTCGCAAAGAGAGGGTGCTTAGGACCTTCAAGACACAAAAGAAAGCCTCTAGACTTGTGGTTTAGCTATGAACCTGTGATTAGATTTCTAGCTGAAAGCTTATGTATCTCATCTCGCTATTACATTCATATGGGAAATTACCTCTTTTCACTGTAAGTTTGCAGATTATTTAATACCTTACAAACCAGGAAATAAAGGCGTTGAAAGGAGTGCGTGACCTTGGGGAAAATTCATTTTGTCTGCAGGCTTTTCAGCCCAGAGGCAACATCAAGGCTCACATACAAAGAGCTGAGAGGGCAGTGGAAAGATCCCTGGGTCAGAGGAGGACACTTTGGTAAGGCTGGTGCTTCCCAAAGAAAAAAATAGCTGAACCTGCTGAGAAGTGGGATGCTGCTGCGAGCTCCTTTACAGGAGGCTAAGGGTTGGCTCAGGCTCTCTGCCTATTGCTAGAACAGTCTTTCCTGAGCAGCCTTCACATGCACAGCCTTACACATGTGAATTTAAAAAAAGAGATGACATCAGCTGTGCCGCAGTTCTGCGATTAAAGGGATCCTAGTGGTACTTTTACGAAAATTCTTGAGGAAGAGGAAAACTTTGATGGAAAAACTTAAGACCTGATTTATGGAGACCTCCCAGCTCCTACGTTGCTTAAGTGGCCTAGGAAGTCTCGGCCATGTCTTGCCAGGTGGAAGCTGTCTACAAAGGATTGCTTTGCTGGGGATAGTCCATTTGCAGACATTTGTCAAATTGCGCAAGGCAAAAAACAGGACACTCGAACACTATTTGCTAATGTGCTGAAAGATGCTAAAAAATGTCTCTTCTCCAGATTCAGCTGGATTCAGTTTTTACAGAGTAATGATAGTTGAAAGAGGTTGTTAACATAAGGCAACGTAAAAAATGTTGGATGTTTCTATTTTTAAAGTTTATAAGCATGTATTTTGTCAAGTTGGACACGAATCAGTAATTTTCTGTGTGGCTGCTCATATTGATCTTGGTTGTATTGCTTGTCTTTCGTTATCCAAAAGTCATTATAGAGAGAGGCAAGTTTAGAACTTTTTTTGGACTGGTTGTTTTGAAAATAATCAAGTTTTTCCTAAGGGCTGAATTGCTGGATGAAGTCCTATTTATAAATGTCTTGGTTGCTTGGAGTTACTCAAATGTAATCAATCAGAGTTTAGTCTTTCCTCTCTCTATTGAAAAAATATCTAAAATGCACCTCTCTCTCACCCTGTTAGACTGAGCAATGAACTTTCACTCTCATTTTCGGTAAGAAAGGAATTTCTCTCCCCTGTCCCAGAGGCTGCAGTAGTTTTTCCTTTTTTTTAATCTAAAATTTGTCAGCCTGTTGTGTTAAACTTCTTACTCACTGTAGAAGCATGTAGCTGTCGCTCCCTTTTTTATCGTTTTGTTCAGCATGCATAGCTGAAGGTGGAAAAGGTCTTTCCATTCTGATCCCATGTAGAGAAAATCTGGAAGACATCCATTATTTGGCTCACAAAAAAGCCAAACAATCAACAATTTGGGGTTTGCATGTAAATGTAAACACTCTTCTCAAATAATAGAATTTGCTTTTAAATCCTATAGAACACAACTCAGCTCATTTTTACATGTAAATTCACTGGAATGGATTTTATGGGTTTATTGCATCTTTGAATCCTGTGCAGCCTCACCCTTTCTGACCACATTTCCAGTTAATGCTACAAGAACACATGCTAGTGATGCTGCAGAAATTGGGACGGGGAGCTTGGGAAACTTGTGCTTGTCCAGGGTCTCACGGTCAGCACACAGTGCGTGAAGGCATCGCCCGACTAGCAGCTTGATTTCTAACTGGAAGGATACTGAAATGAGTAATAGGCTGGGGATAATGAAAGGCAGCTTCTATATTTGATCTGGTTGAGGAGGCATTTGAATGGAAAAGAGCTGCGATGTGTCAGATACGCTTAACAACGGTCCTGATGTGGTGGTGGAAATTGCTGTTATCTAGATGACAGCTAAATGATACACGGATACTGCTCCGGTTCCCTCCCTCTGCCCTGACCCTGGAGGGGCAATGGGAGCTGCGGCGCCCGGTCGCTCAGTGGGGTGAGCTGAGATGAGCCACGTCGGTTCTCTGCGTGCCTGCTTCTGACTCTTCTCCTTCTCCAGTGGGAGTACGTGCAGGGAGGGAATTTATGCACGGATGTAGATGTTTCGCCCATTATTTGGGATGATTTGTGGGCAGGTGGTTAAGCAAGAGTGAATTCTTTATTATTGAGGCATGCCATTTTTTTGCCTCCCGTAGGTGATAAACTAGGCTTGCAACATTGCAGTCCCTGAGTGGGACTTGTCCGGGCCTGCCGAGCGGGCTGGGAGGCTGCGTCTGCTCTGCTCGTTGGTGCCTCGCATGCCACGGTCTGGGTGACACGGTGCCGACTGGCAGCGGTGATGGGGCTGAAGGGCTGCTGTCTTCTGTGCTAGCGAGCCAGCAAGCAGCACATGTCTGCACTCCTTAGCGGATGGCGCTGATTGTTCCAGTTTAATGCATTTCCATAACCATTCCTTACCGGGGCTTGCAAACAGGTGATGGCATGAAGTCTCCTCTGAAGAAGTAGAAAGCCTAGCGGTATTGAGGACAAAATTTGCTCCTCCAAAAGGCCAAAGGGAGAGGCTAACATGCCCCTGACCTGGAGAAGCCTTTCCATGGAGCTGAAAGGTGCTGGGAGGTCACTGGGATCGCATGCCGGGTGCAGGGAGGCTCCGCGCAGCTTGCAGGCAGACGGACAGCGCCTGCGGTGGCAGGGCAGGGAGGGCAGCGGGTCCTCGCCGCCCTGAGCACCAGCAAGGAACCTGCCCTTGGGTCCCAGCTGTTGATCTCGGCCCAAATAGGGTTGCTGGTATTTAGCAAAGGAGCCAAATTCACTTTTAAGAATCCGCCTGGGATCTGATTGCAATGCTTCTCCCACTGCCTTCCTCACAACTGCGAGGAATACCAAGTATGACTGGCATTTGTGTCTGGTAAACACAAGGGAGAATGGGGCTTGTTCTTGGAGAAATGACTTTAATTTCTTATTTTTGAGAAATTATTTTGCCTTTTTCCGAAGATGGGCTTAATAATTAACCCTTTCTCAGCAAGTCAGCAATCCCAAGTTTAGACCGTTGTCAGACTGGTGCTTCCTCCTGAGTGTCAGTGGCAAAAAGATGATGGTCAGGGTCCCACTTAGAGGAGAACAGCAGGAATTTATAGTTTGTGGGTAAAAGACAGTGATATTTTTGCATATCTCTTTTAAAATAGTGATGCCCATTGTCATAATATACACACTTCTTTTGCATGATATTAATGCCAAAGTGGAGGAAAGTCTGTCTGCCTTTATCGCAGGGTAAAAGCTCAGCTTCAAGGAGCATTTTTGTTTTGATTTGTTCTCTCATCCCTCCTTCCCCTTTGGTTGCTAATGATACACTGTAGGAGGAGTTACCAGCACTGTGAACAGAGAATTAATTCAATAAATTGGTTTGGTTCCAGCGTGACTTCAACAAAACTACAAAATAACACTTCAGGTTGTTCTGGTTTCAGTGAAAAAGCTACCTGTTCAGACCAGTTGTGGGCTTGGGTTTGGTTCAACGCGGTGATTACAGGTGTTAAACCTGGCTCACTAACAGCCCTATTTTGTCTGTTTTCACGCCTCGCTCGGTCCACGAGGTGAGATTGCTGGAGCCTGTCACTGCTTTTGCTGCTGACTCCCTGTCTGACCTTTGAGCAGGTGACTTCGCCTTGCCCTGTCTCTCTGTGCATAAGGGAGATAGAAAACACTGTTTGGCTCACATGGGGATACAAGAGTTAATTAATTAACATGCAGACATGAAGCATCTCCAGGAAAAAGGTCACACAAGTGCAGAAATGGATTAATTTGCTGGGTTTTTTTTTTCCCTTTAACTTTCTGCTTTTCCTGTTACTTTATGCTTTTTCACTCTTCAAAAGAAAAACATGTGAAACTGCTCAGCCTTCAGCGTGATTTAGAGCTGGAACAGGTTGATCATATATCGAGGGCTATCTTTAAACCGCCTTGCACAGTACATACCCAAAAATGTGCTGCTGCAGCCAACTGGCACGACACATTCCCTGCTCCCACTGGCATCTCGATGGCATGAGGCTGGGCAAGCAGCTGTGCGTGGATCCAGGAAGGCATCACCCGTGCAGACAGTCCCAAGTGGAGCCGTGTGCCATGCCCTGTGGCCCGCTGTGTTCCCCGACACATGCAGCACGTTGCCAAGTGTGTCATTAAAGCAAGAGCATCTTTTGTTACTCTCCCCTCTCGTACATAGAGAGCTATCCGAGTGCCTCCTCCTCTATATCATGTTTGCACTCCAAGGGGGGAATTGCTTTCCTAAGAGGCAGGATATCTAGGAGACGGCGCTTTTTCCCATTTTTATCATCCTGGGTAATTGCTGCAAGTCAGCAGGACCGCTGCGTCACTGCCTGACCCTAGCAAAGGTGCTTAAAATCACACCCCTATGTATAGACATATGCAAAAACTCATATATGCAAAGAGCCCTCACTGTGGCCCAAGGAAGTCACTCCTGCCCAGCATGTTATAATCTGACAACATATCTAGGTGCTTAAATATCTTTAAGGTGTTTAACTTCAGGCAGTCAAGTTTGAATGTGCAGGCATTAATGTTTGCTTGACATGAAAAGGATGAGTCACTTCTTTGAAGTTTATGTCTTGCTTCCCATTCTAGTAAGGAACCGCCTTGCGTATCGTGCTCACCGGCCTCTGAATTGGAGCAGAAAAGACACCCCTGGGTCCTGGGGATCTGCTGCCGCTTTGGCACTCAGGCCCATGCAGCTTCCCAGCGGCGCTGCGGGGTAGGCAGGGTCCTTGCAGCACCGTTCGCCTTGAAAGGAAACCTCTGCTCCGCAGCATCCCGGTGTTTACAGAGCAAGGGGGAGAGCCAGAGTGGGGGCTGCTCTGCTGGGATGGCTCTGCGGATGGCACAGCGTGGCCCAGACTGAGCTGTGGGGACACGAGGCCCAACTCCGCATCCCTGCGCAGGAGCTGTGCTCTGACCGTCTCTTCTGGGTCTTCTCCTCAGGCCCCCATCCCCTCTCTTCCTCCTTGGCTCCATCTCCCAAGGCGTTCTCGGAGCAGTCTGTCTCTCCGAGCCTCTCCTTGCTGCGGCAGCCAAACCCCTCACAGTGACTCATGGCGGGCACCTTTCCGGCGCCTAATGAGCTCCTTGGCCATACGCTCGTTTGGGGCTTCGTGGCATCAAAACAGAGCTTAGCTGGAGAACTGTTTTCCAGATGTTGCCTGGAGGGCAGACGTGTGTGCGCGTAGGAACAGATGCCGAGGGAGGTGGGCGCCCTGGCGGCCCGGCAGCCGGGAGCTGCCCAGCCTCAGGGATGCTTCTCTCTCGCAGCAGCTGGGGGAAGTTTTGCTCAAAAAGCCTTTCTGTATTTTCTCTGGTGGTTCTCACTGAGAACCCTACCCCGGTACCTTCTGGATCTGACCCCCCACTAAGTTGCTCTCCTGGAGGCCCCAATACCCTTAGATGGCAAAGTGCTGCCATCTCCAACACCCTCCCCGTGCCGCCCTTTCACTTGTGGAGCTAAACGCATCGAGGGGCAGGTGTCTGCCTAGGTGATGCAGATGCCGTTTCCCTTGGGTTGATCCTTGTCCTCCTTGTTGACAGCGTTTTGCCATGTGTTGAAATGCATGGATCGCTGGTGTGGAGATCTCTGCCTGGAAGCTGCATCTTGGCAAACCTGTGCCAGCTTCTCTCTTCAGACCAGGGTGCCCTGTTGTCTCAATTAGTGAGTGCTGGAACATGAAATTCCTGGTGCTGAGCAGATGCAGCGGGGCTTGGGGAGGAGGGAGGGAGGTGGAAGTGATTTCTTGCTTGTTAATTTGTTTTTCCCTCTGTGTCCAGGGAGATCTTTGCCTCTGCGTTGTGGTAGCAAAGCTTGCTTTCCTCTTAGGAGTTTCTTCTCTCCTGGTTCTTTCAAACCTCTGGCTGTGGTGTAGCTGGGAGATCTTCTCCTGGGCCAAAAGACCAGGTCCTTTTCCCTGCTCCAGCAAAGTCTTTAAAAATTATTTTTTCCTTTTACACCACCAGGACTGGTGTGAAGAAGCCAAACCAGAACATAAGAAATGATACCTCACTTGCTGGGGGAATTACAGCTGAGGATCCTTAAGGAAAAGCCATTTAACTACATTTCAAAGCTCTTCTATATGTCAGAGGAATCATATTCTGGATTTTTAAGAGCTACCAATTCTTTAAAAGGAAAAAAATGGATGGAGTTGTGTTTAAAGAGGTGTCTGCTAGGTAGCTACATATAGCAGATTTTGTTTTCTCTGGATTCTTGCTTCACTGTGGATATTTACATAATAATGAGACTTTTTTACTTTAGGATTTCTCTTATTTTAACCATCCATTTGTCTATGACTCTGGTTTTCCTGTGATTGCACTCCTGATGGCATAATGTCCTATGACTATATGGGAAAAATAACTATTCAGACTACATAAAAGCAAATCTCTTTCTTTCATAGCCTGTGTAACAGCACAGAAAAGATAGTCAATCAAGAGAGAATTTCCCTGAGAGAAAGTTTTCCATCAGGTTTTCAAATGTCAGGGAAAAATAGTTGTTTGATTTTTGCCCTCCTACATAACTAGAATGTTAAAACCGCCGAACCCTGCTTGACAAGGCAAAGATAAAAGATAGAATATCCCGTTTGGGAGCTGAAATGAAATAATTTCATTCAAGTTTATCTCTCTTCCCTCAGAGATAACTAACACTGTGGCAACAGCTTTTCTGAGTTTGTTATCTATTTTGGTCTCATCGGGGCACTGGCTCTTATGCTTAGCATGTTCTGTAATTTATGGAGTAGGGTTCAAAAGTTATCTCCTCTGTGTGATGCTAAGGTTGAAAGCATAATCACTAATGAGGGGAAATTGCCATTTGATGGGGTCTTGAACTTGGCACTATTGTATAGACCGTTCGCTTGGTCACATGAAATGTTCGGCATCTGCATCGCATCTGGGGCTGGGATCCTGCTACAGGAATGGTCCAGGCTTCCCGGTGCACAGACCTGGCAGAGGAGTCGACTACCACCATGTAGCTATGTAGGACTGACCTTGTGAGTGGGACAAAAGGTCTGTCTGGTCTAGTGTCCGGACAGCAACCACAGCTGCTGCTGAAAGGAGGAGGAACCAGCCAAGGCCACAGGGAGTTATTGTGGGCCAGGAATGGATGTTCTCAAGGGGGCTTGGTGGGGTTCACAAAGCAAGTCTTGGTGGAATGTGTAAACTTAATCACTGGAGGCCTTTAGGAACGAGTTTGTTATTTTTCTGTTAGGCCTGACCATAGTAGATGGTCCCATCAGAGGGGAAAGGTGGGTTAGGTAATCCCTAGAGTCACCTTCAAGATAGGTGTTTCCAAGAAATACCTGTTCAAGAGATTGGTCTTTGGAACTGCTTTCCTCAGGGAGCTGGCAACACCTCTTATTTACCTTATCCTGCAAAGTGAAAGGTTCTCTAACCTTGAAAAACGTGATCTAACGGTGTTTTAGTTGTTAGACTGTTGCTTCACTTTCAGTGATAAAAAGCCTTAACAGGTGTATTGTGAAATTTCCATTGTGCAGGTTTATAAAAACACAGATAGCTTTCATGTGGGGTTCATGGGGACAAACTGCACAATGGAACGAGTGTTTAAGTGCCCGACTTTTATCGGATAATCAGTGGCCGATCTGCTCCGTGACTCGGTGCTCCCTGGGACGCTGCTGCTGGCTGATGAATGCAGCCTGCGCTGCTAATCCTAGCATAAAGCAAGCCTAGTGGGACTTTTTTAGAGTAAAAACATGGATAGGGTGTGCGGGTTGCAGAGATACCTAGGAAAATGGTATACATTGCAATTGCTTCTTGAATAAGCTGGATTGCAGGAAGATGGAAACAGCGTGCCACAGGGATATGCAAATCCAGGGCTCTCCAAGAAAGCTGTCCACATCGTGAAGAAAGAAAAGCCATGACAGACTGGGTTTTCACAAATAGTCTAAGCACTGGGACACAGACAGCCTTGTGATGGATTCATGACTCAAAGTAAGCCATTTCTAGAGGAAATTGGAGACGTTCTTAGAAAGGAAACGGTATTCCCTGGCCAGAGCTGCCAGGGCACAGCTAGCATTCAAGCTGACAGGTCAGAAGGGAAGGAAGGTTTTTCGGAACAAGAGTGAGTGGGAGAGTCACTGGAAGAGGGGACTGCTCTGCAGGGTCGCTGTAGGGACGGAGAAGCAGTGAGACTCGCAGTGCTTGTGTGCGGGAGAGCTGAGGAGCCCCAGAGACCAGGGCATGGGCAACTTGACTCTTTTTAGCAAGGGCATCTGAAAAATGGGAGCTGAAGCCCATGCAGGCACGGAGTGGAAGCTTAGCATGTGCAGAGGTTCCCTGTGCTCGCAGGGAGGAAGGCTTGCAAGAATTTCAGTATGCCGGGCATTTGGGTTGCTCCATCCTGGAATGGAGATGTGCTCTTGGAGGTATGAGGCAGAACCTCCTGCTGCCATCTGCTCTGTCAGTTTTAAATGCCGATGCCGGTGTGATTTGCCGGCAGCGGAGCAGTGCTACTTGTGTAGCCCGGGTGATCAAAGGGAGAGGGTGGCTGAGAAGGACGGACTCTTCACAAATCAGAATTTCAAGGAAATCCATCTCGGTTAAAGTTTATAGACGCTAATCTTAGCCATCAAAGCCTGTCGGGTGTGTTCACAGCCTTGAACAGCAGTCCGTGCCGAGCTGTGCCAGGGGCCTCCTGGGGGTATTCAGGAGGGCTAGGCAAGAATAGAGGAAAATAAGACCACAAGCTACAACAACAACAACAAGATGACTAAATCCTATTAAGCATCTAGAATGAATTTCTTGATTCTGGGTGGTGTTTCCAAAAGTGTTTTAAGTGTCTTGGGGCAGACTTAATCTGATTGCACATCGAACAGTGTCTAAGCATCGGCAATGGGACTTGCCCTGTGCCGTGAGTGCCGACCTTATACTGATGTTCATGACAGCTACAACCCCATGCAGGAAAACTTCTCTCTTATTTCAACTTGTAGATTCAGGGACCTGCTGACAGATCTCTTTATGGAAAGCCTTTTGTATGCAGGGAATTGTCCAGGAAGAGATTCTTCTGAAGCAAGAATGCCCTCTTCCAAATTAACTTAGCCTACTGCTTACGTTATCCATGTTGAAAAGACCTGTGAGCATGCCAAATACCAGTGTCTGCACATGGATACTGGCAGTAATGAATCTGCCACCCATTTACACCCTATTTTGGTCTAAAATAATTTTCTGTGACTAGACAAAGGATGCAGCTCACCTGCAAGGCTCAGCTAACGTTTCTATTTGTTTTGCTATTGCATAGTAATTAAGATATTAATTTATTTTAACGGGTTCCAAGAAATGTCTTCGCAACCCTACTGTTTATGTAAGAAGAAAGTCATCATTTATTGAATTTGTGTATGTTCATTGGAGAAATGTACTAAGTGATTTTTTTTTGTATCCTAGTAACCGTGATTGCTTTTCCGTGAATAATCTTTATGGTTTAACTTGACCAGCCACATCTAGAAAGGAAAACTCAAGTGAATATAAAATAAATTTGTAGAGCCAACTAATTACAAGGCACGGAGAGATTTTTTGCAGGTGAGTAAGAACAAGAAATTTTCTCCCTCATTTAACTACATAATAATCAGATTGACAGTTGCTATCTTGAAAGGTTGATTTTACAGAGGAGAATAATAATGAAAGTTTGAGTAGTTAGACACTGAACTCCAAAACTTGTTTTGTCAAATAGTCGTTATTAATGAATTGGTTAAAACAGCCCTTTTCACCCTTAAATAAGAAATTTGATATATCTAGCATTTCCCTACTAGACATGTTGATTCTTTCCCATCTGCTGCACAAGGGCGGCAAGGCCGGCAGCTCGGGGTGCTGGAACTCTTTCTGACTCTGTTGTAGGCTGCCAAAATGGATTTAGGAAAATCATTTCTCTTTGCTTCTCCTTGGCAATGGGTATGTTGAATAAGATGTTGTCTGCCTCACAAGGACACTGTGAGGTTTAGTTAATGAGCTGCTTTGAGAACTGCTTTCTCCCTGAAACATAGGCCCGATGTGAAACAGCTGGAATTTATCACTTAAGGGAAGCATCCACATTTTTGTCTTCTAAAATTTATTTTGATTAAAATCAGCCATTTTTCAAAATTGAGTTTCAGAGGTATCATGTTTCCTTTCCAATATCCCTTGCTCTTAAAAATATTGAAAGCCTGTTTTAAAAGCAAAACAAAAATAAAGATTTGGTTCGTAACTGCCTGCAAATGTTTATGATATTTTCTACCCTTTTACAGCATTCAGCTGACCAGCTCCTAAGAAGAGGGCAGAGGTGCATTCCTCAGAGAGGGATCAAAACCACTTCCCATTTTAAAACAAACTATTTTCAAACCCTCTTTTCGTATGCATTCCTAATTAGTAAATATTTATACACCAAAAAAAAAAAAAAAAAAGGACTCCTGGAAATACTGAGATGCAGGAGGATGCCAGCAGAACCCGTCACCAAATGGTCTCCCAGGTTTTCCTTGATAATAGGAATAAATGTGCAACCACAGGAGGAGATTTCAGAAGGAGGGAAAAGCTTTTCTTAGATGAGTATTGGTCATTTTGTTTTCCTCCCCGATGTTCTCACTGTTTCCCGTGTCCTGCGCATGGCCCTGCATTGAACAGGCCTTGTTTCCTTCATCAAAATGGAGTAAAGGTGAGGGGAGAAATGTTAAGTAGGTCAGGGCTAAGGATGTTTTCTTTTACTGTGTTTATATTGCTCTTTGGAGCTAGGGCATCGCTTCAGGGTGGTTGCTTTGGTTCATCTACCGCTGTCGTTAATCACTGCAGTCTCAACACCCTACATCTCTGCTTTGGCACCTCAACGGTCCTCAAACCTCTCCCCGTCTTTTTCATGGTCCTTTTGTCCTGGGGCCAACATCAGCATTTGGAGCATCAGCCTTGGCTTACCTTTCTGTAGGGGCAGAAAAAGAGGAGCTGACGGGAGGGACATTCCTCCTTTTGGGCAGAGATGTGGGTTTGGGGAATATCCTTCCCCGGGTGTTTTTAAACATGTGCGGGGAGGCTTCCTGCTGCGGCCCTGGTGATGCACCCAGGTCTGCACTGGGGAGCATTTGCCAGTGTTGCCCCAGGCTTTGCCCTGGCTGCCCCACCAGAGGAGATTTGCTCTTTCCAAGCCACAGGTGCCGCCTGAAACAAACCCACAGCTGTGCTCGAGGCAGGGCTCGGGCGGGTTTTAGCGGCCCGATACGCTAAAACGCAGGTTTTAGCATATCCCTCAGTGCACCCCGAAGTGCGGCTGGAGGAGATGAGATGCTGCCAGAGGACCATCTCCGGGGCAGCCCAGAGCGACGGCAGAGCACGGGCTGTACTGCATATCCCCAGGATGCTGTCCATGCTGTTTCCAGCCCTGTAGAAGCTGGGAGCGTGCAAGAGCCTCTGACATTCTGCCACTGACAGCTCTTGCAGGCCACAGGCTGGTTTCTCCTGTGAGGTGTGATGGCCTTGACTTGGGAGGATGGTCAGGGCTGCCAGCGGAGGCCCACACAGGTGCCATGATGCGCACACGCCTCACACACTGGGCCTGGATGTCCTCATCCTCGGTGGACACGGGCTGTGGGGCCATTCAGTGACACAGCCCAATGGTCACCTTGGCTCCCTATGGGGCTCTGTGGTGTGGACACTGGTACTTCCTCTTAGTTATTTTTCCAAAGCTATTTTTAGACACCTTGAGTGCTGCTTGCTTCAGCCCAAGCCAATTCCTGGGTGAAGAAGATGGATTGCACATATGGGGATGTGCCTACTAGGGGAAGAATGTGGTTTTCAGGAGGGAGCAGGGGAGGTTTTGGGGAAGCTGATCCTCTCCCCTCGTCTGCCAGGAGCAGAGAGCTGCAATGAATGAGTGACTTAAAAGTGGGTCTTGAAGGGACTTCTCACATCCAAGTAGCCTTTTCATGGAAGCAAGTCGCTCGGGGAGCAAGGTTAGGCGTAATGCCGCATTTCATGGATTTGGGTCTCGGGGAGCATCCTGCCCGTTCCCCTTCTCATGGTGGCCAGTTCTCACAGGTTTATTTTCACAGAAACATCAGTTTTCTGAGTGGGCTTGGAGGCTCGTGAAGTTGATGCAGGGTGGAGGTGGCACATGTAAGCCCCCAACGGCTGTGGTTCCTATGAGAGCAGCTGCATTGGGTATGGGCAGGCACGAAGGGTCTCTTCTCAGGAGCTTGGTTAGATGAATTCAGTCTTTCTGTACTTTTGGCATCCCCTTTTCAACGTATTTTCAGGTTCCGTTGCCTCAGAAGTTCTTGGGAGAAGATGCGTCTCAGATGTAGGCTGGGAGCTGTTTGGTGCCACGTGTTTCCAACATGCACAAGGACAGTGTACATGAGCCCTCGCCCCACTGCCTCTGCGTAACTGCGGCTGGAACCACAACAGGCTCAAAGCTGTCAACATATAATTACTTTTTTTTTTTTTGGTCTGGTAATAAAATTCTGTTCTACCAAATGAAACGAAAAGCCAGAAAAAAAATCTTTCCCTCACAGTTTTTCACATGTGATTTATAGGTGTATTTTTCCAAGTAAATCTAAACAAGGCCAATGACTGACTCTGAATTAAAGTTTGATTCTGTTAATTAGAACAAGAGCCATCTGGGTGGAAATTGGCGTATTCAGACAGCTGTTTATACTGTTTCATTGGGGATTTCTGAAATTTCTGAGCCCACAGTTACTCAGGAGCCTGTGGTTTGGCAGTGCAGGAGGATTTATAGGTGTAAGTAAGTGGTCTATGAAAAATAAATGTAAAACAGCTACGAAACTGACAAGAGCTTGCACCTCCACTGTAAACTCTCTTGAAGTTACTGACTCCATGTGCTCAGCTGAATCGTGTGGCAGACCCCGCAGTAAGCCGGTGGGCCAATGTGCTGGACCCTAGTGTTTTATTTCTCCTCCTCCTTGTGCAGTCCCTTTCCCTTCACTGTTAGTTTGCTGGATGCATTACACATTCCCATCCCAAGAGATGGTAGCAACTCCTTCCTCTGGGGCAGGTAGGCAGGAGCAAAACAGACTTTTACCTTCAGCAACGCAAGGAGCTTCAGTTCACACGCTGTTATCTTCTCTTCCTTGCGAGCTTCAAAGGGCAAGAGAAGGCAGTAGCATGCTGACTTAGGTACATTGGGATCAAATCCTGCTGGCAGGAAGATTGACATGGAGGCTTCAAAATATATCCCTCTTGCTCAGTGTGGGTCCAAACCCTTCTGTGGAAATAGCTGAAGACACTGGAGATGAGAAAAGGGGCTGAGATCATCGTGTGTCTAGTAATGATATGATTGTATTTGCTTTTGCTTGGACAGTTTAAGGTCTTCCAGTGGTTCTTGTTTCCTTTTATGAATTCCTGTAAATATAATGGAAAAAGATCTCACATCTCAGCCTTCTATCAGCCAAGTGTTGCACAACCACCTTCTCAAATTGGCTTTAGAGCTCAGCAGAAAATGATGCATTTCAAAAAGTTTTGACTTAGGAAAGCGTCTTTTTTCTAGTGGAACATTTTCCTCTGTCTCTGGACCAGGAGAAAAATCTTGTCTTTTTTTTTTTTTTTTTTTTTAAGTTTATGGCTTTATTTCTTAAGATGTAATGTGTTTCAAAACAGCTATATAGTTCACTTGCCTAGGTTAGGCATTGTACAGATTACCCTGTCATGTTAGTTGAATGACATTGTATCTGCCTGTTTATGATGAGGATGCCAAATATTCAGAGCAAGAGAAGAGCTGCAGGATTAAATAAAGCATTTTAGAGAATGCAAGCAATGCTAACTAATCCTTATATTCAGAATTATTTTGCTCGTGATATCTGAAAGGGTTCTCCAGTACTAAGTGTTTTCATCCCTGACATCTTGTCCATCCTCAATTCCATTGCTGGAGCACCCCCTCTGATTAACAGAGTTCAAGTTCTTTGGCTTCTCAAAATCCGCCTTTTTCTCAGTCTTGCTAGGGCTGTGGTTAAACCCTGTTGGTTCCTCACTTAAATGCTATCTTCCAGTAGAGAGCACAATTTGAACAGTTGGCAGTGCTTCCATAAAAATAGCTATTGCAAAAAGAGGTGAGGGGAAAAGAACTCTCTATCAAAAAAAAAAAAAATCCAAGACTCCAAAAATAATCAGCAAATTATCCTGCTTGTTAACTGTTATGAGATTAGAAAAATCATGGAAGATTGTGGTGTCATTGGATGACTTGAGAAAAAAGGAGTGAGGAAAACAGAACCAAGCAGGGCATGGGCAAGGAGGGGCCCGGAATTAATTTCTGTGCTGCAGAAATGAATTAACCTACAGAGAGGAACAACTGAAATATCCAGCAAGCAATGGGATGAGGGAGAATAAGAGTGATGAAGAAAAGCAAAATGCTGAGATGCAACCCCAAAAAATCTGTTTCCGTAAGGCAACTGGAAGCAAATTTTGTGTGTTTCTACACAAAGCAGAGGGAAGCGCTCGGGCACAAGAGCCATGAGCCTGGGAGATGAGGAAAGTCCTTGAACAGGGATGCATGTGCTCACCTGACTTTGGAGCCATTGGGAAAACGTCTGGTCTCGACTTCACCTTATTTAAAACCTTCCTGGTGTCAGCTGTGTTCGTGATTCAAGGTCCTGTAGGTGGCAAAAGGTTTGATGGTGCCCACCATCAAAACTCCCATTGCATTTTAGGATTCCTTCAGGAAAGCTAGCCTGGCAGGGTGGAAAAGCTGTGCTTTCCCGCCCTGGTTTAATTATAACCAGTTATCCCCATCCCTTTGCCCTGTTTCGGATTCTTTACATATTGTTTCTGAAAAGCTTAGTGGAATCGCAGCCTTTGTATATATAAAATATAGGATGATTGAAGACCTGGCCACTTCTTTATTTAGCTTCCTCAGCCATGCGTTCCTCCCAAAGCATTTTCCCTTGTCTCTGCCAGATCACTGTTTAAACTGTGTGTAAATATAAAGGGAACTGTGGACAAGGTTAAAAAATGCTGCACCATGTTGGGAGTAGGGCTGCTGGAAAGAACATCTTCCTGGAGGCCTTTTTTCTCTCCTTCTCTGTGGTTTTGTGGCTCGCTTAGGACAGATCAAAAGCCCTGTATGGGTGCCACTGTTAAGTCTAATGGCCATTTGGTTATCCGTCCCTGTTTGGACTGAAATAGCTCCGTCTCTTTTAAGCTGAATTCTTTCCTGGCCTCTGACTATATAGAAATTTTCATTAGGAGGAAGAAAAAAAATAAAACAACAAAAAACCCTTGGAACCGCTATGAAGAGAGGAGATAAAGATGAAAGAGGCTTCTGCAAATTGGAGGCAAAGGGAAACAGCAGGTTTGCTCTCTTTATCATGGCATTTTCTCAGAAAAAGTCGAGAACCCAAATGAATGGTCAGGCCTTGCTGCTCTTGTAGTGTCACTTCGAGAGTGGTTCTTGTCCCTGTCTCTGAAAAATGTTGGTGCTTATGGTGGAAGTTGTCTTATGTTTTTATTGGGTGTGGAAAGCACACTCAACTCACAGCAGTTCCTGGCCCAAGCCTCATGCGGTCCAAGTCAGGCACACACAGTACAATCAGCTATAAAACTGTATGATACATACACAAATCCCTGCGGGGATTTCACAGGACATCTTATGTATTGGCCTTTCTCCAAACAGGCTTTTTGGAGGTGGGATGGGAGTAAGTATAAATTGTATACAGTCCAAACTCATAGTGAAGATAATGTAAATACTGGCTTTTAGGGTGTTTTCAGAGGACAACGGAATCAAAAGCTATGCTAAATTACCACTATTACCTTTCAAAACTCTTTTTATTTTTCCTGTTTCACAAGTGCGCTCCTGGTGCAATGCAATGATGCTGTGTGTCTGTAGGGGATGGGTGGGTTTCCTGCATCAGGAACAACAAAATTCTTTCCCTCTTTTTGTTCCTGCCTATGCTGGAAGCGACATGTTGATGGGCCTGTTGGAATGATGTGCCAAGCTACCACACTCTTTCCACGAGCCCTGCGTCGAAACAAGGGGATAGAATAAAATTGCTGCTCTGAGAATATTAAAAGGGAATGCATTTCATTCTCCAATTTCATTAAAACCCATTAACATTGGAATGACATGGCCACTATTTATAAATCTCCTGTGCTGATGACTTGGTACAGCTGGTCAGAAGAAACGAGGTTTGCTAGAAATGGAGTCTATTTGCATTAATGGTCATTATGTGCTCCTTGGGCGGTGTGGGGAGAGGGGAGCTTGCACACTAGCTCAATGTCAGACAGAATATGCTGTAAAGTTAAGAATATCTCTGTTTAGAATATTGTATCAAATGTATCTAAGTAGATCTATCTAAGCAGATATGCTTGATACAATTAAAAATATGTATTTGAGCAGTGCAAAAACCACTAAGAAAAAAGCAACAGTAGTCATTTCTCGTGGTCCCATGAAGTGTGTGGTATGCAGGAATGTGTACAAACTGTAAATCATCTACATTTAGGATACTTTATTCACTGTTTTGGAAAAACAAGTAAAATAATAAATTACAAAAATACACACTTTGGCTACTGGCTGAGAAACTGAGCATTTAGAATTGGAAAATACGGAGTCTCCTAGCCCAAAAGTACTTATTTGTAGAATTGCTTCAATGGCCATCGGCCACTTAGTTTCCATCAGCACTGCTCACAGTTTTGATCACCTCCCAGAACTGCACTGTGGACTCTGAGCACAGGATTCAAAGATAAAGTGAGCTAAGCAGTCCTGTGCTCTCCTGCATTATCCTAAACTTTATAAAGTAGAAAAGAATTTTGAAAAAAAATGCAATACATCAAGTAAGGCACATAGCTTTGCTCTTCTGATGTATAAAAACATACGCTTTGCATATGCAGTGTATTAGTAAGGACATAGCTCAACATTTCCTGATAACAACTATTTATAGTAAGAGTGGCTGGCTGATTATTTTTGACAAGATGTTTTTATCTTTAGCCAGTAGCCGAAAGTTTCATCTAGTTTTGCATCCCATATTTTATGACTTTCAAATCCCTGCCATCTTTCAAAGGACTTTGGCTCATGGCCTTCCGAATGACACCAGCCGGCAGACTCGAGTGTCAAGGCCGTGTAATGGATTACAATAAGCTGAACCATTTCCAAGGCTCCCCATCCATCACACAGCTGCTTTCATCACTTTTGCCGAAAGACTTAAGCCGGGATTATGACATGAACTCTGCCTTTTCTCCATCTCTCTGCTCTCTCTCCCTCCCATTTACTGAGTCTAACAATTTTAGTACTGGACTTGCAGACTCATTGACCCAGGTTCAACGACAATATGGGGATGAGGAGATGTTTTGTGCTGGTTTGCTGACTTATGTGTATTCTGGGCTATTCTCTGCTGTGTGTTCTCTACTATTTAAGTTCAGGAGAACTGAAAGCCTCTAATGAGGCTTTGCAGCGAGGCTTGTGCAGGCACCTAGCGAGGACACAGCAGGGATGAGCAGGAAACAGGCACTGGAGCTGGCGTAAATGACTTTGCTGCATGCGCGGACTCACAGAAGACCCATACATATATATTAGTACATACATATAAAATATCTGTGTATACACATATAACATAGATTAGTGAATATTGATCATTTGGTTCCAGAGAAGCAAATACTATTCTGCTCTTTATATTTAAGTGGTCTTTCATTTGCAGAGGAAGACAGGAGTTATTTCATTAAGAAAAATAGTATGGTTAAAAATAGTATAGTTAAGGGCAAAGTTATCTTGAGCCCAGGAAAAAAAAAATTCTGAGACAAGGCCAAGGCCTGGAAACTTCTCAAAGACGTAAGAAAACTGTTCAGTGTGTTGTTATGGGAGGTAGGTGCAAAGACAAAGAGACATTAATATCCATGAAAGGAAACAAAAACGCAATGACAAAGAATGAAAAAGTGATGCCAAGCATTATCCCACATTCTGATTATTTTGGAACAATTTGGAGGTGTGTTTCAGATTTCCAAATTGGTATGAGGAGAATAACCTTAAAAATATGCACTGGTGCCTCTGAAAGCATCTGGTATGTTCACTCCTTGCCTGCCGATTTTGGTTGCAGATCTGGGATGCTCTTGAGCTCCACAAAGCAGCAGCCCAGCAGGACCCACACGTGCCCTGTGCTACCACCTGCAGCCACGTGCGTGCCAAGGGAGCAGCGTGCTGGAGCACACGGCAGGCCGTGCTGCTTGGCTGGGCGGGCACCACCTCCACTTGGTGCCACTCATGTCCATTTTCCCAGGGATTTGGACTAATGGGTCAGTTCACAAGTGCAAAAAGGCTAGGGAGGACTCAAAGATGTGCCTCCATTTCCAAAAGGAAAAGTCAAATCTTGTGTGAGAAGCAGCAGGTGTCATTTTCAGCAACCAGGTCTGGAAATGGTTTGAAGAGAGTAGCTTTCCTGCCTGCTTTGGGGCAGCGCTGGCTTTTCCCCATGTTTTGGGGCTGTGCGATCAGTTCTGGGTCATGGAAGATTTGCTCTCAGCACTTTCCATCCATGGAGTCGTCCTCCTGTCATGGTTTATTTTCTGCTTGAAGCCAGCTGGTGGATCTTGGAGAGATAGATGGGTATTTTAGCTGCACTTTCTGTCTTCTGGCTCTGATGTTAGTGTCATTACGTGACATTCGGTTAACCATGATAACTAGGGCCTGGGGTTATTTTTCTTGTCAAGGGAGCTGTTCTCTTGCGTGCTGCTCTTTAAATGATGTGGTTGAACTTTGCATTTGTATGAGCTCCCCACTACACAGAAAGTGCTTAATTTGAGAGAGGCGGCCACGCACGAGTTCACTTCCCGAGGACACGTCAGGAGAGAGGAGATGGCGGCAGCAAAGTGGAAACCGCAGCGAGTTGCTGCTGAACGGCCCATGTTGGCCTGGCTCTTGCTCTTCCAGGGAAAAAGTATCGGGACAAAAGGATTACGCCTGATACTCTCTTGTGGATGCCTCTCTGCACTTATGGTTGAGTTGAGTTTTCCAGCTGGTGTGGGTTTAAGTCAGCGTAGGACTGAAAATGTAGCAGCCTTATAGTGGATTTAGTAGCCTACTTCAGAAATTCCCACTGGTGAATGTGGCAGATGTGAAACTAAAACTTTCCGGAGAGCTCTCAGACAGGTTTTCTTCATTTAAAAAACATCCAAGCGGCACACTAAATACGTCCATGAGCAGATTCTTTGCACCTGTTCTTGAAAGATAAGATTGCATCAGCTCGGAATTTTGTTTCATTTTCCTGTTAATATTTTATTTCCTGTAAGAGCCGTCCAGCAGCCCAGAGCCGCAGGCGCTGTAGCCATACCTGCCACATGGTGCATGATGTGGCAAGAGCTGGGCCTCCCCCCTTACTGTGGTTGACTTAAGATCCATGAGAGCTGTTTAGGAGCTTTCCATACAAGGTATCCCTACCTGTTGGGAGTTGTGATATTTGCTGGAAAATTAAAAAAAAAAATACATTTGTCCCTGGAGAAGCTGTGTTTAATGTTCAACAGAGTTGTTGCAGCAGTGACCTGCCTGCCCACTGTAGTAGCAAACGGTTTGAATGGCACCGATAAAGCTGTGCCCATAAAGATAAGACACGGCAGCACCGGGAGGTTCCCGGTGCCTGGAGCAGTGAGCGTTATCGGGTAGATTTTTTGGGTTCGTGCTGCCTGCCAGCATTTTCTCTCCCCATGTGTCTGAGCAGCATGTCTGAGCGCTCCATCTGCGTGCTCAGGAGCTGCTCTTCCCTTGTGAATCCGATGCCATGATCTCCTTTGCATCCTTGCTCTGCTCAGTCGGCTGTTCAGGATCTCCCTGTGCCGTGGTTTGCTTGCCTGGAGAGACCCAGCGCCTCTGCTGTGACGGGCTTCCTTGAGAGGGGACCTTGGGGAAGGGTCAGTTCTGACTAAGGGACCATCTCTGGAGGCAGTCATGGCACAGATAGTACAGACAGACCGTGGATTTCCCTGCGGCATGACAGGAACAGAGTGCTCCCCTCTGCACCACCAAGACGTCCCCTTCACAGCTCTTTGCCAACAGCGTTCATCTCTTCAAATGTTACTCTCTCCACCCTCACTTTTGGGCTTTCCGTGGTATTTTTCCTGCTTCATTTGCCTGTGCAAGAGGAAGCAGGGTAAGTCTGGCTTAAGGTCAGCTCCCCCACCAAGCAGCCCTTCACTGCCCTGCGCCCAAGCTCAAGAGCCTTTGGTGCAAATTTTGTTGGCTGCCATCAATGGGATTTCAGTGCCGCAACAAGCCTGACGCTGTGAACAAATGGGTGAAAAACAGTTATTTTAAAAACTGAAACAACAAGAAATATGTGCAATTCATCCAGGGTCTGTACCTTTTGAAATGCGAAGTGCATGGTTGTTAAAATACCTCTCCAAAGGTCAGCATGACCTAAGAAATAGACATACTGCCCTTTGGAGAAGGCGAAGTTTCAGATGTGTGCTAACTGCATCTCTGCTTGCTGCTGGGAGCGACGGTCTGCCATAGCTCGGCCTTGTGCTAGTGCATATGGGGCAGCCCCAAGAATCTGGGTGGAAATACTGAACTCCAGGCAGTATTTCTTGTTTCGGTGAGGAGCCCCTACCTACAGCATCCGTCTCATCAGCTGAGGTCCTCAGGCTGCTGCTTCAGGGGGAAGCCCTGAGGTGAGGTGATGGTTTTGTGGGTACAGAGGGACTGGAGCGTGAGCAAAGCAGTGAAATGGAGCTGCAGATTAGGGCAGTGCAAATGCACAAGTGTTTTTATGGAGCTTGTCTAGGGCCTTTCCAGTGCAGGAAGGCGTAAAACCCGTGCCCCAGCTCAGGTGTTCATGTGGGAGGGAACGGTGTTATAAATAAATTACCCATTCATTTCCTTTGGGAGAATTTCCTATTGTTTAGCCACAATATGCTTTCCTGTTTTTTTTTTTTTTTCTTGAAAACAAGATCAAAACTCAAAACAAAACAACCGAAATCCCCAAACCCTGCCCTGAAGTTCCTCTTTGGCAGGGTGGATCAAGAGCAGTGTTTGAAGCTGGCGCAGGGGTAATCGCTTTTCTGTCCTTGACGCTGCTCTCACTGAGAGCCTGCTGCTGCTTTGGTACCAGCCCGTTGGTACCAAAGCCACATTGGGCGGCTGCTGCTTCCCAGAAATGCAGTGCTGACTCTCCGGATGGAGTTCCCCCCAGCAGCTTGGTGCGGGAGGACAGCGGATGCTGTGCGCTGGGTGGAAAGCAGGGGCTTTTTGGTGACGCCAGGGAGGAAAACGGGACAAAGAGGCTCTTCCCTCTCCCTTGCCAACAGCGTGACATTGAGGTCAGGCCGTTGCATTTTGCAGGGCTGCTATTTTTAAGCATCCAAGAAAAATGCAGTTCAATTGACTATTCAGCTAGGGCTGCTCCACACCGGGCAGCTGGGTCTGGTACCGTGCGCGCTCCCCGCGGGAAGCCTTGTCCTGGAGCACATTTGGGACCTGGGCCTTAACCCGTCTCCCAAGCCGAGCTGCTCGAGGGGTCCAGGAGGGTGCAAGAAAAGCAGGAACCTGGTGCGGGAAAGCATAGCCGGAGCAGAGCTCCCATCTGCCTGCTCAGACCTGCCAGCCCGGCCTCACATGCCAGCTCGGGCAGGGAGTCCAAGGGAACCTTGTCCTGGAGCGCGGTGATGCTGTGGGAGGGTATCCAGCCCCGACACTGCCACGGAGAGGTGACGGTCCGCCGGGCAGGGGGTTGCGGCCCGGGAGGTGTTTCCTGCTCCCGCTGTCCCCAGGGTCCCTGCCTGGGCAGCTGGACGGAAACCTGTTCCCTGCGGGGTGAGCTGAGGTGTGTTTATTTACATTAGTGCGCAGACAGGCTCAGCCGTGACCTGGTGCTAAGCAGTGAGTGTCACGTGCGCGTGGCACAAATGAAGGGAGGACAAAAGACCTTTTCTTTAGCTGCTGCTTTTGCCTGTAATAATTTAGGACACCCCTTCTTTTTTTCCCCTTGGCAGAAACAGGGACTTTGTGCCTTGCTAGTGCTTGGACTCTTGTCACAGAGGCCACATTTTGAGAGGTGATCCTGCATTCAGATCCAGCCCGTGCCCTCTCTTCTGCATTCGCAAGCACAGCTGTTGCTTAGAGTGTTTAGTAACTCAGTAAACACAAGTCGCAGCCTCTCTCTGCCCTACCTGATGTGGTTTTGTTTGTGAGGAGATGTCACAATTGTGGAGCTCTTGCCAACTCTCCAAACTGAGTTCCCAGCATCTTCTGTTGTTTCTTTCCATGAGAGGAAAGCGTCAGAAAATCCTTCCCTTGACACGAAGCAAAGCTGGAGGTCAGGCACGGGGAGGAAGCAGCTTGAAGGAAGGGACAGACAGGCAGTTTCTAAAGCTTCAACCACAGCAAAAAAATATCACACAAGTGTGTGCATGTGATGCAATTTCATATTTAACAGGATGACTTGGAGCACCCAGGCCTTCCTCCATGGTTTGCTGTAACAATCTTCAAGGCCAAATGCAAAACAAAAGGGAGGTAGGTTGGGTGGGAGAGGGTGGGCTAGAAAAACAGTGGTGCTGGTCATGGTTGTGGTCATGGTCATGCGAATCCCAGGCCTGGACTAAGACCCCATGTGTTAGGGGGCATAGAAAAGAGATGATCTACCTCAGTCAACTAATAGATAAAAATGAGGATTGAATGGTTTTGTTCTTCCTTCATTTCTGCTTCATGCTCATATGAACTTTACTTTAGGCCTCAAATCTCCTTTTCTTGAAATTGATCTTGAAATTGCTATTGACTTTAAATGCTGCAAGATCTCATCCATAAATTCGTCTCCCATCTGTAAAATGAGGATGGCAGGATTTCTGTGCCATCTGTGGTGCTGTGAAGCTAAAAACAATCATCGTTTATAAAGTGCTTTGAGCTCAAATGGGAGGTTCTGTGCAAAGGCGAGGCTTTGCAGGATGAAATGTTCTTCCATGTGCCAGTTGCATCTGGTATCTGAACCAGGGGCTGGGTTGAAAGCTTTGGAAGAACATTCTGGTGATGTAGAGGGAGTCTTCCAGCTTCTGAACACCTTGGTTTGCTCATACCGGTCAAGAGCTCCTTTTCACCGCTAAAAAATGGAGGAACAGAAGAGGCAGGGGCTTCATGCACCATGAAGAAATCTGTATCTTATCAGTATCACATTTCAGCTTGAGCTTCTCTGATCTTAGCAACCATGATTTGCAGTGATGCTATGAGTCTGGCCACCCTCAGCCAAGCTGCTGTCTTAACAACATGTGCGTTTTAAACAGAAAACTTAGAGTTACAGTCAAAAGTATCAGGCCTTTCCGAGTAGAATAGGATGCATCAGATCAAAGCAAAAAGACATTATTTTTGTCAAGCTTCTCAGGGTGTAAAAGGGCAGGTAGGTTGCCAAAGTCTGACCAGAAGTGCCCGCCTGGGGTTATATTTGTGTGGAGCTACAGGCCAGTTTGCGTAACAAAGAGCGGCCTGGAATACCAGCAGAAGGCAGGTTGCAGGTTCCATAGGCTAAACAAACCAAGTGAAGCATTTCTAACAGCGCTGGTGTTTTCTCCTTTTGCAGACACCAGTCACCAGACCCGCTCTGTGTCCAGCCGCCCCTACTACAGCTTGCCCAACAGCAGCCATGAGAGACGCTCTGTCCTTGCAATCACGGAGCCGCCACGTTTCCACTCCCAAGCCAAAGGCAAGAACGTGCGTCTGGATGCTCACTCTCGCAAGGCTACTCGGAGGAACAGTTTCTGTAATGGGGTCACCTTCACCAACCGGCCCATCCACCTCTACGAGAAAGTGAGGCTGAAGCTGGTGGCTGTGCACCACGGATGGAGCGGTGCCCTGCGGTTTGGCTTCACCATCCATGACCCATCGCAGATGAGCTCTGACGACATACCAAAGTACGCTTGTCCGGACCTGGTGACCCGGCCTGGATATTGGGCCAAAGCTTTGCCAGAGAGATTCGCCGTCAGAGACAATATCTTGGCCTTCTGGGTTGACCGTCACGGGAGAGTCTTCTACAGTATTAATGACGAGGAGCCAATATTGTTTCACTGTGGTATTAAAGTTTCCGGTCCTCTCTGGGCACTCATAGATGTCTACGGAATTACCCATGAAGTGCAAATACTAGGTAGGTGCATATCTGGGCCAGTGGCATACGTATCTGGTTGTTCTTTCTACCAAGGCAGTGGCATGATTGTGGAGAAAAGATGCATGATCTATCCAGTAGATTGTTTCTATGGGACACTTAGATCAGCTAATTTATTGTTGGCTTTTTACCTCAAATTAACTGTGTTTCTTTTCCTCATGGCGGGGATCCAGAAAGCAGTGTATTTCAGAGCTGTCAGAGATGGGAAGTCCTAAGGCTGTGCATTACAGCAGCCATGGGCTGGCTAGATGGAAAGCTTCACTGTGCAGTGTGTCTCCAGCTGTGTGCGGAGCTCAGACCCGCTACTGTGGTTGCTGCAGGATGGTGCTGCTTTACAGAGAGGGCTTTACATGTGAGAAGACAGTCTGAGAGCAATAGGGGTGTCATACCTTGAGTTCAGAAACTTATTCCCACTCTGTTATTGTAACATTGGCTCCCTCTCCCAATTTGGTTCCTCTAGACAACAGACTTAAGGCCGTTTTGTCTTGATCTCTCCCCACTGTCTTGTGGTACAGGTGGTGGTAACTCCTGGCCTTGAGGCCCACCTAGATCAGTAGCTTAACAAGATGTGTTTAAAAGCGCAACCAGACTTACCTCTTCCCTTATAAATGGTCATCACCATGTGCTTGCGCAAGGGCTGGTGGCAGTGCGATGAGTGAGGAGGAATGCTAGGCTGCTGCTCCGTGCTTTGGGGTCCTTGGCCCCCCATACGCCATCTCCCCTTGCCCTGAAGCAGACTGCTGCACTCAAGTGGTGCTTGTCTGTTTTACAAGGAACCCTTGGGTAGTTTGCAAGAGGATGAATTTGTTCCCAACTCAGTGAATTGAATTGCTATGGGATGACCTTGCCTTCTATGACTTTTGAGGCATTGATTTTTTTGAGTAAATTCAGTGTTAGACAGAGTTCTTTCAGTTGGTCTACGCCATAGGAAATCCTTTTAAAACACAGGTGTGCTCCCCTTTCCTGGCAGCTCCCAGGAGCTAATTCAGTCTTAATGCCCAGGCTAAGCTGCACCTGCTGCCCAGGATGATGCTTCTGTCCTCATGCTGAATAGACACCAGCCATAAGCTGTGAAACGCTTAGTTTAGTGGGTACACAGCTCTGATGGATAATCTTCAAAACAGTACCGATTATTTTACAGTCAGGAACACTATGCATAAACAACACTTTGCGCTGCCTGCTCTGTTTGTCTCAAATGTGTAATTAAACCTCACCAGTAGCTTAGGCTGTAATTGCAACAGTAACATGCTTCAGCTCTGGTGCTTGTCATAGAAGTGAAGGAACATTTGCAGTATTGGCCAGTACAGCTGCTTCACCACAGTACTCCTTCTTGCTCATTAAATTACAGTTAGAAAAATTAAATTCAACTTATTGCCTCCCCTAGTCCTGGCCCACAGCAGCCCAGCAGCGTGAAAGACGAGCCCTGAGAGCACCTGTGCTCTGGGTTTATTTTTCCATCAAAGTCCCAAGCCAACCCTGTGGACCAAACTGATTAACTATAGATGCATCAATGTCTTACCAGATGCTCCCCCTCTCTCTGACTCCTCCTTCCAACATTTTGTGAAGAGAGCTGAGAAATGTAGCCAAAATGCAGATGCACAAAGTGCATCTTTCAGCATCATGAAGCTTGGCTGTGTCCCGCTCCTCTCTTGGAGCTGTTCTTGCCAAATTCCCTGTGCTCACAAGCAGCAGCTGGTCCAGCCATCAAGCCTACGCCGGAGGCCTCCCCTCCGTGGGCTCTGGGGCTCCGGCAGCCTGTGCTCTGCAGCTGCTCCGTGAGTGCGGGTGTTTTACCTTCTTTGGTAAAAGCCCTGTGATTTTTCTCCTCCAAGCAGCAGGCAGGGTTGGTGCTGGAATGCTTCACCCTTCTCCATCTTTGGGAACATAAGGAGTCCGTTTCATTCAGATGCTCTTATTTCCATATGCTTTGACCTTGCTCAGTTCTTTAATGCCTTCCCTCCAGAGAGAAATGTCCGAGCAAGCCCAGGCAGTGCTGCTGGAAGAGGGAAAGGCACTTACTCCCTAACCTCCCAGCGCCTTTAAATCCCCTCTTGGCCATGCTGGCCAAGGGGAAAAGCTTGAAACTGAGCTAAGAACCAGCATCCTGGTTTTCTCTTTCTGGGAAAGTGGAAAGTAACACTCTTATTTTAAAAAATCTTCTAACACCTGCAGCAAGTAGCTGTATGGCAAACTCTCAATTAAAAATCTCCATTTCTAAGCAGCTTTTCCAGTTTTGCACTGGTGTGAACACCCATGAGATAGTTGCTATGGTTCGACTTACTGATAAAAGACATCAGCATTGGTAGTGTGCTGTGAGGCGAGATGTTCTTTAGTCAGGTGGATATATTTTAACAAGTTCATGGTGTCTAAAATATTTATGGCATCTTGGGCACACCTGAGAAGTTGTAGGACCACACTGGTTTACAGCTTTTCCCAGTTCACCAGTGGAAGGGGCTCTCAGATTACCTGGATAATACGTGTTTTTTCAGCTAGTGCCAAGATGCAGCCAGGCATTGATTTTCAACCAAGAAGAACGCATTTTGGATAATCTGTAGACTGAAATAATAACAATAGTAAGAGTAAAAATAGCCAGTTTTATCGTGAGCTTAACATCCCTTGTTTATCCCTTGATTTATCTCACAGACAGCATGTTTGCAGAGACCATGACCACTGCCCGGCTCAGCTCTGCACGGCTCAGCACTTGCCTTCCCCAGAGCAACCATGATTCAGCCAACTTCAATAACAATGAACTGGAGAACAACCAAGTGGTGGCCAAAATCGCTAACCTGAACTTGAGTCGGGTACCGGGGCTTCCGACAGACAACCACATCATCCCGTGCTGCCCAAGCAGGCGGCAGCGAGCCCAGGGGGTCCCAGCCTTCCTGGATACAGACCTGCGATTCCACCCGACCCGTGGACCTGACGTCACCTTTTCTCAGGACCGGATGGTTGCATGCACCAACTGGCAAGAAAGCAATAGGACTTTGGTGTTTTCTGACCGGCCTTTGCACATTGGTGAAAGCCTCTTTGTGGAAGTTGGACATCTTGGGTTGCCATATTACGGGGCCCTTTCATTTGGCATCACTTCTTGTGATCCGAGTACTTTACGGACAAATGAGCTCCCAGCAGATCCAGACTTTCTTCTGGACCGCAAGGAGTACTGGGTGGTTTACCGAGCTTTCCCCGTCCTCAACAGCGGTGACATCCTCAGTTTCATGGTCCTGCCGAACGGAGAAGTGCACCACGGGGTGAACGGAGCCAGCCGAGGAATGCTAATGTGCGTGGACACCTCACAGTCCCTCTGGGTGTTTTTTACAATCCATGGTGTAATCAACCAGCTCAAAATATTGGGTAAGTGCAGCCAAAAGATGTGATAGCGGGAAACACGTGGCTAGTGCAGTTGCTTGGGCCAGAATCCAAGCTGCAGGTTTGCCTTAGCAGCCTTGGCTTTTGCTGTTGGCATGAGGAAAGCGATACCGATGTGAGTAAGCAGCTCCTGATCTCACCTTGCTTTCCCAAACAAGAATGAGCGAGACGCAGTAGTTCTAACGTAGATGTGTGTGGCCTATTTAAGGCCACCAGTTACAGAGACTGAAAATGTAAAATAAGCAACAGGGAAGGAGGTGATGATGGATATGTGTGTGGTTGGTCGCTTTCTAGAGTCATGTGTAAAAGAGCTTCTTAATAAACAAACCAAGCCAATATTCTCCTGCCTCAGCAGCTGCGATGCTTTCGTCAGCATAGCTGGGGTTTCAGTGTGTGTGTCGCTGACAGCACTGCTATCAAATGTCTCTTTTTAACTCGTGCTGGTGACCCGTTACAGCGCTTTTCCTTTTCTCTCTTTAAGGATGTTGTCAACAAATCTCATCTTGGTGGCTTTGAGGAACAGGTTTTCTCATTTAAAGCAAGGTGCTTTCCAGCTGCCTCTACACTGACAAAAAGCCAGTGATAAACCAGAGGCTGCTCTTGCTGGAGAGTTCAGGATTGTGGGGAAGGGACCTATGACCACAAAATCATGGGTGTCAGATAACCTATTTTTCAGCTAATTGAAGGACTGCACAGAAATTATATGATGGCATAGCAAGCTCCAGCACTTGATAACCAAGGCAGTCACGTGTAAGATCTTGTATTATTGGTAGAAGGGAGCACTTAGTTCATCATCAGCAGTAGCTCGTAGCTGAAGCAGTCACCGTGCGGTGCGGCAGTGAGTGCCCGGGCTGCGGCGTGGGCAGCCGAGCCCTGGGGCTGTCCGTGCGGGTGGGCGCTCACCCTCTGCTGTGTTTGCAGGCACTGTGCAGTCCAGCCCAGTGACCGTCTCTCCCTCAGGATCCCCCGGCGGCTCCCAGTATGACAGCGACTCCGATATGGCCTTCAGCGTGAACAGGTCGTCGTCGGCTTCGGAGTCATCGCTCGGTAAGTGCGGGCTCAGCCCGGGTGCGGGGCTGGCAGAGGTGCTGGGTAGCGTGGGCAGCGTGACGAGCTGCAGCTTGTCACCTGTGAGGACGTCAGGTTTCCCCGCGTGCAGCGCGCTGAGGCAGGGACGTGCACGCTAGCTTATGCTCAGACTGTGTAATACATCAGGGCAAGGAAGGCTAGTGAAACCTAGCCTGCTGTGAAACCAAAAGAAATAACTCAAAGAAAAAGTGAATAGGTGAGGAGCTTTTTATGGCCCTATGACATCAGCGGAGGAGAACAGGGCTCTGCTCACTGACACCCGTCCCCTGGGATGGGTGTGCAAATAGTCTCACTGCTTGGGGAAGCCCCAGCGAGCAGCACTTGGCCCTCGGTATAAACAGATGTTGAGCTTGAACAATACTTGTGCTACCAATTAGGTAGGTAAAATAAATGGAGATTTTTATTTGGCCATAGAAACTAGGCTATGGCTAAGGAAGGAAGTGCCTTAAAAAAATTTCCTCAGGGCGGTGCATGTTGTAAATTACCAGTCATGTTTGCGCCAAGGTGGGGACTGAACGAGCTTGTTTCTTCCTCCTCCTTTACAGTGACCGCTCCCAGCTCCCCCCTGAGTCCTCCTATCTCTCCCGTCTTCTCCCCTCCGGAGCCATCGAGCAGCAAGAATGGGGAATGCACCGTCTGCTTTGACAGCGAGGTGGACACGGTGATCTACACCTGCGGACACATGTGCCTCTGCAACACCTGCGGTCTTAAGCTGAAGAAGCAGCTCAATGCCTGCTGCCCAATCTGCCGACGGGTCATCAAAGATGTTATTAAAATATACCGTCCTTAGGGCCCGGCTCGGGCTGCAGAACTCCGCTAGCAGTAACCATGCCTTTCCGTCCCTGCTTATGGGTTATCGTGCTGGTCAGTCGTTATCAAGTGGCTCGTTATCTGTGTTTCCTTATTTGACTGGTAGGGCACAATTCAGGGATAAAATAGAGCTGAGGATCTACCAGGGCCCAAAGCCAAGGCTGTCGTAAAAAGCCAGGCGTTGAATAGTCGCGTGCCTACTGATGAAGCCAGTGAATCACTTTATGGACCCAAACCAGCTGCAAATTAGAGATTTCCTGTGCAAAGGCTCTTTTTCTCCTGAGGAGAAGGCTCGGTCTGGTGCAGACCAGGAGGGAGAGGTTGCCCCGGTTTCGGAGCTGGATGTCACCAGAGCGCCCAGATCCCGACGCCTCTGAGCCACCCCTGAGCGCTCGCTACGGTGCCTGGTACCCTGCTATGATGGCACCAGATCTTGTCTTAGGATACCTGGCTGAAAGGGTTCAGAGGGGACAAAATCCATCTGGAAATGTAACATTCATTGTCTTGTCTGTAATTGGGGAACAAGTTCAGCCCAAAACAGTAGTGAGATTCTCACTTGCTTAAGTTTTGGCCACCTGAACAGGCTGTGGGGACACACAGAGAAGCTGGTTTGCACTTAGATGAAGCAGCTTTCGCCTTTTTTTTTTTCTTTTTTTTTTGACAGAGCAGGATTTTTTTGGACAGCTGAGACCTAGGGAGCAGCCACTGGCGCTGGCAGCGATGAACACGAACCCTTCTGAGATCCCCAGGCACTCAGCATAGCTGCAGTTAGCAGTGACTTGCGCAGCGGTTAGTATAATGGGCTGTTTAACGCATTTCCAGTATGGCTTTCTAATTTACAAAGCCCTAAATTGCAGTCTGTTCCACGTGGCCGTGGATTAAGGCTGCTTTTGGACAATTCTGCTATAATCTTGGCTTCGGGCAGGGACAGATGGGGCATCGCGGAGGAGGCCAGCAGCACATCTGGCCAGCAGCTGGGAAAGCGGAAAAGTGTTGGCTGCCATCACCTAAATGATAGTTGTGAAAGGGGTGTTTGTTGCAGCCACACATGTGCACTTGCACTTTGCTCCTCTTAGGACGTGGTCTCGTTGCCATCTTGCGCAGTACTGCCAGCCTCACTTTTCCCTTACCCTATGGTGGTAACCAGGCTTCCTCCTTCCCTAGCCAAGTCCCACAAAGGCCTCTTGAAGCCTGTGCTGAGAAATCCATTTATGACCCCATTCCAGACAGTTTATCTTTTCTTTCCTGGGACCGTGGATGCTCTGATTTTCCCTGCTGTCTTTCTCCTGCCTCTGCAGGTTTCCTGAGCAAAGCCATCAGCTGCTCCATGCTCTGGTCTCTAGGTGAAGGCCTCAGCAGCAGACAACAACTTGTTGAAAAGAGCAGGGATCTCACTTGGCTTTACGTAAGAGGAGGAAAGAGAAGGCTCTGAGGCTATTATTAGGTATGGGGACTTAAAAAGTAAATAGCTTTCAGCTGTGATGTTGGGCAGCTACAAACAGCAGGAACCTACCTGAGTTGAGAAAAGTCTGAGCAGGCTGCAGCAGGGCTGGGTGTGGAGTCCTCCTCTCTGCTGCTGCTGCTGCTGCTGCTGCTGCTGCTGCTGCTGCTGCTGCTGCTGCTGCTTCAGCTTTACCGATGTCCTGTGCACTCCTTGGAGCCACGCGGACACCGAGCCTGGCCACCCTTCCTGCTGGGAGAGGCAAGGCCGGGAAGGAAGGGAAGGATGCAAGAGGGGCTGGTGCGATTCAAACTCGGTGGCCGTGTTGTGACCAAGAGCACCCATGCTGCTTTCTGGAGAAAGCCCCAATTATTGCATCTTTGCCTAAAAATGAAAAAAAGAGGTGTATCTCACAGGGGTGTATCTTTCTCGTGTATCTCACAGAGTGTTTGGGTCCCGAGGCTCATCCTGACCTTCTGAGTGCCCCTTCTCCCCCCCAGTCTCTTCGCTCCAGCCTTTCTCCTGGGTGCTCGTGGCTCCGGGTCTGATGCCACCTCTCCTGGCTCCAAGTACCTGGGTGCTGGTGTGGATGGGGTTGCCAATGGTGTAACCAGTTACGTAACTGTGATCAGTCCCTAGCCCAGACGGTCTCTTACATCATGGAAAGCACCCAGGGGAGCAGATAATCCTCGGCCACCATCAGGGCGCATCTGCTCTGTGCTCTGTTCTAACATGCTATCTTGCAGGGCATAAATCAAACTCCTTCCCACCTTGAGGAGCTAATGAAGATATTCACTAGGTGTATAAATGAGAGGCCCGTTAGAGGGAGACCTTCTCTCAGGCGCTGCCTTGCAGCATCGGCGCAGGGTAGACCTGTGTGCAGGGCACCTGGATACACAGCAGAAGGGAGAAACCCCAAACTGGGTGAAGGCAGGAGCCTCCCAGAGGAAGCCCCATTGCCCGGGTCGTGTTTTTGCTGTAGGAGCCAGGCTGGTTTCCCAAAGGGCAGCGGGCAGCAAGGGCGCTCACTTGGGGTAATTAACCTGCTCAGGGGCCGCCTGCAGCTCTGTCCTGCAGCAGGAAGGGATGCAGTGCCAAGAGCAACGTGAATTTTCCAAGCTAGGTGCAGCAGCCTCCAAAAACAATTTCCAGGAAAAGGCAGCCTCTTGCGGATTTAATCATTAGTACTCGTATTGCTATTTTTTTTCTTTAAAAATGGCCTGATGATATATGATTTGTACAGAAGATCTGTTTGTGCCTTATAAGGGTGTCTGTGCACTTTTTATCCTTTTTAAAGCAACTTTAAAAAAAGGGGGGGAGGGGAGAAAAATTACACAGATCAATGGTAGTTTTATAGACTTTTGTGTTCACTGAGAATCCTGCTTTTTTTATATATATATATACCTATATATATATATTGGAGTGAAAAAGTGTTTATCTCCTTGGATTTCTCCCCCTCTCCTCTTAATCTAATTGTGGAAAAAAAAAAAGAAAGAAGGAAAAAGGAAAGTAGGGGGGACCCTTTTACCTTCCCCCTGCCCAAGGCAGTTACTCTCTTGTTGTTACCTTTATGATTCAATCCTGTGATCTGTACATCATGTTTAAGCTGAATCAGATTTGGGACTCTGTATTAGGCTTTTCAAGCAGCTGACGGGGGGAGTGGGGAGGGGGGAGCCGCACGAGGGAGGCAGCCGCACTCGACCTGTCCGTGCTCTATAGCGTTGTGTTCAGTGCTGTGTTTTATTTTTGTCCATTTACCTGTTTTACATTAAGATAATTTTACTTGTTTATGGAACGAATAAAACTTTGGCTTGTAGGAGTTCCCCCTGGCTTTTTAAAGCTGTTGCCCTGCTGGATGAGCAAAACTGAGGATTTCCTCCTCAAAATGGAGCTTGGTGCAGTCGCCGCAGGCACATGGGCACCACAGCTCCCCCATCCCAGCACCTCTAACCCTCTTGGTGGGCGGGGCCAAGATCCGCGGGTGCGCGAGGCTGAGCAGGGACACCAAGCACTGCGTGGGGAGGCCTAGGACACCCACAGAGCCCTGCCCAGCCCTGCCAGGCACGGCGAGCCCAGCACCCAGGCGGGCAGCAAGAAGGCCCCAGTGCCACTGCAGTGGGGGAGTCAGCTCTGCATAGGGAACGGAAGGAAAAAAACACAAACAAACATGTTCTTCTGAGCACCTTTTACACCAGCACTAGTGCTTCTCCTGCCCATGAGCCCTGGGGTGCACCAGGGGCCAGGCTCATACATCCACATTCCTAGCATTAAATAAGGCTGCGGCCTTCACTAGCCATACAGAAAACAAACAAACAAACAAAGCCCCCTCCCCACTACCAGAGTGGAACGTGGGCTGCAGACAGATGTGCTCACAAATCCTGCTCCTATGGTGGCATCCAGTGGCAGCAGAGATGCAAAATGTGGCCCAGGGGCAACACAAGAGCTGGGTTATGCTCAGCTGTATGTCTGAGGCCCCGGTGTCCCATCCCACCCCAGTGCAGCCAGTTCTGCTAGAGAAGCGCCGGCGCTGGCAGCCCCCTCCTCGGCCACGAGCCTGTCCCTGCAGCCGCGGTGCCGAGCGAACAGCACCGCGCTGTGGCCACGCTGCTGGCGGCTGTGCCGGCGCTCACAGCAACGCATGGGAAAGGGATGGCGCATGATGGTACTTATATGGCTTTCCTGGGAGGCAGGAGAGCAGCCGACTTGGAGACGGATTCCCAACAGCGGGGAGCAGGGCTTGTCCTGCTGATTGGGCTAGGAAAGGCGCCTGGGGGCTGGCCCGTGGAGCTGGAGGGTCAGCCAGTGCCAGCCAAGCTCCTCGCAGGGTGCCTGCCGGGATGACCCCTCCAATGCACCGTCTCTGCAAGACACCCTGAGATGACAGCAGCCGTGACCGCCATGGCCAAGGATGAGCACGGTCACATTNCATGATGGTACTTATATGGCTTTCCTGGGAGGCAGGAGAGCAGCCGACTTGGAGACGGATTCCCAACAGCGGGGAGCAGGGCTTGTCCTGCTGATTGGGCTAGGAAAGGCGCCTGGGGGCTGGCCCGTGGAGCTGGAGGGTCAGCCAGTGCCAGCCAAGCTCCTCGCAGGGTGCCTGCCGGGATGACCCCTCCAATGCACCGTCTCTGCAAGACACCCTGAGATGACAGCCGTGACTGCCATGGCCAAGGATGAGCATGGTCACATTGGGAGTCACATGTTGCTCTCCCAGAGCACTGCACCGGGGCGAGCGATGGCTGCGGTGACCATCACGTACTCCCAACATCAGCTCCTCTTCTCCAGCAAGTCTGAGGTAAAAGCCAACCTGTGGGCCGGGAGTGGTGGCAAGGCGCACACGGAAGCACCGGCACACACGGCCCCTGGCAGCGGAGCAGCCGCCACGCTCTCCACGACCACGACGAGCAGAGGCGCAACCCGCGCCACATGAGCCACTAGCGCTGCCGCAGAGGACGTGTGGCCCCGGAGCAGCGCGGACACACACCAAGCACACACGGCTTCACAATCGTGCTTGAAACCAGTCAAGCAGTTTCTTTTTATTTATTAAAAAACGAAAACCCCCACCAAATAAAAATCAACCCTCTAATGGTGAAAGCATAGATACGGCATTTACACAGCTACATCTATCTTCCGCTGACGCCCCCACCCGCCCACAGTAATGTAGACTTATACGCGCTTACATAATATAGAGCGACACAGACAGACAAACAGGCTGCTAGAGCTGGCGAGAAAGAGCGCGGTGCAGCGCGCAGCCCCAGCCTGCCCACGATGCACTGAGCCAAGGCACCTCGGACACGTGCGGGGCCACAGGATGCACAGAAGGGCTTTGCTGGTGGTGGGCAAGCGCTCTGGCGGGTGCGGGAGGGTGGGTTTTTGGCGAGCAGGGCAACACGGGTAAGAAACACGTGGCCCTTCCCTCGGGTGCCTTGCACAGCTCCAAGTGCAAGGCAAACCTCAGCGAGCCCAGCCTCCCGGGCCACCCGCCTCCTCCTCATGAGGTAGTCAGTGAACTTAGCCTCATTTTACATGCAAGGTACGGAGAGGAGGTGCCTGCTGCAAGCCCTCGCTGCTCAGTGTTAGAGGGCCTATGTAGCTATCAAGCAAAAGGGAGAAGTGCTGGATAGCCGAGGGAAACAACTCTGTTAGCACAATGGTTCTCAGCATCTTCCTTACTGGGATCTGCTGGTCCAGACCAAGGCCAGTTTCCACCTCAAAGTGAGGAGCAACCCCCTCCCCAAACTGAGGAGCAGCAGGATGAAGGCATCTGGTGCCCGTGATCCTGCCAAGGATGACCCCGCACATACAGTACATGGTGGGAACTGACCCTAAGTTCTTAGAAGCTCTTGAGGAACATGGGCCCAAACCTGTCACGCTCTCAGTGAGTCAAATACAGTACTTGTGTCAGCAATGCAAAGCACTACCACTTCTAGTGTTCCATCTGGGAGGGAAAGAGAAACAGCCCTCATTTAAAGAGGAGAAACAGAAAGAGCATGGCCCCACATGAGGAAAATTGGGACCAGTGAGGGCTATGAGATGGAGAAATGAGACAGACACCTCTGAGAGCAAAAAGGCTGTTCAGCAAAGGGAGAGCAGGGTGCACAGCCTCTTCATGCTGCTGCTTAGAATGACCAACAGCAACCAGTGTCGCTGAGAGGTGACAGACATGGCTCCTTCTGGCCCTTTCTTCAGCAAAAGTGGGAGCTGAATTTCACTGCTGACCAACCCTGTCTTAACTCATCCTAAGGGCTGCCTTCACTTCCACAGCAGAAGAGTTTTACTGGAACAAGAGATGCACAGACAAGGCAGGTATGTTCTCTGAATCCACCGTGCAACTCTCCTGGGAGCACACTGACACCTCCGAGTGCCACACAAGTGGCTAGATCTTGTTGCAGATGTATTGCTTATTGCCAGATCAGGTGAGTCAGCCCTAATCATGCGATCAGAGAAGACTCTAAGTGGGAAGGAAAAGCAGCAGCCAGAGATATGGACACATGAATTCCCATGGCTAAAAATCAACCTTGGGGCATCTGGATACTAGGCTTCACCAGGTGGCTTCTCCATTTGATGAAAACAAGGGCTGGAACAAGCTGCTCCCATCACCTTCTCAAAATGACCCTGGCCTGAGGCACTACCATTTCATTTTGTACAGAGACAGAGATATCTTTAACCACACGTGTTTCCACAAAAGAAAATATGGGATGGAAGCAAACATTCAGGGGAGTGGACAAAAATCCTACGGCACACAGTGTCTTCAATTCTGCCAGCCTCAAATTAGAGGGAAAACTATAATTGTTTTCAGCAGCAAAACAATGTGGCTGCGGAGTTGCGCCTGCAGCACTTATGGCTGCAATTAGAACAGACAGGGCAGATGGGCTTGGTCAACAACAAACCCACAGAAGTGCTGGATTTAAAACTCTTCCGGATAGAGAAATGTAGCCCTGAATCTGCAAGTAGCCAAGTACAGACGGGAAGAAAGGGAGCACGAGGGAGTGACAGCTGGGCACACCACGTTCATCTTCCTGTTGGAATAAGCACCGCAAGCCTGGATAAATGTTGCAAGATTAGGCTTGGCAGGTAGGAGTTTCATGGAAATAACCCAGGTGTGGTTTGACCTGAAGCCCCCAAGCAGACTGACACGCAGGAAGCAAGGAAAGTATTTAGAGTACAGGAAGATGGACAGATGGGGAGACAAACAAGGCATGTTAGAGTTTAACAAACCAGTGTGGTTAGGAAGAGAGACTCAACTAGAAGTTTGTATTCTTCCATGCTGTCGCCTTCCCCTCCACACAATGAAGAAGAGTAAAATAAGCATTAGAAAAGAGAATTTAACTAGCGAGACAGGGAACACCTGAGCACCAGACACACCTCACAACTGGCTGTCATGAGGAGCTGAACTCCCGCATCCTGGATTGCACTTCATAATATCAGCACCTACTAAAGGACCCACCTCCGGCTGCTGCCTGCCAGCCCTGGGAAACGCAGTGGGTCCCCGCTTAGTCCAACAGGCAGTCTGTGTTGGGAGGAAAGCAAAGCATCATCTTTCCAGGGCTCATGGGGTCAATCTGGTCCTCTGTGTGTTGCATAGTGTTCTTCGGCGAACGAAGCAAAACACCTCTTGTTTGGTTGTAACACTGCAAGGCACAAGTCTGCAGAGAGCCCTGGCTGAGCACAGAGAGGACCTGTGATATTTGTGAGTATGTGAGTGTATATATTTTTTTCCTAAGAGGAGGATGTTTAAATTAACACTTGTCACTGTAGGGCAGAGAAGGACCTAAGGACTTTCTTATGGCATGCACAGTGGGGAAGCAAGGCACAGACCTTAACTAGAGCACACCTCCTGCCCTCCAACGTGCCTGCCTGCCTGCATGTGCACATTGAGCTATAGGCACCTGGCTCTGATCAGTCATTTCCCTTGTTTCCATGTTTCCTATGACTCCTTTATATATCCAAACGAAGCAATATGACGTACAGCATTTGACCATGACCCTGAGTCTCAGGGAAGAGCAAATCATTTGGTGAGTCCAGATTTCCTTCACTGGTAACAGGCCAAACTTGATTTCTCAACCTGGCTCTTGTATTTTCTTTGAATTCCCTGAATAGGTGGCAAAAAATGCCTGTCAAGGTATTAATGTCTGCTCTTCCTGGGAGAACCAGGTCACTGGTTTGGCCACTGTATGCCATGAAGCTTGTTCAGAGCAGCACAGCATGGCTGGGCTATTGTATGTGGCCAAAGGAGAGAAGTATTTCCAGGGACACATGGAGGAGAGAGCACATGGATGGCACATGGAGGCCGAGCTGCATGGGCCGAGCCCGCATCTTGCACGCTACCTCAGAAGGGGAAAACCTGGAATGTATGGTATCTTTTTTCTTTCTTTTCACTTTTTTTTTTTTTTTTTTTTTTAAGCCAGCCTTATGGCAAACTATAAATTAATAGGCTAATTAAATACTCAGGTGAGAGAACAAGGAACCTCCAACTGTGTAAACAGAGGACATGCTATGGCTTCTTTCTTAGATAATTGGAAGGGATCCAGCCCTCCCAACAGGGTCCCCCAGTTAAGACCTTGCAAAACCACCAGCCACTGCTGTTCTTCTCACGAACTTCAAATAAAGTCCCTTCTTTAAAGCTGTTGGTCTCCTCATCGCCTTCAAAATCTGCCACTGCCACATAGAGGGCTTCCTTGGAGACGTCCGGATTGGAGAGGGGGACAGAGGTCCTCTCCTTGGCTTCCCCTCTCTCTACTGGCTTGGATATTACCTTTGGGACTAAGCTGCTTCTCACTTTGGCTTCGTCCTGGCTTAAAGCAGACAGGAACGGTTTGGCTTTTGGCGGAACCAGCATGGGCCGGCCTGGCAAAGCAGAAGGTCTGATCTCAGGCGCTTCCCGCACTGGGGTCTTGAGCTCCGGCGTGGGGCCGGAGGCAGGAGATGCTGTTTTCTTTGGGGGCGGTGGTCTACGAGGTGGTACAACGGGCCGCTGAGGCGGGGGCTCCCTGGGAGTTGGGTAGTCGCTCTTGGGCTCAGGGTGAGCTACCTTTGCTGGCCCCATGGGACATTTGGGCAGGGCCTCCTTTGCGATGTGGCTATCCAGTTTAGGCAGGGGCTTGCTCTCCACACTCAGTCTCTCCTGAAACCTTCCAGAAGTCTCTAAGGGGACCGTGGTATTACTGAAAGAGTTTTCACTGGCAGCCGTGTCCTGCTCAGGGGGTTTCTCTTGGCACTTTGCAGGTCTGAGCTTGCTTCGCAGGCTACAAATGTCCAGTTTATCATCAGTTGGAGGTGGGTCAGCCCGAGGGGCTGCAGCAGGTTTTGGCCTAATCTGGGGTCTTGATTTCAAGAAAGGATTCTGGCTAAGTGGTTCAGGTTTGTCCTCCAAGGGCTCAACTTTTGGCTTGGTTGGTTTGACGATAGGTCGGAGATTTGGCTTCTTCACTTCCTTGGCTGACACCTTGTGTCCACATTCCAGTCCCATTTCATTTTTCAGCTGGAACAGTTTGCCCTTCTCTGTTTTCAGCTCTGGCTTCTTACTGTCCTTGGGGGCTGCTGACTGCTTTGGAGGGATCATGGGCAAAATCACGCCTGGAGGCTTGGGAGGAGGTCTCTGCCTTTCCATTAATTCGCCTTCCGATTTAATGATCGATTCCTTCCTGGGTGGCAGGCTGGGCTTCTCCTCCACATCACGATCCGAGATCTCCTCATACCCAGAGGTGAAGGCCATGTCCGCACTCTCAGTGGCCTCCTTCCCCTTCCAATCTTTGGCCCACTTCATTCCACAGTCCATACCATTTGGGGGAGCCTCTGGCAGAGGTCTGCATGGTCCAGTGGCCTCGTCATTAGCACTGCTTTCCGCATCGGCAATGCGGAGCTGGGCCATCTCGTTGGGTAATGGAGCGAGGAAGTTTGGCCTGGATGCGTTGCTTGTTTTCTTGTATTTATCAATAAACGTAGCAGGTGCCCAGCCTTCTTTCTCCTCAATCTGAATGTACCACCAGCCGCTCAGGTTCTTCTCAATAACCTGCAGCAGAAAAGGAAGCCTTAGACAGACAGGCATCAGCCCTCTCTGTACAAAAGGGGATACTCAAGAGCATATGACACCAGGCCTTGGTGCTTTTGCCTCTCCCAGCCTGGTGCCCAAATTCCATGTAATCACAGGGAGAGCCAGCACAAATGCTTTTCACACAGCTGTTTCTACCAACTCAGCCTGCAAAGCTCATGGCACTGCTAAAGTTGCCTGCTAGGAGAGGGGAGCCACATGCCAGAAGTGGGGACTATGGCAGAGTGGGGGCAGCTCACTGAAGGAATGACACAATCACATCACACACAAATGCCTGGGAGAGCTTCACCAGGCTGACACGATCTGGCCCTGAGAGACAGGACAGGCTCGGCCAGGCCACAGCTCTCCCAAATACTTGTGGTGACCACTGAGCGGCACTGTTGGAGCAGTCAAACCACAGTATTCCTGCACGGATGTGCAAACCTCCGGCTTCTCCCTTACTCCAGAAATGGGACTGGGATCGGCTCTCCACTAAGAAGAGATGACTGGGGCAGCAAAAAAGGAAAAGTCTTCTAGGAGCGAGCAAGCTTCCATGTGGAAAAGCATAACTAGATCTACAACTGGGATTCTGACAGAAAAACTGGGTGTGCCAGTTAAGCAATTCCATGAGGGCTAAAATTAAAAATTTTAGAACAGCCCTAAGAAAGAAAAAATACCATCTCTACCTCCGTTTGTGACGTGGTTTTAATTTCCGTTAGCTCAGTCACACTTGGGAGACAAGAGGCTGCCAGGAGCACCGGAGACTCCAACGCCTCATGAGCTCATATGGATTTCTCTTCTGCTCTAGGTGAGCCCTGGGATGCTGACAGCCCGCAGATGCAATAACATGCATCACCATGCTCAGTTTCCACACAGAATCCAGTGGTGGATTCTTTCCTGCCCAAAACAGAATCCCAGGGCTAATATGAGTCATGAGTGCTCCTCTCCAGTGACAGATATGTGAGAAGGGAAAATGATAGTCTCACCTCTACTTTCATTCCTGCCTGGAAGCTGATGCCATCTGGGATGGTGGTCTGGAAGTCAGCTATGGTGTAATATTCCTCTTCCACTTGAGGAGGGACAGGAGGCTTAGGCAGGTTCAAACCACGTGGCTATGACAAAGAAAACCAAAACCCATCAAGGTGTTTCTACAGAAAGTGCAACATAACGTTCACACAGACCAACAGCCTGCAGAGAAGCAAAAGAGCTCAGGCAGGCCTGGGTGGTCAGCTTGGCCCATGCTGTATTCTTACAAACAAAAATTGCCAAACCATTTCCAGACTGAAAAGGAAATTGCCCAGGTTGTCAGAAATATCACTAACAGCAAAGTTACCCACCCCAGGAGGAGGGAGCTGGCTTGCAACCTTCCATTGGCAAGTTAGCCTTGCAGGACAAACTGACCAAAGATTCACCTAAAGACCAACTCCAAACAGAGGCATCCTATTACAGCAGGAGGGTCATGCTCTAATCCCAGGTGAGAACAACCAGAGACCAGAGCTCTTTTTCAATGTTTCTCGCCATCTCCCTCTGCTACTGTTTTCTTCCTCTTTCTCCTGGCAAATGGGATATAAGACCAATGACGCTGGTTCAGACCTAACTCAGCCTTCTGTCTCACAACAGTGACTGTAGGCAAATGCTTTAAGATCAAGAATGGGGCAATAGCACCACAGCACTGCTCTGTGGGTCTCCCTCTGGGAGGGCTCGGAATATACTTACTATGGTCAGATCTCTGCGAGGAGGGGGTCTCTGTCTCATCTTCGGTGACTCTGTGGAAGAAAAAATACAGATGCTGTTGAGGTTCTGGTTGTGGATCCCATGCATGTTCCCCAAAGGCACACGGAAGAGGAAAGAATGGCAGTCTTCACATCCGTGCTTAAAGGCTGCCTCCTGCCCTTCCCAGACGGCATGGACAAAGCCTGGGAAGCCAGCCAAACAAGGGCCCTGTCTGCCTGGTACCTACAGGGACATGGGTCACCCAGACTTTGGATGCATCTCACTGGAACAAGGGAGAATTTTGCAGCAACGGGTGCCACTGGGAAACTGGGATGAGGTAAGCAAGTGATCTTGCTTTTTCACTGCAGACTTAACCCAAAAGCCTGGCTCTACCAGTCAGGGTAAAATGCCTCCGCTCCTGAGAGAAGAATGTCTGGAGTCCAATCTGCAAGGAGGAGAGGTGGGGCAGTGCCCGGCGCATCCAGCAAGCCCTGCAGATCCTGGGGCAGCACTGCTCACTTGTCCTGCTTGCTAACACCAAGTGCAAAGTGTGCGAAGTTCACAGTGCCCACAAACATTTTGGCTCCCTGCCTGTGTTGCTAGCAACCTGGCTATGTTGCCCAAAAGCCTATAAGAAGGCCAGCACTGAAATCCCAACCACCCCAACTGGCCACTTACTGCGTCGAATGTCAGCATTAGGCAGGGGACGGCTGTCAAATCTCCCATCTCTCTGGCTGGCAAGCCCATCCTTCTCTCGGCTTGCCACATTCTGCTGTCGGGAGATGCCATCAAGATCCAAGGCACAAGAATGGGTAGAGGAGCCTGCCCCCAGCTTCTGTGGAAACATCTCTCCATTCCCCTTTTTGAGATAGGAGGCCGGGGCCCAGCCTTCTTGGCCCTGGTACCTGAGAAAGTAACAACAGGAACATCACTGTGCTGGACCCTCAGCACTGCCATCTGTCCACCCTTGCATCAAGACTCAGGGGCCACCAGGCATTTCCAGAAAGATGTTTCCAGTGTGTTCCAATCGAGTTGGGGCTAAGGGATCTCCCTGGAGCCAGAGTTCAGGACAAGGACTGACCAAAAGCCATTCACAACGTGATCTAGGTGAAATGAGCTTGCTTGGGCTCAGGCCCTCTTTCAGTCATGAGGGCACCCGGAGAGCTCCAGCAATGACTCACGCTCCCATGCAAGCCAGCCGCAGCTGGCGGGCCTGGCGCCGGGAAAGCCAGGAGATGAGCCCTGGTTTCCTTTTCACCCCAGCAGTGGCAGAGGTTCAGGAATGAAACACACTGGCAGAGTAAACAGAGGGAAAAACTAGAGGATTGCTGCTATGCTTTACGTACCTGTTCTTTGGATAGAACACAAGCATTCAGCCTGCAGAGCCCATCAGCCTGGATCCTTTCCCTGCTCTGAACCTGCACCGAGTTCTGGGGAATAACCAACCCTGCGATGTGATTGAAAAACCACATCCATTTAGTCTGCGTGCTGTGCTGGAGGGTCTCGCCCCGGCATCAGGAAAACTCTCCCCGCTGGCCAGGTTGGAGCCATTTTGCTCAGATGGCACCAGCTGCTGCACTTGTAATTGCCTTTAGAGCTCTCATGGCAGCTCTCCTAGGTTTAGAAAGTCAATGGACATTTTTTCTGGGGCCTTGCTGCTGCCAAGACCTCAGGTTCAGTGTAAGGTTAAGAAAATCACGGCATGTCCTTCCACTATGCTCAGCTCAGTCCATTTGCTAGACTGCAGACAAGAAAAAAACGAGCTTCCACTAAAAAACAAGCATCAGCTTGGGATGATCAGGCATCCTTGGCTCAGCACAGAGTGCATGCAGCAGACCTGGCCCGGACGACGGCCCTTCTCCACAGAAGCTTCCTGTAGCACAGCCTGCAAGCTCAGCCAGCCTCGAGGACTGGCAACAGCAACACATGATGTAGCACTGATGCTCCCACCTGGCTTCCCTCTGCACTGCCAGGGCACGCGATGCTGGGACACAGTGACACCTCCCCAGCACAGGAATGAGGGAGCGTTTCAAGATATTTTAACACATCTAAGCTGGGCTGAAGCCCTGAATTTGAGCTAGTTTTAGCCTGCAGCGATGTGGAGAGCTCAGTTCTGGTCTCTGCCCTTTCCTACATCCTAGACTTTGGTTTAAACCATACCTCTCCCACACACACACTGAGTCCCTGCTTTGTACAGCTCCAGCTGCAGTCCTAGGGGGAGCAAGGGGTAAGGATGGTACCTGATTTTCCACCAGCCCTCCAAGTTCTTCTGGATCACCACCACCACAGCCCCTTTGTCCAGGTTCATTTCGTCCTGGTCTCTTGCGATATATGGGTAAATAACTGTGTACTTCTCCTCTGTTGGAAAGAAAGAGCAGTTTCACAGATACATTGTTTTATAGAAATGTAGGCTCAGTCAAATAATGGTCAAGTGCTTTATATAGACAATAATTCTTGTGATGTGGGTGCAAACACACAGAGATACAAGACCATTTGGAGAGAAATGCCAGTGAGGTGTATTTCAAAACAAGCTTGTATTTCAAAATGTGTTTGGGTTTTGGTGAACTAGTTTGCCCCCAAAGAAAACTGTTTAAAGCAGTTCCCTCCTCTCCTTTAAGGCTGTCTCTCATATTTAAAGCCTCCAAACGTACATAGCCCTTTGCAACTTTGAATCTACTCCTACAGCCCTGTACTGCACAAACAAGACAGGACTCCTTTCAAAAGCTCACACAGAATCACAAAATGGTTGAGGTTGGAAGGGACCTCTAGAGATCATCTAGTCCAACCCTCCTGCTCCAGCAGGGACACCTAGAACAGTGGCACAGGGTCGCAGCCACGTGGGTTTTGAAAACCTCCAAATCACTCTTCACCCTCAGCCTACTCTCGCTTGGTAGATATTCAGGGGAATACATGGCAAGATCACTTATAGTTTGACTTTTTGTGCTGTCTATATATCAAAATACCGCTTAAGATAAATGTTATGAAAACCTAAAACAATTCAAACATAATGAAAACAAGAAAAATAAAATAGCAATACTTTGGGGTGGGCCTACATGCTTTGTTTCCTTTCTGAGATAAACTGATGGAATTCCATAAATTGATGGAATTAGTTGAATTGAGAAAAATACACCAAAAAGAAGTGGGAGGAGGACAGGAGGGAATAAACAGGGAGGTGAAGGCACCAGGATGGGGCCCTGCTCACAGGGAAAACCATGTTTAGACAGACCCTGAGGACAGATATCTGGATGGTTATGAGAGAAAGGGCCTTGCTACAAAGTAGTGACAGCAACAGGTCTGAAATACTGCAGGAGATGTCCGAGAAAAGGACCATGTTTTCATTCTGATTGCATAACTCAAAATAATTCTAACTATTTTCAATAATAATCCCCAAAAATATTGAAAAAGTTTTGGAGAAATATAAACAAATTGAATGCATTTCTTGGTAACCTCAAAGACTTCCAATAATCTATGAGATTCTGATAATTTTATCACTCCTAACGTGCCACTTTAACCTCCCTTTACCCTCAGGCCTACTCCCTCTCTTCCCTACAGGTAACCTATAACATTCCTTACGTTAGTTCCTTACAGGAACTAATGCAGCAATTGAAAGTAGCTTATATGCATGTATGTGGGGAAAGCTGAAACTCCAGCCCCTGTACCAAAACACACAGGCCTCAAAGAGTGAAAAGGAGCTGCCAGTAGAGGAAAGAGATGGACACGAGTGGGTCTGATGGAAAGCTGAAGAGCATGTACGGCACACGTGGTATAAGGAGAGTCCATCACATGCAAAGCAAACAGACATGCAGACAACACGGCTGCAAGCACAGAACAGGGGCAGCTGAACAAGTCTCCACAGAGTCCACCTTGACCCCATCCACTGGTGTACAAGTCCCCAAGAGTCCGACGGCGGCCAACATGCCTGGGTAGAGACCAGTATCTCCATGGGACTGGGAAGAGCGTGTTGGGAAAGCAGTAGAAGGATAAAAGAGGACATAAGAAGGCAGCACTTCAGATCTGAGGGACAACAGGCCTGACACCAGAGAGGGCACAGAGAGAGTGCTCACCTGGCCCCCCTTCCTATGTTTAATTCCTCCCTCCAACCTCTATCTCCACAGGCCCAGGACCTGAGCGAGAGCACTGCTTTGAGCATACAGTGGTCAGGGGAAGATGTGTTCTCCAGGGGTGTTTCGGATTTATTTTAAACAAAGTTTGCAATCTGGTTATTCTCATTATGGGAGTCTAAGCATGATCTTTGGAGGTGACACATGCAGCCCCTTTGGGGAGCAGAAAGGCCAGCAGTTAAACCAGCCACCTTCCAGCTGGCACACGCCTGGTGCAACACTCGAGCAGAGTACTTAGAAGGCAGGACCATTGTGGGCACATTTTACTAAAGAACCCAAACTCACAGCACTTGGCGGTTGGCCCTTCCCAGAGCTCGGCCCTGTAAGGTTAAAAAGGACTAAACATCCTGCAAGAGGCTCACTGCATAAAGAGGCTGGAAAAATTTTCTCCAGCTGCCTCTTACCTTCATCAGGCTGCATAGAGAATTCGTCCTGGACTCCATCCTGAGCTTCCAGACAGGTCGCTGGCACCCAGCCTTGCTCTTCCGACGTGCTCACAAACCACCAGCCTGAGAACAGAACAACAGGCATCTTAGCCAAGGGCATCCACCCTGCTCAACAAGCCAGAAACTGCCTCCCTCTCCACAACCCGTGAGTCTGCTCAGCTTTGTCCTTTCCTTGCTGTTGGCACAGGGGGCTGGGGTGACTCCAAAGCAACAGAGCCAAGCGCTATCCAACAGGGAGCACACAGGCAGCGGCAGAGAATTGCAGCTGAGACAGACCTTCAGGTATGGTTCCTCCGAACCATCCCTAACAACACAAGGAGAACTGAAAGATTCCAGCCACCTCATTTGCTTTGCTTTTTATTCATGGTTCATTTTCCCTTGGTATGGGTCGCCAAGCCCAGTCTAATTAGCAGAGATGAATAAACCGTCTGCAAATCAATAACTGGTTCCTGCTGTGCTCCTGCCTTCTTTACATTTGTGAAAACAGCAATTTTTAAAAGCTGAGAGCAAATGCAAGATTCAAAGACAAATGCTCTCAGTGGAAACCTAGCCAGCTCCACAGAGGCCACTAGCAATTCTGGGCCACCCCGAGTGTCCAATCAAAATAAACACACTCTTCTCAGTTATTTTTGGTTTTAGGGGGAAAAAACAAAGATATTATTGCAAGAATCCCTACAGAGAATCATTTAGGAAGACAACTAGACTGTCAAGGAGAGAATCTGCAGCTACTGACATGCAAGTGAAAATCAGGACTGATATGTGATAAATAATTTGCCATACCTTTTGAACTGGCTCTGCTAATAGTTTTCACTTGCTTTTACTTTCACATTCTCAGTGTAGCTGCTAGTTCAATTAATCCTCTTGGAAATGGGTTTCCAGGATGTTAAAATCTATTTTTTGTGATCCATTTTTAAATCTATTAAGCAACTCCTATTAATTTCAGTGAATAAATTCCCCTTTCCAACAAACTCAGAAAGCTGGACCCATGATGTGATGTGAACCCTTGGCAGCAGTTAAGATGGAGTCTAAGTTTTAAGCACACCAGCAGCTCGGCCGACGTTCCCCGCACTGCAGCCGAGTGCCTCGTTGTGCTCTCCGTCGGAGGAGGCTGGAATTACAAATGCCCAACGGTTGCTTTCATGGAGCTGCTGCACAACCATGGCCAGCTGACAATAAAACAAGCCTGACAATTGTGGGAATGGCTTTTGTGCCCAGGACCCACTAGTCAAGTTTCTCAGTAAGAAGCAGCATGAGGTGAAACTGCAGAAGGTGGACGGCGCCTGGTGCTCAGCATGCTGGATAATCACAGCCTTCCTTCAGCGACAGTCCCTAAGTCTTGTCCAATTCATACAGAAGCCTCCGTGGTCTGCCTAAGATGACCGTCCAAGGACATCCCATTGAGGTACCTGGAGGTTGTTTTGATTAAGCTCTTATTAACTCGATGCTGACAGTCCAGGATTGCTATTCCCGTCCCTGCTCTGCAACACAGCGTAGATTCAAAGCCCTTTGCCAAGCCAGAGTCTCTGTACCTGATTCGTTCTTCTCAATGATATCCACCACCTGGCCCACGCACAAGCTGATCTCGGAGCTCTCCTGCTTCTGGTAGTCCGCCACCACGACATACTGCTCCAGCACCAAGGGATCGACTGACGCAGAATCAGCTCCTGCACAGGGGGAACAAGAACCGACCCACGCGCCGGGGTCACCACCAGCTCACGAGAGCGCTGGTCACTGCTTCCTAGCACCTGCTGACCTGCAAGCAGCTCCAGGACACCCTAGGGACCCAGCGTGAGATATGTGAGCCACAGACTTGGGCAGAGTGAGGAGGAGAGAGACCAACCAAGCAGCCAGGTGATATCAGTGCAGCCAGGTGAGGCTTTCAACTTGCCCACCTTCTGCTCACAGAGCTGTCCAAGCATTCCCACCACCACCAGAGGTGCAAAGTGCAGCCTGGTCCCCACTGCCGGCGGCTTGGGGCAGTCTCACGTGGACAGACACCAGACGAAAAGCTGCCCACCACACTGAGCAGCTTAAGCCTCCGCTCAATACACACGATCTGCAACAGGCGTCACCAGTCACGGCTGGAGAGTTTTGGACACCACAGGTGGATGGGCATGTGCAGGACAGAGCAGCAGCCTCCATCATCACTGCTCTTAAATATTTCAGCCACCTTCTCACATCTTGCCCATACACTTTGCTCTCCCAGATATTTGGCCCGTTAACTGTGTAGCTCTTTCTGCTGCTTCTCTCACAAAGGTTCCCAATTTTACATCAGAAAAGTAACCAGCTGAGGGGAAAAATCGAGGAGGGGACAAGGAGCAAACAGATAGAATACATTGGCAGCAAGACAGTCACTAAAACAAAAAATATAAGTAAACCATTTAGGTCTGAGAGCTCCTGAACAAGGGAGATGTCAGCACTAAGGTTCTTCTGGTGCAGTGCTCGGCGAGGCTCGAGGTGGCACTACAGGCAAAGGCAAGGGGACCTGCCACCCATGGATGCAGACTCCATCCTCTGCCAGTGACAGAACAAGACAGGGTGAAGAACAGCAGGGTGAGGCTAATTTATTTTTCCAAGCACGCTTTTATTTAGAAGAGTGCTCTGGGTACAGATCTATCCCATTTGCTTGGCATTCCTTACAATGGTAGTTCTTGAACAGAGTTTTCAGGTCACATCCATCTCCATCTCAGTTTGTCCCTATACACTGACTGTGGCTACCCTCAGAAGTTTGCACTTATGTTATGTGCAGGAGGACTGCACCGTCACAGCACTTTGCAGGCCCATGTGGGCAGATGCCACATGTGGTCAGGACTGAGCAGCTCTTAGTCCAAACTCTTAAGCCCCGCTGAGCAGCCTTATGCTAAAATAGCCACAAGGCATCTGGACAGCTCAGAGCACAAGCAGCGCTTGCCCCATCTGCCTGCAAAAGCTTCTGGAAAGCAAAAAGATGCCAGAATTTCCTGAACAGTACTCCTGATTCACTCCAAGCCTTGGCTTTAACCTCTGACCCAACACTTCACCTTGCAGCTTCAGAACTTGTGAGATGATGATGCTATTACATTACCCAGTTCTCCCAGGGGTGGTAAGAATTAATTAAGATTTGCCAAGTGCTTTGGAAATAGGGTAGTGTTAATTATTACAGCACAAGTGATACAACAGAATCACAGGCCTGATCATCAGGAAACAGTTCCTACAGACAAGTGCTGCTACGCTGCAAGAGGACACAACACAATGGTTGCCCCACCACATGGGTGGTCTTAACCTGCCAAAAGATCTTTTCTATGGGGAAAACTATTGCAGGGAACAATCCTACTATGACCACAACGAGGGGTTAGTAGAGATAAGACAAGATCTATGAGGTCTTTAGCAATTCTAAGATGCTCTGCTGCCCTGCAGAGGTATGTCCCTATGTCCAAGGTCATTTCAAACTGGTTCTGAGAAGAGAAGGCCACAACAAAGGTTTAAATGAATGATGTATTTTTCAGGACAGCCTTATTTAAAGAAACAAAAGGTGAACTGTCTAGATAAAGAGTTCTCTGCATAAATGCAGGTGATTTGGTCAAGTGCAGAGGTTCTGTTACCAGTAATGAAAGCTTTCTCCATACCAAAACGCAAAGGTGGTATGCCAGACAGAATTAAAATAGCCCTTTAATGCAAATGGAGGAGCCTAGCAATTTGGGCACTATCTGTTATACTAGTTCAATTAAAGGTTTGTGCTTTAAAATGATCAGAGCATCTACCCAGCCACTGAGAGAAGAATAACCGTGACAGGAAGAGAGAAGTACATTCCTTTCTCTAGCTATAGTTCCCCCTAGCTATAATTATGCCCATTGGTCTGAAGCTATTTGTAGTTTTAGCATGCAATTCTAGACCTTCCAATATACCTTTTAAACCAGCAAAAGCAGTAGTAAAGTGAGCTTGGCGGAAGAAGTAGGAGTTAATTTCAGGAGTGACTTCACCTGGTGCAATCATCCTCAACCGCAAAAATACAAGGCTGAGTTAACAATAAAACACCCTATTCATAGGCAGTCAGTCACTTTAAAATAGCAGTGGCGTAAACTTTACCATCTAAGATGAGAGCTCCTGAAGTGCTGTGGCTGGGGAGGAGCGGACGTGTCAGGGGCATATGCAGCCCACAACAGAGCGCGTTTTGCACAGCAGCTGTAGCCAGCAACATGAAGACTGAGTATCCTAAGCACTACCCCACGTGTCTGTGAGACTGATACTAACATGTGGCCCAAGAGTTGCTCATTGAGTCAAATCACCACTGAAGTCCTTGGATGGATTTGCAGGGCTGACCCTGTCACTGCAGCAAAGAGCAAGGTGGGGTGGAGGTGCCCCTGGCTTTGCTGTGTGGCCGAGCACCGTTCCCAGCCTCTCACGTGAAGCAGGCAGAGATGCCAGACTGAACACTTTCCAAGCGCTCTCCTCTCTTGAGGGATTTTGTCAGAGCTGGGAAAGAAAAACCAAATGGAAATATCACTCCTCCATGGAGTTTATAGTAAGTTCTCCTACAGCTCTCCTAGGATACAAGTGCTGTGCTTTGCCTTGCTTGTCTCTTTCTAGGTTGAGTACTGGTTTTGGGGGTCTTGGGGCACATTATATAAATCAGCAAAATGGATAAGGCTGCTCAAAAAATAATCTAAAGTAAGACTGGCAAGGGGATGTTGGAGCCCCTCCACTAGCCTGCTTGAGCAGTTCAACCCAAATATAAACTGTCAGATGGTTCTGGGTTCTCATGCACTATGGCAGTGTTGCAATGAACCCCCTGAATCTCCACCTGTCAATTAGTGCTTTCTGTTGAACTGCAAAAGGGAGAACAAATGGAAAAACTCAAGCCAATCTGGAGGCTTGATATGACGATTACTTTTAGATGCACCTAAATCAGTGGCCAAGTTGGACTTCAGAGTCCCAAAGTCCCACAATCCACCCTCCGGGCAAGCTGCAGGTTGTACAGAGCCAAATACAGGAGGGCCACAGGCTCAGGGACTTTGCAGGATTACAAACATTGGTAGGAAGCAGATTTTATTTCCAGTGTTCCCTGACTCATACTGGGCATGTCCCTGCCTTGGGCCCTCCTCACTACAACAAACGTCACTTGAATCCTCCTGGTCAGCAAAGCGGGCTCAGGACAGCAACGCTTTAACCGACTTAGCACTTAACATCCCCATGTTTGCTCACAGTCCATTTCCAAACTGTGCTTGCTCCTGCCAAAAGCTCAGGAACGTTTGTTCTTTCCAGTGCTATTCTAAAGAACAGCTCACCCCCTTTTCTGGCAAGACTGGGAGAAATCGGCAATTGGGAAACAAATCTAGTTATTATTGCTCGCTAGCTAGCTCTCCTCCTTGGGGAGATCGTACATTAAAAGAGTCTCTTTTGTGTCTTGATGCATATTTCCTACCTCAGAGTACCCCTGGCTTGAGAAATCAAGGGATAATCAGGGACTTCTTCAAGGTAGAAGAGAATTCGAAGTGATGGGCACAGAACCAAAGTTTTTTTCTGCTGCCAGAGAATGCAAGACAGTGAGAGGAGTCTCTGAACATACCTGGCACAAAGCATCAGCCATTTGTAATCTTATTGCACACAAGTATCTTTCCCTGATGGCTACTACACATAAGCTAGGAGCCAAAAAAGGGAATTATGGTGCCACAGGCAAAACATTGCACCCTGCCCTGACAGAGCCAGGCTCCGGCTTGGAAGCTGCCCAAGAATCTCTCTGTGTTCCCTCCCTCTTAATGACGCTAAGCAAACAGCTTCCCAAAGAGCATCTTGTCCTTCATCTCAGCAACTTAACTGTGTCCCTTATAAACCTGGGACAAAAGAATTAGGGGACAAAAGGCAGAGAGAAGCTGCCCATAAACCTGCTTGGCTAAGGGGACTACGGTATGCGGGAGGACAGACTGATGCTGCATACACAAAAGGCACAAAACCCCTCTCTCTCTAACGGACAGGGTTCTTAAGTTGAATTCTTCTCTTGAAGAATTCATCTATGCCGCAAAAACTTTCTTCCTCTTCTCCTCAACCCTGGAGAACTCTCCTTTGCTCTCACCTAATGTAAGTGCACTGGGTTCAAAGACATCTAAAGACCTTCTGCTCTTATAAGGAAATATAGTACCTTACTCACCAAATGTTCGTACTGAGCCATCACACAAGAGAAGCTTTCAAGACAAAGGAGATCCTAACTTTTTTTTTAACCTCAATTTTATCAAAAGAGAGAAGAAAGAAAGAAAAAATCCCTGCCTGCTTTTGTCCCTCCATACACTTCTCTCTGCTTCCAAGCACATTTGCACTGAAACAAGCAGCTCAACTTGAAGCAAAACCTTTAAAAATCTTATCTGAGAAAGCTGTTGCAAGTTCCACCATTTCAGTACAAGAAAGGTAATACAAAACTCATTGTCCATTCTTGCGTATAACTCCTGAGAGCTATAAAACTATCACCACAGGATCTGGTTTTGACAGACACTTCTTGCAGCAGACAAACCTTGGGCAGAAAGTGCTCTCCAAGGGTCTTAACCAGACTGCGAGTCAGACCTGACCATCCCTGCTAGCCGATGGGGAGATCACCCAGTTACGTGCCCATGAAAACAGAGCAAAACCAGGAGCCACTGCTCCACTAGAAAATATGTGAGCTTTTCATGCTCATCCCAGAACTAATCTCACTTCAGAGGCTGGAACACCATAAGTTCCTGAAGGAGATATGCTCTTCCAATCTAACAGAGAAGGAAGAAAAGTAGTATTAAGTCTATGAGTCTTCTCTGTACCTTTTTTTCTGTATGAGATGATTCCACTCATCCACAAGTACTTTTCTTATGTAGTTAATCCTTCCCAAAGGTCCTCACTGTATTTTATACTTTCTGCAAATTCAGTATCTGAAGGACATCTTGCCTAATCCATAGATTGAAGGTTCTTCTCCTCTCTCATGTTTTTGGGAACCTTTAAACTCACCAGCTAAGGGATCTTGCAGAGATATGTAGCCTTGTCTTCAGTAATAGGGATAGTGCATCCCAGACCCTGCCCACCAACCAAAATGTACAATCATGGTATGACCATAAAGCAGAAAGTATCACACGATCGGGACACACTCAGCTTCATGCTATGCATCACACAACTCAGACCTTCCTCCAGTCTTGAGGGTAACGTGAAATTTTGCACCCTCCAGTTTCTGGCTGAAGACCAAATCCTGCCCTTTGCTTGGGACCTGTAAAATAGCCCCCAAGCTTGGAGGTGAGCTGAACTAACAGGGGGCGAGGAGCTGGCTCACAACCCTCAGCCAAGCGGCAGTCCCAAAGCCCACCAATACCTTCTCTCAGCTCAGCACTGCTTCCCTGCGTCCACCAGCAACCAAGGAAAGCTACAGGGGATGTGACAGCTTCTTGCAAGGGATTTTGCCCACCCAGAAAGAGCAGGTGTCACCCAGGTGAAAGGCAAAGCAAGAGCAAGGCCCAGGTAGCGTGCTGCCGTTACTACCTCTCTGAAGGAAAGAAGCCGTTCTCTGGATAAACCCTGATGGAGGAACAAAATGATGGGAGAGAAAGCATGAGGAGGGGAGGGAGACAAACACAAAGGAGCCAGCAACGCTGAAACAATGAGATTAACAAATAAACAGCTTGGCAAGCTGCATGGCGAGCTACATGCTGCCTTCCCTCCCCTCCCGGGACGCCCTGCTGCTGCAGGGCCACGAGGACCAGCAAAAAGCCCCAGCTTCTTCTCTCTTTAGCAATATCTCCGCCCCACGAGCAGGAGAGAAATGCTGGCTTGGCAAGTTTGGGCAGAGACACCCAAGAGGCTGCAATGAAACCCGGAGAGGCAGTGTGAGGAAGGTGCCCTCCTGCTCGTTCTTGCTCCCACCCATGGGCCCTGTTTGGAAGGAGGCAGAGCTAAGAGGGAGTAAATCCCCCAAACACAGGATGAGCCCCACAGGACACCCTATCCCAATGCTGCAGGGCCCGTGGCTCTCGCTCCAACGGAGAGCACAGCGGCGATGTGCAGCAGGGTTCTCCCGGGCCAGGTTCCCGCACTCGCTCCAGCAGTGGCAACCAAGGCCATGAGCAAAAGAAGAGCTGATGAATCAACAGGAGCAAAAATATAAAGAGTCCTTACCAGACTTCTTCTTTCCAATGGGTTCTCTGAAAAAAAAGAAAAAACAAAGATCAGCAGAGAGGAGAGAGGAAGTTGGGTTGCTCATGAATGGCCAAGGCAACGTGGTGCAGTGGTCAGCACGGCTCCCGGGAAAGCACGCACGGCTTTGTCCCAGCTCAGCACGTGACCTTCCTCATACAAGTTAATTTTCCCATGGATGACATGAGCTATCACCAGCCCTACCAACAGCCCATCTCCCTGCCTTCCATTTAGCAATTTAACGCTTCGTCTTTCATAGGCTGAGGCTCCATTCTTGGTCTGGCAACTGCGGCTTGGTCTGACATCCACGACACACTGGGCCAGTTGGAAAACACAGGCAGAGAGGGATGATCTGACACAAGACTCAGGAGTGAGGGAAGCCCCGAGCTCTAAAACTGTCATCACAGACCACAACCACCTCAGAAATTGTCCACCACTTTGAAGACTAATGAAGAGCTACTCTGCTTCCACGGACTCCCTCAGGGACAGTGTTGGGATGGGAAAAAAAGGTGGAGGAAGGGGCAAATATTTATACCCCAAAACAGAACAACCAAATGAAGAGTGTTGTAGGGAGGACGCACACCAGGGCTGTGCAGCAGAAAAGATGACCTTCAGGACAGAGGAAGCAGGAGATACTGGCAGTTACGAGGTGCAAATGAGGTAACTTCAGCATAAGTCTGTTTTGCTAAGGACAGGATGGGCATGATGGCTGCTGAGATGGGTTAGTCACCACAGGTTCTGTTTTCCTTCTCTGATGGTCTCAAACCCAGGGCACAAACACAGCCTTCTCTAAGTACAATGAAATCTGGGACATTTCAAGATTAAAAAAGCAAACAATAAATTCAGGAAAAAACATGGGCCAAGAAAAGGCTTAAAAAAATTCAAGAATGCTGCCAATAAGCCAAGACACCCAACCAGCCTGAATCTGAAACAAATGCACCAACACTGTACCAGCTGCCCACGTTGCTGGAAAAGTCCTCTCAACACATCTGCAGGAGTAGCCTCGGCAACCTTGAAAGGCTACCACAGTTGGCTCCCTCCTCACTTACGGAAGAACTGCTGCTTTCCTTACTCCTCAAAATTACATGTGTGATAGAGCCAGACCATCCAGCCAAGGCAAGATACTCTTGTATCAGGATACACATGTCAATCTGACACCTGAAGCAAGAGTATGTAGCACAGAGTAGGTAGTAGAGCTTCCAAGGAGGACTACATTTCAGCTGGTGATACAGGGACCTTCCTCAAGCTGGGAGCTGCCTGATCTCTGCTAGGAAAAGTGGCTGCATTAGTCCAAGAGCTGCTGTGCACAGATGGAGCCCTCCTTTTCCAGTGAACTCCACTTGCAAAACAATTCTTACCCCCTTCCATTTGTTTTCAGGCCAAGCAGTGAAATCCCTCCATGCTCAGCAGGAAAACAAGCCAAAATTGGGTTCCACATTGTTCTCTTTCAAGTTTATCTGCTTCTTTGGAACATAATTGCTGCAGACGTTTCATTCCCCCAGAGCAATGGGGTCATGCAGGGCCTCTGCTGCCTTCGGAGACACCGTTTCATCCCAGCAACGCGTTCCCGGTCTGCTGGGTGCTGGCAGGGCTGATGCTGCAGCTCCAGCACTCCCTGTCCAGCTGAGGCATGGAAAGATCAGCAGGACCACGCAAAGAGGGAGCCATGGACAGCGAAATCCCATCAAACTACCAAATGTGGCAGGACTGCCTGGTGCTCTGGCCCAAAGCCACAATGAAGGACTCTCTCTGCCCATCTCCTGGCCTTCCATATCCCAGTGTCTGCCCAGCGGGCTGCGTTTACCTCAACACCCCACTCAGGCTGCAGACACCAGCTGGAGAAAGGAGCTGCTCACCCGTCCACACACAGAGCCCCTAGTAAGAGACAACCTTGCCTGGCTGTTCCCACAACCTGCATGACGAGCCTGCTGCCTAGTCCCACTAATGTCCTCCAGAGCTTCTTTAGCCCTCTGAAGAGTTAAATGCTTTTACTAGCAGTGCCTTATGCTCCCTGTCCTCCTTTCCCTTTCCCTTCATAAACCTCTAGACCTCAATTACGGAGCTGTAAATATAATTAAAAGAAATGTAAAGACCAGAAGCAAAAAGGAGATTGCACCTAGATATTGAAGACTCATTAAGGGTAGAGACTAGGGAGTTCTGCAGAGGCCACCTGAGTGTTATGTCCTTGGTGCAGGACGACAGAGGAATCCACCAGACAGGGTGTCCCAAAGATGTCTCCAAACAAAGGTAAAATTGCAGAGCTAAATCAGGGTTTATCAATAAGCCCTTGAAAAACTCAGTCCTGCTCCAGCTGGCCCTCTGTCCATCCACACTGCTTCGCCCTGCATCCACCTGCAGCAGCCTGCTGCCAAGGAGCAGTAATTGCTGATGGCGCAAGTGCAAAGGGAAGAAAAGTCAGTCCAGATAATTAGGATGGAGAAAAGCAGGTGGGCAATGCAAGCCCTCTCTGATGGGAGGATTCTGATGGAAAGAATTGTAATTTTTCCCCTTGCCAGCTGTGAAATGTATTAATGTAACTCATCCCCCTGTTTCCTTCCACCGGCTGCGCCGTCTGGGTGAGGGGGCAAGGAAGGAGCTGCAATTTCACTTTGCTGCTGGGATGTTCTTGGCAGGAATACAGAGAGCTGCAGGTCTGGACACCAGCAGCTCCAGCCCACCGCCTCAGAGGGGACGAGAGCCCAGACAAGACAGGAAACAGCAATAAACTCCCGGCAGCGTCTCCTCCCTCCTCAGTTCCCCCTGGACCAGGGAAAGGCTCTGCATGCAGAGCCTCCTGAAACCAGGCGCTGTAGCCAAAGGAAAAGGAAAGGCCCATCTGCTTGCTATTGGGAAACTCACTTCTCTCTCACCTGCACGATGACCAGACTGCACTGATGAACCAAGGTGCATTCACCATAGGACACCACTACGCATGATATTAGTTGGGTGTCGTGGGCTCAGTTCAGTGTCCTTCAGGCACCTAGTAATCCAGACTAAATTAACTTCTAAATAGAAAACTTTTTGGATATTTTTAATGTTCTTCTTTCAGGGAAAAAACAAGTTGGGTTTTTCAAGTATCTTATTCTGTGTATCACACAGTACCTCTCCGGATCCAGTAATGGGAAGGAGCACAAGGCTGCAGTGCTAGCAACTAAGGTGACGAGCCCAAAACAGGCAGCAGGAGGCTGTTCTTAACAATATATGGGCGAACTACAGGATGCGCACATTAAGACATATTAAAATATTATAAAACTAAAAAAAAAAAACCCAAGGACTTTGAAGATATCTAGAGAAGTGCTGTTACAGGCTTGCCTCCGTTTAAAGTCTCCCAGACATCCGCATTGGTTATGGCCACGATACAAAGCCCAACTTTCAGCAGGACTCGTAGGAGGAAGCTGCCCTGCCAGGTAGCGGGTGCCTGGTTGAAACACAGCACAAAAGTCTCAGATGTTGCGCACCAAAAATGCTGCCCCATGGCCCCTGCCACGAGGAGGTCACAGAGCAGGAGAGACCCTGCACTGCATGAGTACGAGGAGCACAGTGTTAGCTGCTGCAAAGCCACAGGACTTGCAGTTGAGATGCAAAACATGACAGACCTCAAGTCACTATTCCAAGAAAACCTTGCCTGCAGGAAAAAAAAAAAAAAGAGTTCCTTGTANAAAAAAAAAAAAAAAAAAAGAGCTCCTTGTAAAAAAAAAAAAAAAATCCTTCTTTAATGCAGTAATGCCGTCAAAACAGCTATCAGGAGGTAGCTGATTTCATAGGTATTCATCAGGCTTGGAGATGCTAGGAGTCTTGGTGAAGTTTATGCAAGACAGAGATCTGGTTACAACACAGCTCTTGCTTAGGAGAACTGCTGGGCTAAGCCCAGTGCTCCCCAGCACACTGAGGAGAGCCCCTGTGTGTCTTGTGTGCTTGCCCCTAGATCTAACGCTGGAGACCTATTTAAGCTGAACCTCTTGGGCTCCAAAGCCTACCCTGTTTAGACAGAAAATCAAACATCCTATCAACTCCAAGAGCACTCACTTGAGCTTTACATAGTTTTACTTGAGCTTTGTCTCTTTGCACAGTGGTATCAGATATTTATCTCTGCGGTTGTCTAGCAAAGGCAGTTCTCAACTGAGAGCCAGGGAGACCAGTATTTTGGAGCTGAGATCTAGTCTGAGGTGCTGGTGACTCTGCATGTAGGCTCCAGCAGAACTGCAAAACAAACAATTCATTATACAAGCTATAATTTGTCTGAATACCAGAGACGCAGCTCAAAAACCACAAGCCAACAAAAGTCCTTATCCAAAGCAGCAACTATCAGTTCAGGGATCTCTAGTTTATCAGCAAAGCTACTGGAACGTTTTCCTCCATGGGGCAGCCACTCCATCCTGCAGCAGGGATCTAAGCATCTGCTTTTCCAGAAAATCCCCTGCCACTAAGTCCGGGATTTTATGCCCATATTATATCCCAAACACAGAGAAGGACAAGGAAAACTCCTGCACTGGCTGTGACTTTGCATTACAAAATCATTGGAATAAGGTAGAGATTTGTTCCCTGTTGCAATGTTGGAAACACACATCTGTCGAGCATCCTTTTCTGTTGCTTTGAATGAAACTCAAACCCTGGCTTTATCTGCTGGTACAACAGCCCCAGGTAGACCCTTTCAGTCCCACCACGTGGAAGACGCACACACAATCGCATCACATCAGGCCTGATTCTCATTTTGGCCCAGTTCTCCCTCCTCTGATTTATTGGGGCTGGGAAGCGCCTGCAGTCCCTGTCAGGCTGCGTGCTGGAAGCAATCCATTACGGCACCACCATTCCCACTCCCACCTAATCACACTTCCCCACAGCTCCGATATTCACAGGATAATGAAGGGCTGCCCACGTTGCTGCAGGCAGCCCCATGTTAGCAGCAGGCGCTTCCCTCGTGCCCGGGCCACAGCTCATTTCCATGCACCTTCCCTCCTGGACGGCAGCAGGCAGCCCCATCCATCACGGCCCTTCGTGGCATCAGCAGCAGATCCTCCCCATTACAGCAGCTTCCTTATGGAATAATGTGGTTGCTCCCTCTGCACATGATCCCCCAGCCCAGCAACCCCAAAAGAGCAGCAGAGCTGGGTGAAACACTCTAAAATCCTCTCTTTTGCCAAGGACTGTTTGGGAGAAGCACCAGGAACACAAGCTGAGGATGTGAGCTCAGAGGGTGCCCACATTCTCACAAAGGGAAGGAAGAAAATCATTTTAAAATCATTTTAAATGAGTAGCCTACAGCTGCTTGTAGTAGCCCTACTGCAAGTGGAATTTGCCAAGGATGTTTGCCCAGAGGGGGAACCCAGCAAGCCAGACATGTGGGACAAAGGAGAAGATGTAACTTTCAGAAATAAACTGGAACAAGGAATGGAAGAGAGGTCGCTCCTCATACCAGGTATATGAAAACTGGAGTGAAACAACTTTTGCTGGGATTGGAAACTAATCTGTCCATCTTCTGTTACTTGGTGGCAAAGCCATCCTTCCAGTGTCCAAGGAGCACAAGGCACCCACCAACCTGGCTCTCTCTTTTCAAAAGAACTGCTGAATACAGACACATAAGGGAAAAGCTACTTTGCACACGAAAAAGAGGAACTTGCATCTTTTAAACAGAACAGTATCTCCTGAATCACAGCTTTCAAACTGTGAACCCACAGGGTCTCGAGAGGGAGGAAGGAGAGATGTATGAGGACATCTTTAAGAGTGATACCAGATATTAAATTTACTCTGCAGGCTTGTGCCTTCACTGGAAAACCAAACAAAAAACAGGCATGCATAAAATAAAAGATTGACAACCACAACTTTAATATCTTCTTTATAATGGATGCTTAGCTACTGACAAGAAAACAGTCCCTTAAATAAAGATGTCTTTCCCACAACTAGGTGCACCTACAGTGTACAAGACAGGCAGCTTTGCAATCTCTGGGAAGGTTCTGGACAACTAGTCCTTCTCCCTTGTTCCCTGTTTGTCTAGTCCAGAAAATTATTCAATAACCCTCCCGCTTCACTACAGAATTAACCTGGGCTCCTGCACGCCGGAGAGCCGAAATTCAGCTGGCCAAGAGGGTTTGCGGCTGAATGCTTTGACTCAGCGATGGCTTCATGCCCAGGAGTCCAAACCTGCCCAGCCCTACTGCAGCGGCTAGAAACTGCTTCTAAATTGGAAAGGGGGTTGGGGCCGGTGCGGGGAGAAATAGTACACGTAGCAACTTCCCACCTCAACGGCCGAGCATCCTGCTGCTGGTCTGACCTGCTGAGATGCAGGGATTTGATCATTTCTCTCTTTTACACTCTATTGTTCTCACAGGGATCTCCTCCAACACTGGGGAGAATCATCCTACACGTCCACAGATTTCTAAGTTTCAGGAGGATTTCTCTTTTCATAACCATTTCTCTTCTCTCTCCAAGTGCTCTGAGGAACCGCCTCTTCCCAAATTTAACCAAAGCCTTGGGAATACGACCCCACTCCTGTACAGCATGGGCAGCGCTCTGAGGTGAAATGAGTTCAGTTATCTCAGCCCTGAACTTCTCATATAGGAATCCACCCCACAAAAGCCACCAGCCAGCAGAAACACCATAACCTCAGCCCACACTCCTTTCCAAAGTGGTGGAAAGGAAGATGCTGGAAAGCTGGTGAGCGTGTGGAGGGGATGGAGCAAGGCCCCAGCCGCATCCCTGGGCGGCTGGAGACTCCTGTCTCAGCTCTGCTGCCAACTTTGATCTGCTGCCCAACTGGAAGCAATGGGAGAAGAAGGATGCACAAAGGCTGCTTTTCACTCTTTCCCTCTCCCTTCAGTCCCTTTCAATCTCCCTTTGCATGTGCCAGGAGGAGGGCAGGGGGTTGCAGAACAGGCCAGAGATTGAAGCAAGCTCTGACTATGCAGCTCAGAGGGCTGGAAAGCAGCTGTGACTTGTTTGTGTTGGTGCTCTCGACACTGGCAGATGGGCACCAAAGAAAACTGAGCTGTAGGAGAGAACAAGGAAAGCCCTGAACTGGGGCGCCGGGCGAGGGAAGCAGCAAGCAGAGGAGCACAGAGGGAGCCGCACGGGCTGTCCAGCCTCCTCCTTCCATTCTCCAGCGCTGCCAAATCCAAGAGCTAAATTCACCCTTTGCAGTTAAACCCCGAGCTGCATGGAGTGCAGCTAACCACAGCTCCTGACTCTGGTTTCGGGTCCCTGTGTGATGCCAGTTGGGCGGATTCTCCACCCACGCCACTAGGAAAGAAAATAGACGGGACATACAGCACAGCCCTTCAGCACAGAGCAGTCTCTGCTGTCCCAGGAGCTGCTAGGAACCAAGACAGGCCGGAGCTGCGGCTCTTATCCCAGCGAGGACATGGGGACAGGGGAAGCAGGAAGCCCATCAGCCCTAGGAACAACTGCTTGGCTTGGCAATGGGCACGCTGCTGACCAGTCCTTTTTTCCTTCCTTCATTGCCACCCAGCATAAAAAGCTGCTTTTTTTTTTTTTTTTTTTTTCTTCCTCTGCTCGTGGCCTGGCTCCTTTTCAAATTCCCGGAGAAAAGTATTTATCTGCTTTATGAATGATGACATCCGGCCAAACCCCAGACATGCCATCGCGTCTGACCAAGCGCGGCCGTCTATCACAGCCCTCATATCGCTATTGCGAAGCTGGCAGCGTGACAGCACTCAGGGCTGGGGAAGTGGCTCCCACCAATCTCTCTAGAGGAGAAAGTCAAGGACTTTTATTAATTAGCATTTTGAATTGTAGCTAATAAATACCCCTGGAGCATTCAGGCTGGAATACGGAACACAACAGAGACGTCCTTGAGACACTGGCGTTTTGCTGCCGGGGGCAAATGGACAAGAGTGACCCGCTAATTCCTGCACACCCACCTCTCCTGGCAGGAGAGGGGCCGGCAGACGGAGGCAGCTCGACCCTCTCTCGAATTCAGCGTTGTATCCCTTTTTTGCCCGGCCACACGCTCACAAACAAGGAGCAACCGCCGCGAGCTCCGCATGCATCCCGGAGCTGCTCAGCAGCTGCACAGGGTGCTGCAAGATGCATCTGAGCACAGCTCCGGTGACAGACACGCTCCTGGGGACGGTACTGGGGGCTGCTGCCTCTCTTCTCCTTCCTCCGTGCGCTGTGGGGAGACACAGTGCACAGAGTAAGGCGGCGATGCGGACGTGCAGCCCCCCAGCAACAGCTCCGAACACAGGCGAGCGCGGCGGGAGCGTCGTTCCCAGGGACGATGCCTGGGGTGCCCCAACGGTGTCCGGGGCGGGGGGCTCCACACCTAAATTCACTCCTCGTTCTGGCTACAGCCTTCGCCCTGCCTGGTTTCAGGCCAGCACCTGGCTTGGTCTACAAGATCAAAGTACCCATAAAAATGGGTGCAAGACTGAAGGTGGGGGGCAGCCAGGGGCTGCTAATCCTGCAGCAAATTCCCGCCCAACGCCCTTACATGCTCATCCTTCTCCCAGTGTCTCTTTCCTGTTCCTGAGCTGCCACCTTAGCTGACGGACACGGGCAGGGTGGCAGGTTAAGTGGCAGGCGCTGGCCGGGGCAGGACGGACGAGGACACCAGCTGACAGCTCGGGATTAGTTAATGGGCTCCGGGGCCCTCGGAGCAATTTCATCAAGCGACTGCTCTCTGCGGAAGGAATGACAACAGGCCAAGCGAGGGGAAACGGGAGCCAGAAGAGCAAAGTGGAGAGGGGGGTGGAGGGGAATTAAGTGGGTGGATAAAAAAATCTAAAACCCAGGGAAACAATATCATCCACATAAGCAAAGCACTTAGCTAGAGACCTTAAAGACTCAGCGTTCGTTGTCAGAGGAGAAAAACAAAATCCCGTTATCTACTTCCACACCCTTTCAATACAGAATGATGTCAAATCAATTTACTCCCCTCCCCTGCACAATTAATCAAGCCTCTTCCATTGCTCAACCTTTGGTAGAGCTGCACATTGTGTCACATGCAGCATAAGAAGAGAGAGCAGCATAGCAGGAGACAGAGGCGCTGGTCAGATTTATGCTGCTGGTGATTAAGAAGAGATGGGTGGCTCCTGTCCAAAGCAGCTCATAGTCACAAGACTTATAACCACACAGGGTTGCGTAAGGCACGCGAGATTCCTTGCAAAGGTTCCTTGTTTTGAATGGAAAGCAAGAGTCAGGAGTATGTTATGGATGGCTCATAGAACTGGCTAAGAGAAGGAGCCGTTCAAATGAGGCAGAGGCTGTTAGGAACTGAAAGTGAATTCCAAATTGGCAGCTCCCATATGAAACGAGGCTTTTCAGACTGACCATGTTTTTAGTAGCAGCAAGTGTAGCCCTGTGGCTGGCTCAGGGGAGAAACCAACCTTTCATGGGGTCCTGGAGAAGCGCTTCCACTTCCCTACTGGAAAAGGCTAAGCCTGGAGTCAACTGAGCAAGATGTGTCCAAGTGAAATTGCACAGCCCCCTCTCCAAGGATATCATGGAAGCATCCACATCCTAGATCCGCAAATTGTGAAGGGATCTGACTATGGACACCAGACTCACTCACAGAGACCGGGGAGCCCAAAGCAGTTTGCTTTTCTTTGCTGCCCCAGCAGTAGTTCAGAGGATCCACTGCCCAAACAACTTACTCTTTGGGGGGAGTCAAGTCGTCAGGTCTTGTCTCAAAGAACTGAAGAACCTCCTCACACTGGGAGATGTAGGGAGGCAGCTGGATCAGAGCCTGTGGATGAAACAGAGACACTGGTGACACAAAGCACAGCTCTCAAGGAACCAAAATCGCAGGGGACAAGTCAAAATGGTGAAAGACTTAGTACATAGCCAGGCCCCAGCAAACAGGGAGCACAGAGCCAGGGAGGACAACACCCACCAGCATGGAACAAGCCACACACAACACACAGCTGGACACCAGCTACCGACCCAGGGAATAAGCAGAGACTGCCCAGGTCCACTACCAGGTCTAGCCTGTTGGACAGACACGTCCTTGCAACGCAGGAGTCAGGGGCTGCCCATCCCGACCAGCACTTCCCAACCACAGCAGGGCTCTACTTCCCACTGCTCCCAGCCACACTGTGTGCACAGAGCTGTTCTTCTTTCCTCTGGAAAGGATAAGCACTTCATGCACAGTACCTTTTCACTCTCATCATTCCTGACTGCCACACCACAGCAACTATCTGCTGGGCAGTGATGGCTCCGGAGGAGGCAGAGAGAAGAGGAAGGACAGGCAAGAGAGTGGGGACCAGCTCACCAGGGTAAAGGCTGGCAGGAGGCTTGTGCTGATGGCAGGAGTCCTAAGTCACCTCTGCACCTCCCCTTTCCCTTCAAGGAAGCCTTTTGCAAAGAGACAGGCTTTGAAGGTGGGACTTACAGGGTTAGAGTGAGAGTGATTATGGTGTCTGGGGGTGTTGGGAGGCAATGCCTGAAACACCAGTATTTGCTTTGGGACAGAGCCAATGCGATGCCTTCCGATTCAGGCTGTCGGTGGGGAGGGCAGACTGTGCTGGAGGGTGGCATGGGAGCACCCAGCAGTGCAGAGCGCGCTGCTCTGATTACAGTGCATTGGGGAGTATGAAGACTATGGTAGAGGTGACTGCAAAAAGTTAAAGGAGGAAGAAGATTTTGGAGCAGGAACCAGTGCTGCAGCTCTGCTTCCCAAGCTGGAGCAGATATTTGACCAATTTCCTATAAAATTCCCTCTCCCCTCCACTTGCTGCCACAGCAGTCTTGTGACACAAGTGTGGCCAAATCTCTGCTCACTTCTGTACCAGAGACAAAGCCACATACACAAAGCCCTGGGGTTACCACACATATCAGATGTGGCTCCACACTGACCTAATTGCGGGCCCCCAAAGCCCTTCCAGCCATTCACTGCACAGTCATGCACTGCCAGCACAGCAGACAGCCACACCACTAATCAGGGGCCCAAAGTAATTAAGATCATGTGAGAAATAGCAGAGAAAAAAGCTACTTGCTCCTGGCTTTTGGGGGCAAAAATGGGTATCTATCAGACCGGGTTTTCATGGATGTCATTTCCACATAGACATCCATGGTTATTTGTATTTCTCTCTGGCAAGGCTTTTTCTGGAGGTTTGCCCCGGCTTCTGTGGGCAGAGCATCACACCAGCACGACTCTTCCATCTACAGTGAAATCAAGACTTCCTCAAAATCCTATACTGGAGGAAGGCAGTTCCCTCATTCAGGGGAAAATGTAGGACACAGAGAGAACAAACAGGAGCAACAGGGAAAAATTTTAGACCTCCGCTGCCCCTTCTGACTGCCTAGTCAGTCCTATGGTACAACGAGTCCTTTGAAAACTCAGCTCAGAATGGTTTACTCTTACCAGTTTTGACCATTTTGCTGCTTTTCTGGGACCTCCTTTTACATTGCCCAGGTTGTCAGTATGGAGGGAGCCAGAATGGAGCCCTTCTCCAAGTCCTGCAAGAGCACTGCCTGATGAAAGCAGTGGTTCATACCACCACTTTCCCACTTCCAGAAGAAAAAGCAAAACCTTTCCAATGTAACATTTTGCAGGAAATTGTTTACAACATTTTCGTTTACCTTTCAATTCTAAGCAAGGCCCCAGGCACTGCAAGTTAGAACAAGTTTTGCATTTCTTTTGCCTGAGGGTGGATTCCCACAGCATGTGCACGGTGCATCTCCGGCAATAAATACCAGGGAGAGCTGACAGGGGCTCCGCAGTGCAACCTGCGGCACTACATGCTCATGAGCAGAAGCCTCTCTGCTCCCTCTCCACTCATTCCAAGTCTCTAAGACTGTTCGGTCCCACATCCACCTTCCATCTCAGCAGCAGCTTTAGAGCTAAGTAGCAGAAATGGGAAAGCCTGGAATGGGGGGACATTTTATTACTTGGTAATGCATTAACGGGAGGAGGAGAAAGCTGCTCTTTATGTGAGTCATATAACAGCAGCCATTATGTTCCAGTTGTTAAGTCAAATGGAATCATTATATTCATGCCATTAATGGCATCGTTCTGAGGCAGACAGCTACAGCTTCTTATCACTCAGGGACTTATCCACTCTAAAATTCAATTTATGGCTGTGTGTGTCTGCATGTTGCTGGCATATTTGAATGACTCAGAAACCAAGGGGCTGACCACTCTTGTCTGGAGCCAAGCAGCACCCCAAGCTTCATCCAAGCTCCTGGCTGCTGGGACCACTGCTTCCAAGCACACCTTGCACCATTTTGCCAAGCTAAGTCCTAGGCCACAGTCACTACTACGGTATCTGAGCACATTCCATACCTAAGGAACAGGACTAGCATTTCACTGTTTCTCCGTCTTCTCCCTGGGGTGGAGCTGGGCCCTCCTGCACACAGCATGTGCAGGGCTCTGGGCCTGCAGCGCTCATCACACGGAAGGAAAGGAGACTCAGCGGGAGGCCGTATTGCCACAGAGGTACAAGGACAAGATTTTATGGTGAGGGATAGCACATGCTTCTCGTTTTCCCAACTCTGGCACACAGCTGAGGTCTGTCAGCAGAACAGGACGTAGCCTCATCCAAGCGGTGGCATCTGCATGAAGCCAGGGATGTGCCCTTACCTTGCAGTATTCATCAATAGGTATCAGCCGCTTGACCGCAACATCTCGGATGTGACTTCGGCGAAAGAGGATCTTCCCTGAACAGGAGATATGAACACAAAAGAGCTGGTCAGCAAGATGCTTCTGTTCACATATCATCTCTTTTGAACCTCTTCGTCAAGATCTATTCCCTACATACCCAGATCTAGCCACAGCACCTTAGCTATCACAGAATCTCATTGCCTCCCATGGATTAAAGACCTTGTTAAAGCACCTTTAAAATGGCAAGCATATTTAGGGGGAGGGATAGGGAGAAGGGAACAATTATCAGCAAGCTCCATTCCCATCTTCCCTCATCAATGGGGTTTCCCTCCATGAGGTGGACATGGGGGAGCAGCTCGCATCAAAGCAAGTGCCTGGCACCTCGCAGGCTGCTGGATGCAAACCCAAGGGTGCAGGGAGTAGAGTCGTAGGTGTACAGGTCAAATGGATGCCCTTGCCCAAAAAGCAAAGCGACTCTGTGAACCTTAGCCTTGTTGCAGACCTTAGCTACCGAGGTAATCAAACCTAGCGTGGACAGAAGCCAGGCCCGAGGGCATCTCTGTGTGCAGCTCCACTGCTGAATCAGTCATTGAAGCCACAGCCTTAGGATTGCAGCTCTGAGTCAGACCTATAGGATTTTCCTTCCTGTCTGGGGTTTATTTTTACTCTCCATTAATGGAATTCTCTTGTCACTCTATTTCCTCCCCTCTTACTTGTGGTACCGGCCAGTTGCCTTTGAAGTCTAATGAGTTCTAAATGCTTCAAGCTGCTTTCACAGAAAAGAGTCTCTCTGGCATTTAATGAGACAAAAGCCATTAACAGACAGTGAAAAACATACATATATAGATCGAGTGATCAAAAGGGCTGGTACGTGGTAGGATTTCAGACAGGCACTTTCCAAAGAACAGGAACATAAACTAGCACTGCTTTGCGATACAACAACCTAAAAGATGGTGCAGGGAGAGGGTAACAGAGTTCCCTCAAGTTTGTCCTGACATTTTTTATATACCCAGAAAGAGTGACACGGAATCAGCTGTCCCTGCTTGGATTTCTAACCCCAACATCATACACACTGAGACTGATGCATCTGCGAGGAGGCAATAGTGGGCAACCCAGAAGCCAAACTCTTCTTGTAAACAAATATTGACACATCTCTGTGCAAAGAATATCAGGAAAGTAAAAAGCCCCCTGGAAACCTACACAGCCCTTCGTTGTACCAGAACTAGCTTCAACCACCATAAGCCTTCACAGGAGCCAAGTCATTGCGGAAAGCAGAGTGACACTAAGATAACTTGTGAACAGCATGTGTGGAAATGACCACGTTTATGACAATTTTCAAAACCAGGGATCTCTGCTGCTTTATAAATTGTCCAGGAACAGAAACATGCATGACTTCTGCAGCCTGCAAAGACTTTTTTTTTTAAGCAGGGATGAACTAAAACAACCCTCTTAAGTGTGTAAGGAATATGAATCAGAACTTTATGGAGGAGCCAAATCTCCAATTAGCCTCAGTTAATGTTGAATGCCTTCAAAACTGGATTGTCAAAGGGAGCACATAGCACTCGGTCAGAATGAGTCCTGTACTCGCTCTCCAGTGTAATTCAAAGGGTCAAACTGTCTCATACCAGAGGGATTGCTTCTCATTTATGTCACGCTGACAGCGAGGGGCTGAGATGTTCATGGTGGGAAACGCTGTGCTCTGAAACACATTCCTCCTTGCAGCCTGCCAGCACCATGTCTGGCAGTTTGCAGGGTGCAGTGAAACAAAAGATGCCCTTCTGTGCAAGCTGCCCTTTTGTTTTTGAGGATCAATAGCCTGGGAACAGAACTTGTCTGGAAAGAGTAGGCAGGAAAGGGAGCAACAACCAGCTCGGAGCTTCTTTCCTTGCCTCTAGCAACTATTTTCCAGCAGGCAAGCAAATGATGGAGCGATTTTCCCTCTCACGAGGAACTGTGGTGTACTTTCTGCATGAGTTTCTATCTGAACAAAGATTTTTTTTTTTTTTTTTTTTTTTAAGATGAATGGAACACAGTAATTCTTTGCCAGCTGTAAGGAATAGCTGTATTGTTTTTAAGTGTGCCAAAATGAAATCACTGATGGGTGGGTATATTATAAATTTCTAAGATATCAAGCTCAGAGTGTGGGAATACTTAAACATTTAATGAGCAGATGGTAGTGAATAATAATAATAATAAAGGAGTATAGTTATGCAGAATAAATACATCACAGGAAATGAAATGATCTTAAATTAGCCCAGGCACTGAAAATATAAACCAACAAGAAATCCAGTTCCCCACTTGATTTACTCTAGGGCTAATACTTGTCAACAAGAATGTTTATTTTGTAACAAAAAACTGTTTTTTAGCAAAATGCCTAATTAACAAAACTGTAGATCCTCCCAGTACTTCCAAATATCACCAAATAAAAGCTCGACTTGAAGAGCAATCAAGCAAGAAACAACTGGTTTTGTTTCTTGAAAAAGAAGGATGGACAACTTGTTGGGTCAAGGGGATGCAAAGGTAAAACCTTGGGTACATCCTCCAGCTGCATCTGCAAAACAGGAGGAACTGCTGCCACTGGAGCTTTTCAAATCGCTTAAGACTACTTAATGCAGGAGAAATGCTTGATGTCATTCATCCTGTATCTGCATCCTTCATTGCTTTAGCTCCAGGGATACAGTGAAGGCAATGGTGCCAATCACCCACATCTGTTTCTAAGTATCTTCTGCTTTCTACACTTTTTTGGCTGCCTCTGGGAGCCTGTAACAACTCTTAGCCTGGTACTCAGCAGGAGGAAGAAGCGTCAGCACCAAAAGATGCCAGCAGAAAAGGAGGAAAGTCCCTGGGGCTGGATTACTTTCAGCAAAGTCTCCCAGTCCCACAGTAGTGCGGCACGAGAGATGCAGAGCTGCAGCAAAGGGAGTGCAGATGCAGCAGCCTTCAAGTTACCCAGCGAGACAAGGGCATCGGCAATCGTGATGTGGCCATTTGGATCCCTGGCTGCAGCCTGCATGCACACTCAGCCAAAATTACTCCAGTAGCCACCAGCACCTCGACCTTCTGTGTAAGAGCATCCTTAGATGAGATTCACTTCAGTCACTGTTTAATCCTAGCATCCTCATAGTCATGCTCTTACCCTCAGCATCAGCCTCAGTAAGAGAAATGCAAAGAGGAAAATTGGGAGGAAGATAATTTGGCAAGTCTCTCTCATTAGTGGTTTTCTTTTATCAGTTGGTAAGGATGTACTGCTGCAGAATCCACTTCACTACCTTCCCACAGCTCAAGCATCCAGAAGGCTGAAAGGAAATGATTATATTTTCATATTTACCTATGTATAAGGTTATGCATTTGCATCAGGGCAATGAGTCCCCTCTCTGTTAGCACAAGAAAATGCAGTAAACACACTGTCCTTCATCCACACAAGCTATGAGAAGCGAAATGAACTTTTATCACCTGGGAACGTGCCAAGTAAGTTGATTCTGGAAAAAGAAGATAGAGGGAAGGCAGCATACAGACTCACTGCCTCAGGGCTAAGTACCCTACACTACAGGATATACTGCCTGCTATCTGGATCTTAAAAACTAGAAAAAAAATACAGGAAAGAATTGAGGAGGACAGTGGGCCTGACGATATTCTGCATGCACATTCCAACTTTGAAGGTGTCCTTTCTTCAGTTTTACATGTTATGCAACACTTTACTCTGGCCAATATGTTTATGGAGTGCTACATTACATTCATATAACCATAGCTGCACTAAAGCATTGCACGTGCTTCAATTTACATCTGTTACTGCCTCTCGGAGCAGCACTGAGGTGTTCTGCAAGCCTCTGATTTGTAAGTGTTACCTGGAAGTGCTGCTGTTCTCCACCAGCAGCACTTGGACTGGAGAAGCCTGGCCAGCACAACTCACCCTTTGCAGTTCAAAGGTACAAAAGCAAAAAGAGGAGCACTGAAATCAATGCAACTGCTTAAAGAAAAAAAAATCAAAGCAAATGAAGCCTCTCTCCACTGATCTTCGGTGCAACACTGGGAGGACATTCCCTGTGATATCTCCCCTTATATCACATTTCATATAACTTATTGATTGGTTACAGCTGCTGGGCAGAATTAGACAAGGCAGATAGGTTTATTATTGTAGGGTTGCTTTGGAGTAACAGGGATTAGTTTTATTTAGAAAAAGACTAAACCATCAGAAATATTTACCCCAAGAGGACATCAGAGTCTAAATCAAATTTCATCACCCAAAAATAATAAAAATATGTAGCTCTTTATGCAGCGCTTTCCAAAAATTCTCCAGGTCCTTTAGACATGAGCCAGGAGCATGGGGGCAAGTGGGGGATCTTGAATCCTGGAGTAGCAAAGCAGCAGGAGCCTCATCTCCTGCTTCCCTCTGCTGACCCCAGTGTTTGTTTATTCATTTTATCTCTGTGTTGACCCTGGTTTGTTCATCAAACTAACCAGCTGGCTGGACAAATGCTTCTCTGGAGGGGGCAGCCGTGTGTAACCCCTCGAGGTGTCTCTGATGGACCAAGCCCTCCTGGGACACGCTCGGGTCCTCAGTGACAGAGGCAGGGTCAGCACAGCTGGCTCTCAAAGCAGGCAAAATCTAAGCAAAAGATCCCCGCCTACCACAAAGCCAACATCTGGCCACATATGTAGAACTTCTGAGATGGGAGCAAGCAGCCAATCTCCTCGGCTCAGCAGACAGACAGCAAATGTGGTACAGACTTGGAAACCCAGTTATGGACCCTCAGCTAATTCCTGCTCTTTCCCTTGCCCTGTCTGACCCCCTCCCTCCTTCCTCTTTGGACCCATCCGACAGGATCTTGCCAGCTCCGACGCCTGCTTTGTTTCTGCGGCTCCATTTCCTTTCCCTAGCAGCAGGCAGCTCTGAATTAAAGGGAGGGAGCCGTTCCTGTGCCTTGCCCTACTGGGAGGGGAGCCCAGAAAAAACAGTGTACAGCTCCTCAGTGCTGGTGTGAGGCACCATCAGCTCAGTGGATACAGCTCGCGACTGTCTGAGACCTGATGCTCTCTGCTTGCAAAGCTCTGCTGTGTCTCACCACTTCAGCTCCACTCCTCCTTTCTTCTCCTCTTCATCCAGGGCACCCCATCCCTCCACCACTGTTATTTGCTTCCCTCCACTGCACATCAGCAGGAATTCATCCAACAGGATGGATAGATAGCAAATCCATCCAAAGGGTCCCTATAAGTCTCACACAAGCCAAAGGAGACGTGTGGCGTGTCCTAGCAGTCCTGTTGTCTGGAACCCAGCCACTGGCCAAGCAGCCACGTGACCCCTCTGCTAGCTGGCTGCTGGCCACGCTCTGGAACAAGGGATGCTTCCAGCTCCCCTGTGCTCACAGCACCCTGGTTACTTCCTGGAGCTCTGCACAGCAAGACAATGTTTCCAGGCCCAGCTAAATTTTATTTGGAACTCGTACCCTCCGTGAGGCTCTGTCAGCTCCTCAAAGGAGTCCATATTATGTTCTTAAAACAACTACAGTTAGTCTTAGGGTGGGAAACAAACCTTATGGGGAGAAACAAACCTTATGGGGAACTTAACTGTCCACTTGTCCTCTCAACCCCTCTCCTTTCCTCTACCTTCCTCGATGGATCAAGGAGAAATACGTATCCCAGTGCAGGACCCTCTCTTGTCCTCAGACCTCAATCTCTTCCCTGTCCATTTGCACATCAGCATGTTGCCTGGTGGCCAACTCGCCCAAAGGCAGGTCCTGACGTCTGGCACCCGCACCCCAGCAGGATGCTGTGTCCACCTCGAAAAACTCTCCAGTGCCAGAAAGCTTCTGATCTGCTTGCAGTGGAAACAACCCCCATCTGCAGCTGATCAAAGCTGCTTTGCTTTATCTGACAACTGAGCATAAGGGGTGCTGCTCCGGTCATCTCAGCTATTCATCAAGGCCTGCAAAGTGTCACGAGAGGATGAGGAAAGGGCTGATAAGGAATTAGCTCTCCAGCAGCATGAGATAGAGCAGGCAGTCTAAAAGTGGGGTTAATCTCTCCAAACAGACAGGTAGGGAAATAGGACTCACTCCTATGGAATTCTCCAGGCAGAGCTAAAGTTACACTGGGGGAGCAAGGAGCAGAAGGCACTGCAACCAGCAAAACGGTTGAGGATCCTTTTAAGTCAAAGATTGTTATTGGATCTTAATCAAGCTAAAGGGGCAAAGAACCTAAAACACATCACCCTGCTGGTCACAGCCACTAAAGCAGCCAGATATTTCAAGAGTGGAAAAACGTCTGTGCCTCTTGCTTTACCCTGAAGGACTTTCCCCCACTCTCCCCCTCCTCACTGCCTCGGAAAGAATTCACTTCTCTGCACCTTTCAAATCACTTCCAGATTTTCCCTGGCATGGGATCCAAACTCACTTCAAAAAAGGCAGCCCCAAGTGTGCACATAATTAGTCCCAGCCCATGAAGCAGCCAGCTACGTGGGCTAGTCCTAGATGGGGAAGCAGGCATGGGAGTTCTGCACTCCACATCTCTGGCAAAGCTATGAACTGTGGGAATACCCTGGCAAAATAAAAGATTGGGGGGACCAGCAAAATGCCTTTGTGGCTGGCCTGGGTATACGGTAAGCACGAAATTGCACGTGCCTGAAGTGAAGATGAACGTCTATAGAGCCAGCTCCAAGTACTCTTGCAGTTTGAGATCAAACGGAGGGAGCACAGTTAGTCTTATTTGTGCCTGATATTGAGAGAAATAGGCAAACAGGAGATAGGGATATCTCTCCAGTGCTGGATGAGTTGTTCAGAGGAATAAACTTAAAAGAGCTGAAGCTTCCATGGAAGAAAAAGAGTGAGAAGACCCCTGGTTGCTGGTTACTGGTGCCTTTGATGTCTTTGATACAGGAAAAAGGTTTTGGTCTAGCGTAAAACTGTAAAGTTTTTCAGGGCACCACTGGGGTAGTTTGCTGAAGCAAGAACAAGTGCTTTTTCACTTTTTCTTTCCCACCTAGCTCAGTGGTAAACCTCAGTATCTTGGGTTCCCATCACAGAATGGTTGAGGTTGGAAGGGACCTAGAGACCATCTAGTCCAATCCCACTGCAGAGACCAAGGGTCAAAAGGAAGGCGGAGGAGGAAAGGCAGCTTTCTACCCAGTAAATCCAGGGTAACCCCGGCCATCCCATCACTCTCAGCAGCTTGCCATCATGTTCATGTTCTTGAAAGTGGAACTGCATGGAAAGATTACCCAAAACCTTCTCCAAAGCCCTATCACAGCTCACCAAAAGAGGAGTTCACTGAGAAATGTAAGAGCTCAGTGGAATAAACAACCCCAAGACCTTTCCTCTGAGTATCTGCAGCGGCTTTCTTTGGAGAGAAATTTCAGTTAGCTCATTTAAAGACAGCTCAAGGGTGAGAAGCAGAGCAACTGTTTCAGCACAGTATCTCCCTGGGGTAATACTGTCTGCACCTTGGCAGCATTAGCTGAGGCCCTACAGAAAAAGCAGCTACTGGCTATGGGCTCCGAGCTTGTCGGGTTCGTTATCGACCCGTGGTGGTTGTCCGTGGTTATAGAGGGAATACTGAGGCCATCCACCTCAGGGTCAAGAAGCACTGACACCTATGAGATGATAGGCCAAATGACGTTTATTGAAATTCACTGCTGGCTCTTATAACTTCTGTCCAGGTGGAATTTTTCGTATGTACCAATTAGGCTCCAGATATCACTTTTTGACCTAATATGGTTAAACCCTTGCCCATTCCGTGATACCGCGAGATCTTCCGTCCGCCATTCCCTATCTCTGCTTCTGTCACGTACAACAGGTCTCGTTAACAGTACGGCTGCAACTCCCACACGAGCTGGCCTGAGATTGTCCATGCAGCAGCACTGGGGCAGAGCTGCCGTCTTGCTAGAGCAGAGAGCAGTGGCTGCTCCATCTATGGGCAACTGCACATGATGGAGCCAGGGGTTCGCACAGCTGGAAAAGGGGCAACTTTCCCTCCCCTCCTTCGCAGGGAGCTATCAGCATCTCCACAGCAGTTCTAGGAGGAAAGTCCCAGACCATGAGGACAGCACTGGTCCCCGCTTCGAACAGGTCAGCACGCTTGAAGTGGGTAGAAAGCTGTCATCCTTCTGCTCTCTAAAGGGCTCCCTCCAAATCTTTTTCTCCCTCTCTCTCTCCTTGGGAGTTTGCTATTGTCTGTAAGCTCGAGCTTCCTAAAAAGCAGTTTTACAGCCAATGTTAGCTCAGCTTCAGGCAACCCCTCCTTGCCGAGGTTCACATTTCGAGAGAAGCAGACTGGCCAGAATGAGCTCCAGGCCACTTGGGCTGTACAAAGTTTGGAAGGCTCCACTCTCCTTATAAAAGCTGTTTCCTGAAAGATCTGGCAGAGCCCTTATACAACTGGCCCAACTGAGCTCATTTGTTTTCTTAGTTCATTCTTTCCTGGGGTCTCCATACCATCATGTCCCCAGCCAGCGAGTGCGTAACCCTTAGCAGGTCAGCTCCTCCGTGCAAGGGCCAAGCCGCCGGACTGCCCATCCCCTGCACAGAGCCCATCCCTGGCTCCCGAGGCCGGCCCGGAGCCCGCAGCGGATGCCACGGTGGGCTGGGTGAGCCAGAGGCATTTCAGAGGGCCATCCTCAACACCCCATGGAGCTGGGCAGGATGTGTCAGTGGCTCAAAGCCAGCAGAAGTAGCCAAGAGCTCACTTCCAAATTCCCCTATATGGCAGCACAGGATTTGCAGGGACAGCTAAGCACTAACGTACTGAACCTGACAAAACCAAGCTGTGCGACAGGATGAGTTCTGTGCCGACACCCTGGAAAGGAGAACCACTGGCTCCAAACTCCACTTCTGAGAATTCAGTTTCATAACTCAGAAGAGATGAGCGAGCTGAAGGGCTTCCACCTACAAGAGTATTTTTGGTGTAATCAGAGTCCTACTGCAAAAGCCCCAAAATCTCCAGAAATTTCCAACAAGTTGAATCTATGAAACAAACAACACAAACACACAAAGTAACAGAGAGTGAACAGCATTCCTTTGGGCTGGATGCTCTAACAGAGTAATCACGGGGCTTTCTTCCCATTCCAGGAAACCAGTCTGAGAGACAAACCCAGATGGCATCTCCTCAGGTCGCGGTGCTGACCCTGAGCTTGCGGCTTTGGGGTTTGCTAGGAATGCAGCGGCAGCAGGACGCACAGGGTAGCAGGAGACATTTTTCAGTACTTTGGTGGCCACATTGTCTAATGTTACCATAGAACTGGCTTCCCAGAAAGCAACATATTTTCAGTAAGCCAAATCTTCACTAGTAATGAAATTCAGATGCTAAAAATGTTGCTAAAAAAAGGGGACTGGGAACAAACTACGGAACTCAGAAGCCGAAACTCATCACCGACATAGCAAGTCTAAGCGTACCCCATTATCCCACACACAATTCACAGAGGAAGACCTTGGCCTGTTTGCGCTGAGCTCTTTCTGAAGGCACATGCAGAGACATCCAGTTTTGGGTTCAGTTTTAAGCAAAAAAGTTCCATGCTAGTTGAAGCATATTCTAGCAATTTTCTAAGTCAATGTGTGACCTCTGAATGAAAACTGTATTATTTAATCCTATTGCAGAAAGGAGACTAGGGGAGAAGGGCAAAAGTCTCCACAAGAGCTAAGCTAGCTAGCCCATACAGAGCATGGCCATCCCACCATCCCCAAACTGCTTTTTAACACAGAACTCTGGCTTTCTTTTTTTTTTTCTTTCCCCAGCACCTTCAACCTCCTTTTTCCTCCAGTGGAAATCCCAGTGACATGACATTTAGCAAAGGGGAACCATTTCAAAAGAAAGAAGAAGAAATAAATACTAAGGAGTGAGCTGCAAGGATCAGTGTTCAGGACAGGCTTCCTGAGCCAAATCACGGTCTTCCAAAAACAGCAGCATTTTGGTGGGAATTCTTTACAAGTGCAGCACAGCCAAACTGTAATTCCAATTTTTCCAAGTTATGCCTTTTGCCAATTTGGCTTCCACTTCTCCTCCCCACTCCTTGCTGACAGGGAAAAATAGTAGAGCAATGGCTTTTCCTCCACACTAATGTCAGGTGTGCTTTGGTTTTCCTGATGTTCCAATCCAGGGATAAGACAACATAAGAAACACCTCCATGGGGAATACAGACAATACAGCTCTTACTTGTGAAAGGGGGTAAATTATTTTCTTCCTGCTGGTCAGAGAGAAGTAAACCCCCACTAGGCAGCTTTACATTTCTTAAAAAAAAGCCACAAAGCAGAACACAGTCCACAGGGCTACATTAAATAGACTTGACAGTCACTGGAAGTGATTATGGTACCGTGACATTTCTAAATACACTCATTAGCTACTTGGGGGTGGGGATAAAGACAACTTTGCGGTCAAGTCCATTAGTTACGGGTGTGTGAAAGAGCATCAGGTCTCCTCTGCCTGGGTACTTTTGCCATGTTTTTTTCCTCCCTCCCTTAACAGTAGCATGAAAAGGTAGCCACAAGCAATCTCTAATCCTCAGCAGGTTTGGAATGGATCTTTATATTGTTTACTAGTGATACAGAAACACTCAGCTGCACGTTGGGCTGTGGCAGGGCATGCGTCACACCACACACGTCCTGCCTTGGAGCAACCAGTCCCAAACGTCACAGGAAGAAGCCATCGCTGTCAAACAGCTCCATTTATCACTTGGAATTGAATTTGTTATTTCCTTCTCTCTGTATAGGCCCTGCAGTCACACATGGCAGGAAAATCAGGCTGCAAGCAGTTCCCAGGGAGCCTCCTCACCATCCGCAGTGCTACGCTGGCCAAGCACTGGGCCCCTTTCTAACAAATATAAAGGTTTTAATGGGCACGTGCAGACCAAATACCTTGCTACTACTATGATGGTTGAAGAGGTAAGATCTAAAGCAGGTGTGTGGGCATGTATACTGGGGAAAGGAAATTGTCATGCCAAAACCAGCATCGTCTTTGCTGGAGCCCATGGCACCTACCTGGCAGGAAGGGGATGATCCTTTGCTTGGGGTCCTTCTGACCTCCTTCCATCGGAAACTTGTCCAGCATTTGCATCTGAAAAAGTAAATGCAAAAGGTGATTAAAGTCAGTGATTAAGCTGAGCACCACAGGGCCGCTCTCCTCAGCAGGAGGGAAGGCAGAGCAGCACAGGCCTCAGATGTCTGCATGTAACTAACACTGCTGCTCGGGTCACAGCGACCCGCGGCACTGCGAGCACCCTGGAGCCCACTGCAGGACACTGCACATCCAAAGCAGACACAGAAACATGGGCTCTTACCAATGTTTTCCCTGCTTCCCTCTTGTTTCAAAGTCCAAGACATTTTTCCCCACTGATAGTGCTTACAACTACCATTTTGTGCATCATGGGCAGTTAATGTAGCCTGCATTTCTGTAACTATTAGGTTTCATCCCAATTTGCTTCAAGCACTAAGGCTCGGAAACTTCTCCAAAACACATAGTTTAGGCTTATTAGCTCAAGCATAGCACAACACTGACACAGTTCCTGGACTACAGCTAACTTGGACTCAAAGCAAACACTCGTGTTTGCTTGCAAAACACCACAGAGATATGCCTTGAGTTTGGGGAAGCCTTTGGGCTATGCAAGGTTGGAGGGGCTGTTTTATGGGATTTTCGGCATTAAACGAACAGTTCCCTGCTTGGTGCAAGTCTGGTCCTTCCCAGTGCTTGCAGTTCTCTTCGGACTCTTCTCTTAAGCACAAGACCTCAGGCAAGGAATTTTATCTATCGACACAGCTGGAGTCATAACATCTCCCTCAGCAAAACTTGCTGCTAATCAACGCCCACTCTCATTAGGGGCCTGCACTGCTGCTTCAGGGCATGCACACAACTATCAGGACCTCCAGCATCCACAGGGCTTAACACCTAAGCCCTGGCAGGATCCACGTCTTCAGCATATCCTTTGCTCCGTCTTGCCAGGAAACACCAGCTGGATAGGGCCTTGCACTTCGCATGAAGCTGAAGAGGAGAAGGAAGAGCATCCAGCAGCACCACAACTCCCTCCCCGCCACCTCCCTGCCTAGCACATTGCTTTTCCTCACTCCTCTTCTTGGGCACCTATTTTTCCACCTGCTTTTTATAGCGGGGGGGCTGCTGCTAGCTGAGGGCTGTGGATTCCTCTACTGCTAGGCACAATCTTGCTTTCGAGTGCTGTGATAACAAAGTTAAGTCTTTTTTCATCCATATAACCTTCTGTCCCCTGCTCTGTCACATGCAATATGTGCCTTTTATTTTCTCTGTTCTCAAGAGGCACTTGAAGTTTGCAGGAGAGGGGGTAATGGCAAGGAAGAAGGATTTTTCCTAGGATATTTCAAGAAAAAACACAAACCTCCTCCAACACGTACAAACAGAACAGAGAGGAAAAAGAAAGAAACTCTCAAACACATCTCAAAAGCAGGATGAGACTAAGCACAAACAGACGGTGTTTACAGCTTCTTTTCAATACAAATTTTGAAGCGTTTGCAACAACGAGAATGAATCCAGACTCAGCAATAACGAGATTGCTCTGACGTTACTGGAAGCCACAAACCGAGCCTGGCCGAGATGGGGATAGTTTCCTTGAGGCCGAGTCACCGCAGTCTGCGGTGGCCAGCACTGTTTCACCGGAGCTGCTGGGCATGGGGCATCCCCCTCTCAATCCCCCGGGCCTTGAAAAGAGAGGATTACACAGGGGACACAGGGCACTGCATGGCACCCTTGTGCCCCGATGGCACAGCAGAAGGATCCTAAATGACTCTGAGCCCACTCTGCCTCTTTGGAAGGACTTGGTGAAGCTTATGACTGAGAAAGGATGAGCAAAACAAGTCACAAACACCACACATCTGATGACTGTTAGGCAACGCAACGCTTGAGCCATGGGAAGCTTTTCCCTCCCCTGATTTTTGAATGTGAGCTGAGTATTTCTCACTCCTGGGAGTGCTAAGAGACTAAGAGACTCCAAGGCACAAGCGGTACAAGCTGCATTTTCCCCACTACACATGTGCTTGGACACAAGGTTCTTGCAAAATCGGTGACATCCTTTGCAGAGCTCCCAACCATGTGATCCCACCAAGGCAAGCCGGGACTTCATCTTGGGAAGTTCCCTATTTCCTGCTTTCTTTTAAAGACTGAAAGTGCATCCTGCAGAGCAGGACACGAGTGTGTGGGTGCTCTGCAGCACAACTCACCCCTCCCCTGGGAGCACCAGTCCAGTGCAGCGTGGTGCCAGCAATGCTGGGGAGGAGGAGGAAGGTGGGGAAAGCAGCAAGATGCAAGGGCAGAGCACGTGGGCACCCAGCCAGCCCGGCTGCCACTCACACAGCACTGGAGACAGCGGCAACGGCCAGTGCCTCCGCTTACTAGAACCAAGCTGGTGGCTGAAGCAAAGCTAAAATCTCCATCCGAAGCAAACAAGGCCAGAGTTGGCCCTAAGAATAACAGGTAGCCTGCAGTAGCAGAGCCCACGTCTGCAGAAATCCAGCCGCTTGGTCACGGCCTGACAGTCCCATCATCACAGCCCGACGTGACCGAACACTGCAGCAGGCACCAGCACCTAACAGCAAGGGGAAAAAGTGAAATTTGGAGTTGAGAGGTGCCACCCAGAGGAACCCAGGCACCAGGTTTGCTAAGTTTCAATGCTTCTTGCACCCCTTCCAGCCCATCGTGCCCATGGGGAGTTTGAAGGACGAGAATCAGCAATTACAGAGTCTTGCCAGGAGCCGGGTGGAGCATCCCACCCTGCTCGCACACAGCAATGGGAAAACGCACAGCCACCCCACGAGCCCCGATGCTGAGCGAGGAGGGATGCCCAGACACGCATCAGAAGATGAGCTACAGAAACCAGAGTGTGCCAAGGCCTGGCAGGCAGGTTTCCTCGCAGGGCGCCCTTCTGCGAGGCCCCGCAGGGAAGCACATGCTGCAGCAGACTGGGAATTTTGGAACTGAGGAGGTCGGCACGGGGAGACTCCCACAAATCATGTCAGCAGCAAGGGTTTGCAGCCAAGCTCCGCACGAGGCTCATCACATCACAGTCTCCGAAGGGAAAACTGCCCAGACATCCAAGCTCCTGGGGAGCGGGGGGAACAGGCAGACAGGGACCCCTTCAAGACACAGCTGCTCCTGCAAAGCCCGGAACGTGGCAGGGAGGCCGAGAGCCAGTCTCACTGTTGGCAAGACAAGCAGCCAGGTTGGTCACAAAAATGAAGGAAACGGAAGAAACAATAATCCTATTGTTTTTCCTCTCCAGAACTATTTAAAAATATCTCTGAAAGAATGTCTCTCTCTCTCTCTTTTTTTCTTTTAAGAGTTAAAGTAGATGCAGTTTAAAGCACTTTGGCTCCAAGTGTTGCACCAGGCCCCTCACCTCGGCAGTGCTGGATCCTCCTGCACAGGGCCCAGGGCCTGAGTGCCTCAGCCAGGAGCCTGGGACCGAGGCCCTGGAGAAGCAGCAGTCTCTGAACCCAGCTCCTCCCAACAGCAAGTCAGGGCACGGCAAGGAGCCAAGTCTCTCCTGTTATTTCTCCTATTACCGTGTATCTTATATTTGCAATTAGCTATATTTCTTATTAACCCAGAAACGTCTGCACGGTGCCTTGTCTCTAGAATGAGCGTAGAGGCTCCTCTCCGACCTGCTTGTTCCCACTTCTCCCTCTCCCTGTGGCTGTGCATTAACAGCTTGGGTGATAACACTGTCCCAGCCGCCCAGGGGACAGAGTCCTGCAGGAGCAGCTGCGTATCGACCGCTAACACTTCGGCAGACAGTGCCTTTGTTAACAGGAAGCGAAAAAGATAACACCCTAATTGAATTAACTCAGCGCTGTGGGCTACAGCGATGCTAGGAAGAGGGAAGGAGGCACCAAGGCAGCATTCCCAGAGCATTCCCAGGAGGCAGGGGCTTCTCCAAGGGCTTTGCCCAGAGAAGAGCTGCTAATTGCGCAGACAGCCCCTGCCAGAGGGACACCTGGGCTGCAGGAGCAGGGCCTCAGGTCTAACAAGCCATTAGTCTGCCCTCACAGTTCTCAACAGTCATGAAACTCAGAGAAAATGCTAAAAAGATAAGAAAAACCCCACACACTTTGCTTCTTTGCATCTGCTTTCCACAATAAAGGAAAAACTTCAACTTTGCATTTTACTGGGGAGAGTTTCGCCTCTAATTTAGATCTGGTCTGCTGGGAGATAAATTTCAGGTGACAGAGGAAACACATAGCTCTGCATTCCCCCTACAATGACAGGGCTGACGGGGAGTGCCATTACTCCAGCAGCAGGTCCCGAGCAGCCAGTGGGGACTGCAGGACTTGCTTTTGTCAAGCTGCTCTGGTGAGCTCCAAGGCTCTGGTTTTCCATTAATGAGCATTAGGGCACATCCTGGCCACGTACCAGAACAGCCGAAGAGAAAGCGTCTTTGTCAACTTATGGCGGGGACGGTGCACGTCATGAAAGAGCAGAGGCCCCCAGCGCACAAGGAGAATGGAGTGATGAAATAGCCAGGCGAAGGAACAAACTCTTCCACTCTTACACAACATGGGCACACGTGGTCAGAGCCGGGCTGCGAGCCGCAGCCGCGGGAAGGGGGACACGGATGTTTATTCCATTCTGATCAGCAGAGTCGCCTCCAACCGGGCGAAGGGGGCTCCGAGCAGAGCTGCGTTCTGCTGTCCCAGGCTGGCCAGGGAGTGCTGACTTCATCCACGCCTGCACCAGACACAGCAGTTATCCACGCCAGAGGAGTCAGCTCTTGACAGCAAGGAAAAAAAATTAAAAAAAAAAAAAAAAAAAGAGAGAAGAAGCTCAACAAAAGGCTTCACAAGCTGGTTCAGCGAGTGGCAGAGGCATCACAGGAGCTTCTTTGTGAACAGTCTCCCCTCCACGCGGGCCAGCAGCTCAGCGTGGGGGAAGGATGGGCCCCTGCCAAACGCTGCTCTCATCCCTCGCAGGGACACGGCTGAGCCCACCAAGCCCTGAGCTCCTGTGGCAGCAGATCCCCCAGGTGACAGGGCACTTCAGTTCAACATCTTCACCCCTTGCTGTTTTCAGGCTCCAGGTTTTAGCATTTAGATACCACCGTGAAAAGAAAAGCCTCAGTCCTTTCCTTCACTTCCCTTTTCCAGGGAAATCCAAAAGCACACAAACTTTGTCATCCACTGCTGCTAGGCCCAAATATGGTATCTGTGGGCAAAAAGAGAAGGGTTTCTGCTCTGGGATTTCCTATATGATGTCAGTTCACTTACTGGCTTTGAGAATTGTCTTTGGAAATCCAGGGCATTAGTCAAGTGTTGTTATGGGAAGAAGATTTGACCCGCAGAGGGTCAGTGTCCCAGTGATTTCAAAATGCAGTGGGAAAGGGATGCAGCTGTGGGAACCCGCCGTCATCGCGGCGGCACCCAGGCCCCTGGGGAAGCTCAGAGAAACACAGCGAGAACCAAAGACCCCACAAAAAGGCCTCGTGCAGCTCGAGACACCCTGGCTCCCCACAGGCGGCTGCCTCGGGAACATCTGCCGAGCAGACCCTTGGGGAGAGAGGAGGACATCTGGCAACAGCCCACGGTCTATTGATATTTAGTCTCTCTGCTATCCTAGGAGAGGCAGCCTCCCTTCATCCATGGGATGACGATGGAGAAACAGGAGGTGAAAAGAAAACAGCCCAGAAAGCTGAAGGAGCAAAACGCAGCAAGATGAGGCCCTGAGTACTATTAATGCTGAGCTAAAGAGGCCAAGCCTGGGAAAGGACCCACCGTATTGGAACTACAACAAATAAAACCTTCTTAGTGGTGACGGTGGGTGTTCAAAGGTGGTAACTGGAGCTGAAGAGCAAAACTGAACTGTTTCTGGACCACCACAGTTCCTCCCCAGTCCCCACTTTTCTGGTGCAAGTGATGAGTTTGAAGGTACTTATTACAGGACAGCAGCAATTTTGACCTGCTCAGCAATAAGGAACAGCATCACAGAGGCTGGATTGTGAGAACTTGATGGAAAATGTTAAGCATTGCTCAGCAATAGATAAAAAAGAATTAATTGAGGTCAGAGAGAAGGTCTGCGCAAATTGGCAGCAGCTGCCACTGCAAGAGAGGTTTCCTATGAAATCACAGGAAACACTAGACAGAGGGAGATACCGCTGGCTCCGAGCGGCTGACAAAAATGGCAAGGGAAGCGGGTCCAGAGCTGGTCAGGAAGCGGTTGACTGCACGGGCTGCCCTTCCCTGCTCCTGGCAGACTCCAGGAACGCGCTAGTAAAACGTCAGCAAAAGCGGCAGCCGGGTCTGCCCTGCCGGAGCCTCCCGTCCCAGCGGGTCGGTTAAACCACGCACAAACCAAACCCGCTGACGCGAGGCTGCTGCAGCCCCAAGTGCTGCGGTGTCAACAGGGACCCTGTGCTGCCTGGGCAGGGGTCAGGAAGGAGGCATCCCTACCATCCTCCTCCTCCTGCCGCCTTGCACCAGCGGGCTCCCAGTTTGGGAGCGTGTGGCTTGGCTTCGCCACTGGAAGGATGCAAAGGGAAGGGCCAGATTTGCAGCCTGGCAAGAGCTACCGCATTGCCCCCTCCGCCTCACACAACTCGGTGCTGCTCCAGAGGAGAAGCAAAATCAATACAAGCCTCTTCCTCCCTTCACTCCTCCCACCCTCCACACCGATTCTGAGAACTGAGCACAATGCAAGGTCTCCAAAAGCAACCAGACCAAGAAAGAAAGCTTTTATTACACAGAAACATTTCCATTTCCAGCCACAGCATATTCTGATTCCCAGAGCCCAGACCTCAGAAGTGCTTGTTAGATGCATTCAAGATAAGCAACTGGGCACTGCACAATCACTAGGGCTGGAGACTCCTCAGGAAAGAGGGCACTTGTTCCTAACCCCTCAAAGCCTTTATTAGCCTTGACATAGGGAACCTCGCACTCGAATTTCACCATGAAACTCAACCCTCCAAAAAATACTACCAGATTATCAAGTTTATCTATCAGTGATGAGAAGATGGGAGTCTCTATAACCAATGCCACCATCCAAACCACACATGCTAACTGCATCTCTCCCGTAACGCACTGCTTGTTTCCCTCCGTTTTTAAGGCCATCCAGAATACATTTGGCAGAGACAAGGAAGAGATTCTAGCGTTAACAAAAGGAAAATCTCAAAAGTAATTATGATTTGGAGAAGAACAGAGTATCTCTGCCTCCAACCATCTCACAGCAGCAACCTCCATTAATACAGCCTCAGAGTTGTTGATCTCTGTCGGGTTCTTCACGGAATAAAATATATATCTTTTTATGTCTGATACAGGGAGTGCCGAGTCTTGAAAGCCATAATTCTGTCTACAGTACCTTACTAATCCATTTTCCACTTAATTTGTGGTAATTGCAGTGCAGCCTCTAGATGGAATGAGGCAGCATATGCAGGTCCAAGACCATACCAAGGAGTCGTGAGTGCTGCAGCACGCAAAATATGCACCAGCAGCAGGGCATTAAAAACACCAAACAGTCAATACAGCAGCCCTAATTTACCACTTCTAGCCACGGGAAATGCCTCTTGCTGTAGGCGCCCATGGGCACGGAGCAGCAAGGTGTGGGGGCCTCTAGTCTGCTCCGCTTCCTATTCCTCATCACATCCTCCGAGTGGGAACTTCCCTTCATGGCACCTGGCTCTGTGTCACACAGGAAAGCCGTCTCTGGAAGGCGCCGTGGTGCGGGAGCAGGAAGGAGCTATGTCACCTGCCTCGTCCTCTGGCCAAGGATGACAGGGCACCAGCTGAACCTACCCTCGAGCTGTGCTGCAGCAGTGACCATCGGGATGGAGAACTGGAAAGACACATTCAGCAGTGTCTTCCAGCATCCCAAAGCAGATCTGTTCAGAAGAAGAGAGGAAAGTCTGGACATTTAGTCTCCGTTGTCAAAATGGAAAAGATGATGGAGATCAGTGTATTTGCCCTACTTCATATATAGGAGAGGGAACTGTGCTCAGAGACTCCAGGGAAACCTAGTTTCAATACGAATGCTGTGTTTCAAAACAAGAGGCAGCCTCCCGTAGACCAGTCACCAAAGAGACTCTCCCCATACATCCCAGCTGGCATTAAGCCATGTGCTTGCCAGAAACACTGCATAGCACTGGATGGTCTCCAGCTTCTCCCTGACATGGCTCATGATCCTATTCCTATTCAACCCTTCCCTTCTCAAGAATCTCTGTTACTCCAGTGCATGAGATGGATGACTGGCATACATTCCTTCCCTGAAATCAGTGCAAAGGTTGAAATCTGTGGCAGGCCCAAACATGAAGGAACAGAGAGAGGCATTTGAGCTACTGGCAGAGTTGCAAAAGCTGCAGTTCTCTCATCTGGGAAAGCACAGTTGGTTAGCAGTTGAAGTCATATGAGCCTGCTCTGAAATTAGACTTCTTCTTAACTTTCTATTTCCCTGCTGTTCCTTCCCTAAACACATACCCCATCGTCCAAGCAAGCAAGCAGAGTCAGCACAACAGCTTAGTTACAGAGATATTTTCCTTGGGAAGCAAGGGAGGGTTTCATTCTGATCATGTTGAGGCAGGTGTCCATTAAGCACAACTTGGGAGCCAGTGCAATTGCACAGGTGGAAGAGAGAAGTGAGTTACTGCAAGGTGCTAGGGTTTAACTGCAAGGAACGGTGGCTCCATGTGACAGTTCATGCCTTAGTCTTCAGTGTGATCTGTTTGTATCAGTCCTCTGCCATCTGACAAACAAAAGCTCTGGTCAGCAGCAACAAACACTGAAAAAACAAGGCCCTAAAGCAACACAGCAAACAGCTGGAATTTGCCCATGGACAAGTCGAGTCACTCTGGTTCCTGCGTGAACTTGGCCAGTGCCGACAGGAGGCACCTTGTTGTCCCAACTGCATTTTTTGCTGGTACCTTACGCAATACGGAGACTTCTGGGTGTTTCAGGACTCCCAGGGAGTTTTAGATAAGCGTGTTTGAGCACAGCTGGTGCTTTTCACAGGTGAAGGGCAGGTTACACCCCAGCTTATCCAAGCAGCCGTGGCCTCCCTTCCCGCTCCGTCTGCGGCAGGAGCGCGCTGCTCACCGGGAGCACCCGGAGCGTCGCAGCGCAGCCAGAAGTACCTCACCCTGCCCTCACATCCAGCCTTTACAGAGCAGGAGGCTTTGAAAAGTACCAAGTTCAGCACCCCTCTAAGACAGCATCTGCAAAGAGTGGATACACACAGCCGATCTTCCAGACACTGTGTGCTCTGCTCACACCACCCCGATGGCTGAGGAGTGGCCACCTCTGGCAGGTTGGGGACAAGGGCCCCGGCTTCACAGCCCTTCTGGTCTCAGACCGACCTTACCAGAGCCCTAGCCAAGAAACTCTGCTCATTGCAAAACCATAACATGGACAGCAAATGCTGTCTGATGGAGGAGACGTCGGTGCAGCCTTTTGAAGAGCTAATGCACTTAGCAGGAAGCGAGGCCGCTAGCTGGGAGCGGGGAAACCAGGGTGCTCGGACAGCCTAGCACACAGAGGGAGACAAAAAGCACTGCAGCTCAAGATGAGCAACAAGAAGACCCTCTTAGCCTGAGCTGGGATGTTTGCCCCTTCCCCAGGAAGGGAAGCAGAAACCAGGATGCAGATTGCACGCAGGCAAAACGCAGCCCAAACCACATACCTTCAACTGCATCTGCTCTTTCAGGACCCAGCAGGGACAGAAAACAGTGCCAGGACTTTTTCAGTGCAACTAAACCTCTAAGCAGCAGGAACCACAATAGCACCTTTGCATAAGGCATGCTGTTCTCGAAGCACGGCCCTGCCACAAGATATTAAAAGAGAAAACCCAAAAGGCCTCTGGCCAAATTCACTGACTGATCACAAACACAAATCTGAGGGCTTAAAAAAGCCACCTGTTGGCAGGTGGAAAGCAGCTGCCCGTAACAGGAAACATCAGCACAGCTTGGGAACTTTCCAGCGGTAAGGCTTTTTTCCCAGGAGGCAGGTGAGGAGGGGAACTGGAAAATGCTGATTTGCCAAGGAGAAATAAAAACAGTATCAATTTGCATGGTAAAAGCTAGCCACTAAAATTAAAAGCATTTTTAACCTTTTAAGTGGTTCTTCAAGAGGTAACCTTTTTTAATTACTACTATTAATTAATAATGACAAATTAAGAGAACACTCTACCCGTACTGAGCTGAGTTTCTTTCCTAGTGTGCTAGGATTTCAGTGCTCACCAGTTGCGCTTACCTGGCTCATGGGTGCTTCATGGCCTAAAACGACAACGTCTTCGTCAGCTGTTTATTCAGCCACATGTAGAAGTGAGGTTTAAAGATACAGAAATGCAACAACCTGCTCAATGAGCCTGGGTAAGAACTCCAGGGTTTTATACCCCTGCCACAGGTGCTGGTGTTTCCATACCTCACTGTTTCCTGGGTCACAGGCAGCAGCTCTAAGACAGGAACTCTCAGAGCTACAACTTTTGTAAAAAGTGATGTTTTCTTCATTTTTTTTTTCAGCAACTTTTGTTTTTGTTATAATAGTCTCAGGAAAAGACGGTGGTTGCACTCTATGAGGCTGAATACCCCAAAATATTTCAGTGTAGAGTGGCTCTGCAGTGTTGAAGAAAATTGCCCAAACACCTGATAGCAAAGTTGCACGATATGGTTGAATCCAACCAACTGGCTTGCAAAAAAAGAGAGAGAAAATTCTTGCTTCCTCTCTCCTCTTTCTCATTCTTGGCTTCCCAGATCTGTCCCCAGCTCGTGCCAGCTCTGGCATTCGCTCAACACCTCTACGAGTCAGTTCAATCCAGCAGGGAACTCGGCTGGTTTTCTACTGGATTGATCAGCAAGTTGGATCCACCCCAGCAGAGTCCATCAGGGGCCAAGGCAGGATAAGGAGATGGAAAGGCATTCCACCTGTGAGCAATGGTGCACTGCTAAATTCAGCTCAATCTGTCCTGTGTAGCATCACCTAAACCACTGAGGGAGGCATTCCCAAAGTCTGCTGTGACAAAGTGCCAGCTCCAAAGAGGTCAAGCACTGGACCACAGCAAGTGGACATAACTGCAGTGCTTCAAACCAGGGAGCTGGAGGAACAGCCCTGCTCCTTCCCACATGGACAGACCACGAGGGAGCTCACTCTCCATTCCCACTGCAATCCTAGATAACGTAACAGCAAGGGGGACACAGGCCCAAGCAGCTGGCAGGAAAAACAAGGAGTCACCCCGGCCCCAAGGGGAAGGGCTGGGGCGGCAGCGTCTACCCTGCCAGCTCCCTGGCACCGCTTCACTATTTCCCACTTCGCTTTTCCCCCTCCGAGCACTGGCTAATGAGGTCCCCTCATTAAGTGACACCTGGAACGCATGACTCACGGAGGAAGGGCCGATCCCGCAGACCCGGCCTTCTCCTCCCACCAGCTCTGCCCTGGTCCCACAGCTGAGCAAGCCCCATTCTCCGGCAGGATTGCTGCCACAGGGCCAGGAAAAGCCTGCGCCTTCCCAGAGATAGGAATGAGGAGTCAGACAAATCTCAGGGTGGGGGAGCACGTAGGAAAATGAGCATGAAAGGGAAATAACAGGAAAAAAGCATTGCTGGGAGTGGATGGCAGGCACCTGACTTCTTCACCGATGCCCAGGGGAAACACTTCCGAGATCCACACTTCCCAAGGAGACTTCAAGATTCAAGATCCCCTTCACAGAAAGTACTTTAAACAGCCTGGGCAGAAGCAGTAATTTACAGCTCTGTGTTACACCTGAGACAGCCTAACAAAAATAAAGCAAGCAGCACAGAAAGAAAAATGAAAGTGAGAAAATGGGACCCCAAAGAACATGCTGTCCCCCTTGAGCTTCATCCCCTCCCTCTGAAAGGGCATCAATAGACCAGAACTACCATCTCCCTCCCTCTGTCCTTCTCCCACTTTTTTGTGTCTTCTGTTCCCCAAGAAACTGCACAGATGCTTCTGTTCATTAGATGCCAAGGATATTTTGTTTGGTGCATGTAATGGTCAGCACTATGCAATGCAGATTTAGCAATTTAAAAGGGTCCTAGCCATTTTACTAAAAAGTCAGCACTCTCAAATGCAGGCTCCTTTGTACTGATTTACCTCTCAGTTCTCAATTCCTTAACAAGTAACATCAGACTGTTTCTTTATTAACTGGTACCTCTTAGATCCAGGGCTGGTGCCACATGACATAAATTGCAAGTGTTTGCACCAGAAAAGTGGGCTGCATGATTAAGTGCACGGAGAAGACGCTGGGGCCCACGCCAGCCAAGAGCCACGCAAACCTCATTGAAGTCACCTGGGGACTTCAGTTAGCTCCGCACACATCCGCATCCTCACAACTGAGCCCCCGGGCATCAGGAAGGAAAGCAAGGCCATGAACAGGTCCTCGCCCTCCAGGAGATGCGGTCTGGGCTCACCCTGGAAGGGAGCAGCTAAATTTCTAGTGCTTTTTCATTAAATAGCTGGAAAGTGGAAAGACATGAGCTCAGCTGTGAAGCCGGAACAGAGGGAGGGGTGTAACATACCTCCTCGTGCTAGAGAGCAGCTTTAAAACATCACATTACTGAAAACTTCACCAAGCGAAAACAGGCTGAGTTGTCGTCACCAGATCTCCACTGAGCCTCGAAGGAGCCGCAGCCGCTGTTTTAACCACCCCATCTTTCCCCCCTCTCCCTCCGCATGTTGCGCTGAATGCAGGCTCCTCTCAGCATCCCACCCAGAGCACGATGCGTAACCGGGGAGCAGCCTCCTGGCAGGCTGGGGAGCCATGGCTGCGAATGGCATCTGCTGCAGCCAGACTGCCCAAGGGGAGGCGAACAGGAGGTGCCGGGAAGGATGAAGGGAGTTTGGGCTGTGAAACCAGCCCTGCTGTGCCACGGAGCCCCAGGTGAAGAACCCAGCAGGACAGGGCTACCCTGGTGCTGAGCACAGTGGATAGAGATGAGATCCAGGATGAGGGATGGAGCCCTGAGGCAAAGAGCAAAGAGCCTGAAATCTGCAGAGTGGATGGCAGCAGCATCACAGGGGTACAAACACCCTGGAGCTGCATGCTCAGAGCAGAGGGAAAGGGCAGTGGGTTTGAAGGAAAACAGAAGCCAAGTGCTGCTATGACCAGCAGCTTGTGAAACGCTTTAGCTACAAAACCAAAAACATTTTCCCCTGAGGACAGTGCCTGGTGCCGCTGCTCCTGCCCCAGGTGCACACGGATCCTGGGAACTCTCATCCAGCACCGCCTTTTGGGGAGGATTGTGCTGTTTCCCAGAGGCAGGCACTGCTTTCAACAGCTCAGAGCCCCGCTCAGCTGCCAGGTAAAGAATCTAGCAGCTAGTCCGAGTGCCAGTTAGAGCCAATTATAACTCAGCCGACCTGCCTTGGCGCTAACATGCATGGGAATGTACTGGCTCCTGGCTGCCAAGTGCTGGAAAGCTATAAATGGGAGCCTCTTGGAGAGAAAAGCTGCGAGGAGTCAGCTTTTAACTAGACCAAAGTGCACTGGACTATGCGTATTCTTTGTGCAGGGAGAGAAAAGGAGAGAGAATGATGAAGATCTTCAATGCGCTGCTGGGAAAAGACATGCAGGCTGTTTCTTGTAGAGACGGAGGTAGTCCTTATTTGATGGAAAATGTTTTTTCCTCTCTCTCACATTAGACTAGGGCAATTCACCCCATCCATTCTTCTGCATAAAGCACTTACAGCTCTTAAGAAAGTCTGAACACAGAGAAACAAAGCACAAGCCTTGCTGGTGCTGTGTAACAGGAGCCTCGCCATAGGAAGTTGTGGCTTTTTTCTAGTCTTTGGTCACGCAAGTGCCTGTCTTTCATGATCCAGCTGTCTAAGGGAACAGATCCTGCTGATTTATTTTTGTGGCTAGGTGAAATCATGAAGTACATTGCATACTCAAGTGTTCACAATTTCGTTGAACTCCATAAACTCTGCAAAAAAAGAAATTCCCAGAGTGTTGAAATATGATTCCTGTTATGAAATAGCTATTGAGAGTCCAGTTTACAGTCTCTGGATACAAAAAGAAATCCATCCTCCTCATCAGCAGGAACAACTGAGAAATCTTCGGGCCTTTTCATCTCAGAGGTCACCAAAACCCGCCACCACCAGGAAGGGCAGCAGGACGCAGTGACTGGAGCGGATGGGAAAGGCAAGCAGTGGATCAGGTCCTGAAGGAGACTTGGGCAGCTTGGGACAGATTACTTGGCATTCCTGGCCCTTGCTTTCTACAGCTGGAAAATGAAGATAACGCACACTTCACCTTTGTGAACGGCACATTTCTCAGGCAAGCGCTGCCAGAAGCTGCGTACAAAGCTCAGAGGAGGAGGAGGAGCAGGAACACAGGAGCCGGGGCCGCTGCCCCGCACCTGGTGGGGCTCAGTCCTGCCAGCAAAGCGCTGGCCTCCTTGCAGCTTTTCAAGAGCCCAACAGCCTGAGGCAGCAGACAAAAATGATTCCCCTCTACGCGTCAATTAGTGCCTCTGAGACTATTTTAATGCTATGATAAACTCTCTAAGCTAAGATACTTTTTTCTTCCCTTATTTTTGATTTTCTGCTGCACATGTATGGCAGGTGAAGAACCTTTTCCAGAGCAGCTAATTTTTCATAGAGAGATGACATGCACAGACCACTGCCTTTGCCAATTCTCTCATAAAAGCAGGCACTACCTCAACAGTTTTTTCCCCTCCTCTTTTACACACGAAGCTGCTGGCCTGAGGCATGCAGGACTCTCTCCAAGATGACATAGCTCCAGGTGGGTCAATGCTGAAAGTTTCCAGCTATAAGCTTGGAAGATTTGTTAAGCACATGGAGAAAACTGAGGTCTGGGGAAACACAGTTGATGTACATAGAATGGAGCAGGAAAGAAACTCAGAGGTTTTTAAAGTTTGTTTTAAATCCTCATTTTTTCCCATCTCTGAATTGTGCAGCAAAGCACACTTACCCAGGCCACATCACATCTCCTTCTGTCAGTTTAGGATGAACCTTCCTGCAGCTAAAGCAGGGATCACAACCCTCTCCTAGTAGCCTCCGCCTGTGACAAGCTCCAAAGCAGAGGCTTCCAGCCACAAGGAAAAAAAGTCCTGCAATAGCCTGTCCCCAGGGAGGGCACCCCTGGGCTGAAGTTTAGCTTCTAACGGCTTGTAGCCGCTTGCCAGAGGAGAAGCTATTCCTTTGGTGGCAGTAAGCCAGGACACCGGGTGAATGGCAAAGCCTGCTCGAAGCGGGAAAACTCGATACTGCAAGCAGCTCCATCAGGGCTCACGAGCAGACCAAGTGATTCACTGGATCTGCTCCAGGTCTGCTGTCCAGGATGCAAAAAGGAGAATCAGAGAACTGCAAGGAGCCAGGCACAGGACTCCTGCCCGAGGAGAGCAGGCTGCTGCAGAACAGAAAGCTCAGGCGTCTCGTAATAGGATAAAAGATGTAGAAAGGCTGAGTTTGGGTGCAAGGACATATGAGGAATGTAGCAAGAAGACAGCAGTTCTCAGTCACATGAAGACATCAAAACACTACCAAAACTACCGTGGTTGATGAGGTCATAATTACAAAGTGGGGAAAAAAATGTTTCTGTTTTGGAGTTTCCATTAAAAAATGCCAGCATCTGCTCTCTAATAAGGCTGCTCCTCACAAACTTTTGAGACAACAGTTCGGGGAGGATTCTGTGAAGACCCCCCCCCGCAGCAACATCGCTGAGGTGATGCGGCAGAGCCCCACAGGCGCTAGACGGCTCTTCTACCCCAGCAGAGCTAGGGGGGCCTTTCAGCAGCGCGGAGGAGCCAGACCCCTCTATCTTCTTCCACCAGACACGGCCATTCACGTGTCTGATCAGCAGCTTCCATGCCAGCTGAAGTTTCCAGTATAGCTGCCAGCCTCAATTAGCGTCCAAAATATAACTGGCATCTTTGCAAGTATCAGTGTTATTGCCTTTATTTCTTAGGAACAGCAGCCATCTGCTCCCAATAGCCCACATCTGGCATATTGAGTGTTACGAAAGAGCCTCAGTCTTCTACTAAAGAAATCATTCCTCCAGCCAAAAGACTAGTGCAGAGCTGTAGTTCAACATTTGTAGTTACAAATTTATTGCATAGAGTATAATTACCTGAGGCTTCACATTCAGAATGATGGTTTCGTCTAGGATTTTTTTTTTTTAATCTCTGAAACATTGCTGTGGTGTAAATCACTGTGTCACAGAAAATAATTAAGAAGCAAGAAGGAGAGAGGGAAACAGCAGCGGCACAGAGAACTTAGACAGATCAGCAATCCCTTCCCATTTTCCCTGTTCTGCACAGTATAGCAGGGATCCTGTGATGTCCAGAGCAGGAAGGGGCACCAACTGCATGCCTCCTAAAACATGAGGTGTAATGCTTCACATTTGCCAAAAGCTGCAATAAAGCAGCCTGTGCCTCCTGCTAGGAATACTCTGGTTAAGTTACACAACTAATCTTGGTCACTGGACCTTAAAGCATGGATGCAGTCTCCTGTGTTACTTGCTGATGCTGTGGGGTGATCAAAGGATGAAAACAGGGAATTCAGGGAGGTCTCACAACCTTGGAGGAGAAAAGCAAGCAAGAAAAGAGCAAAAAAAAGGATGCAATCCTGAGAAATCCCCTAGGCACGCCAGCCTTGAGTGAGTCACAGAAACTAATTAGTTTTTCAAGCTGAGGAAGATCCTCACTGCTGATTAACCTATTACTGCAAATCCATTGCTTCTTGATTCTTTTATCCTACATCGCTATATACTGATAAAACCGCATTTCCATGGCTTTCCATTAGGAAGCACCTGCCAGGCCTCAGAAGCAGCATATGCAGGAGCACTCCTGCAGAGCCCAACATCCAAGGACCTCTCTGCCCCAAGTGCAGCAGAGGGCACATCCCAGTTGAAGGGATGGAGATTGAGTGGCCATTGTGGAAAAAGCATCTTGCAAGCACTGCCACTGGTTCATAAAGCTTCTTGACATAAAGCTAAGAAGCCAACTGAACTCAAAGTGGTGGGAGGTTAACTGGCAGCAGGCAGCAACGTCCAACACGAGACCTATCAGCCTCAGAGAAAATACCGACCGATTACTTGGGGATTTTCAGGATGGGATTCAGCCAGCCATTCTCATGCAATGTAGCACAAACACAAGTATATAAATACCTCCCTAAATTACAGCTTTTACACAAAAGGGCCAGCCTGCTACTAGTAATGACAGCCTAAAAGAGCAGCTCTAGAAGTTCACAGTATCTGGACAAAAGCCTGAATATTTCCATCCACTGGTGACAACAAAAAGGCTGTTACTGTGACCAGTAAGGTAGCTTGTGACATTGCCAGCACATGCCTTGCTGGAGGGAAGACAATATTCAGGCATGCTGTTGGGGGTGCAAAGCAATAGGAGCCAAACACACAAGGGACCATGGAAATGTATTTGAGGAAGGGGAACATGGCTGTTCACGTCTGCCCTCACACGAAGGCAGGGCACAGCACCGAGGTCCCTCCGGTTTCAGCTCGGCTGGCAGTCGTCACACTGAGTGTTATCCCGGCCTGTTTGGGGAGGGACGAGCATAAAAAGGCCCCTTTGCCCTTTGGTAGCAGTGGGAGTAAGCTCGCCCGCGAGGATGTCAGTAATAAGTGTGCACATGTTTTATTTGGCCCTCATCCTAAAATAATTGTTTAGTCACAACAGAAGGTGACAAGCAATTCAGCCACAATCCCTGGGGAATACCAGGAGAAAAATTCCCAAGCGCTCGCACAGCAATACCCGGGCTGCTCTGAAACATCAGGATCAGTCCCAACAGCTCCACAGCTCCCTCCCCTCAGACCACAGCCCGCGCACCAACCCGCCCCAAGCCGCTCTCCTCTTGCACTTGGGTAAGGCAGCAACCTCAACCTGCCCTCTGCACCAGCAGGAGGGGCGCCAAAAGCAAATGAGGGTCCAATAACCTCCGCCTGGATGTGGCCAGAGCTGCTACTGTAAAAATAAAGCCCTGCTCAGGTCCTCGTTGGAGCATGGAAAGCACAGATAATGCATCTGGGATCAAAGATATTAAATTAACAAACATCTCTACCTAAACAGACATCTACTGTGATTGCTCAAAACCTGAAGTATGAACGGGCATGGGTGGATTTTCCTGGGATAGCCCAAAAGTCAGATTCTTGACACCAGAATCACCTGCGACTCAGGTTTCTAGTTCACGCTCCAATGCATTGAAAAGATCACCATAATTGAACATGGAAGAATGTATTTTCCCGCTCTTACTATGTTTTCAGAAGCAGCCAAATCATTTTAACCAATTACTTAGTTTATTTTATTTCTTTTTCTAATAACCAGAGGCATGAATAATTTCCAACATGGAAAACTTCTGCCTAAAGTGCTAAAACTGGCATGGAACCATAAAACGGAGTCATATAATAAAGGCCTCCAGCAGCTGCAATAGCCAGTGCTACCAAGCTTACCTAGAGCATTTCTTTCCACTGCATTAAGAGGATCTGCTTCACTCTTCCCCTTTCGGTCCCATTTCCACTGTACAGCACCACAAGTTTGCAGCATGTGCGTGATAAGGCGGAAGGAAGGGGAAAAACCACAGCTTCATTCATTTTTTCAACGTAGGCAAAAAGGAGCGGTTAATTTTTTTTTTGATAAGGGAAGTTGAAGGAATTGGGGATGTAAGGGAAGATACACATTTGTGTTAAACTCTCCTATAGGCATCATGATGTACATGTATATAAATATATAAACTTTCCTATAGGCACCATGATGTACGTGTATATAAATATATAAAGCACCTCCAAGCTGTTGTGTAGATTAGTTGTGCTCACACACAGCTCGTTTGCATCTTCTTCCCTGAACGGTCCCTGGTGACAATGTTTTCCACCCAGGAGCAAGCGCTGATCCGTCTCAGATGCCACATCGCGGAAGAGCTGCTACCTCTTCGTGCGCCTGCACACCAAGGAGCCAAGCACTCTGTGCACCCGCAGCGGGGCAGCGGTACTGCCGGCGCACACACGAATCCTGGGACTTGCCCTTCTTGGGGCAAACAGCCCCAGCTGGTCGGATGCAGCCGATGCCCTGAGTGTCAGCAAAGAGGAGATGCTGCGGAGAAGGAAGCGCCGAGCTCCATTTCCTTTCAGAGTTGGCCGCTGCCCAACAGCTGTTCCCTGTTTATTTGCTTTAATATTTCCTTGGTTACGCAAGCGGCCACGCACGGCTTAACCCCTGCGTGCCCCGGTGCAGCCCCCCTACCCACCCTGCCTCAGCAGAACTTGTGGCCCGGTGCGTCTCGCTGCTCCTCACAGGGACCGTCCCGCTGTCCCTTGGCAAAGGTCCAAACCGACCTGCGCGCCCACCTCTTTCAGGCTGACCTGAACCCGCGTACGTGACCGGGAGTCCCACACCGCCGACTCGGCTGTGCGGGCCCAGGCACACTGCGATTTTAAAAGCACACTTGGACCTGGATGGGTCTGAAGTGGGGCACCCTGGCCCCAGGGTGCCCGCCGCAAACACAGCACTTTCGAGAGCGTGCAGGGCTGCTCGGGCGAGCCCGAGGCCGAGGGCGCCGAGCTCCGCTCCGCATCCCATACACGGGCCGGGGAGGGAGATGCCAGGGAGTTTTCTGGCAGCTGCTGCAGGCTCATGGATCACTTCACACATTTTCCTTTCTCCTCGGTGCTGAGCCCATTCCAGCAGCTCAGTTTGTGTTCTAGCTCATAAAGCCCGGCCAGACCCCTTGGCTCATCCCCGATGGAGGAGGAGGGGGTGGGAACACCCTTGGATCACGGTCCCAGGCCGCTGCCTGCGAGCAGCTTTCTGCAAGCCCTTCTCTCCCGATGGCCTTTCCAGCTCTCCTCTGCTTCCCTCCTGGCTACCCCACTTCATCCCGCACTAGGACCTAATGGCTAAACCAGCTGCTAGCAGCAGCTCTCCAGGCTGGCAGCATATCCCACTGGATAAAGGGAATTTCCCTAGCATCCCTGGAACAGTAACCGTGAAGGATAGCAACCCCCTCAAAAATCTGTGCTTTTGGGCAGCAGCGCTGTTTCAGAAAAAAAAGCCGCACTCGCACGCATTTCATCTCAAGGCGTTCACACATCCTTTCATCCTCGCTCGGCAGGGACCGGTGGGCTCCGCCGGCAGGACGACGCTGCAGGGACAGTGCAAGCAAGGCAGAGAGGCATGAGGAACAAAGGGGCTGCACTTGCCTGGCAGGCAGGGGCAGAAATAAACCACTTAATCTCTTTACTAATGGAGCTGATCAGAGAAAGAGCAATGGGGATATCTGAGAAGCCCTGGGATGCAGGATGGGAGTCTAAGCAAGGGGCTGGAATGAACACACAGGTAGAGTGAACGTTTTCCTCTCCTGGGCTGGAGCCCAAACCCAACTCAAGGCAGGCACCCAACCTCACTGCCTAAAGAAAGAGCTCCCAGGAGGATTAGCATCTGCCTTCCTGAAGAAATCCATTAACTGATTTTACCTCTCCACACAAGGGGAGCATACTGGAACACAGCCACTGAGAGAACATCGTCTTCCGTCAGGAATGACTTTCCATGGACCATTTCTGAGGAACATGTCTTGCCTCTCATTTTAGTAAACCAAGCACTTAGCTGCAGTATGACAGAACTCACCGCTACACCCCAAACCCCAGGGTGCACTCATGGAACCACAGTGTCAACGAAGGAAAAAATACACTCAGCAGCCACAAGCTTTTGAGAATGCTTTGTTTCTCCTTTTCCATGGATGTCCAAACAGCATTTACATTTCCTCAAAACATTTTTGGTAGATTACAAAAGGAACTCTTGCCTTTAGCGTAAAATATAAACTATGCTTCTCCCAGTGAACCCCTTCTTTTGCCCTTGCAAAGATAAAAACAGAAGAACTGGAGAAATGCTTACCTGCAAGTCAAAGAACTTGCTGTACCGGCGGTATATGACTTCTGTGGACCCATTGGACCAGGTGACTTTGATAATGTATACCTGCAGGGAACAGAGCAAGAAATCAGAGCCAAGCAACAGAGGACAACCCACACCACAAACACACACAGCTGCTAACACAGCCCGCTATCAGCATGAATAAGGAAAGCTCATGGGAGCACTTAAAGTCGATGATTAACTTCAGCAATACTAGAAAATATGTATGCTTAGGTTATTCAGCTTCACTCCTGGAAGATGGCTATCTGCAAAACACTCATGGTTGTGACTACAGACAGCTCCCAGTCCTTAAACACGGGCAAACACAAACTGTGAAAGGCCACTTCACCTTAAAACAAGGTTAAAGTCTCTCCAGAAACAGACACATTAATAGTTAATAACTACATTTGATCAAGCCAAGTATGGCTGTGGGATCAAGTTTGACCCAGAGACCCCCAGACTGCAGCCCTCAGTGCACTGTGCTCTGAACCATATGTCAAGCAGAGCCAGAGCTGCAGCTTGTAAGAACATATAACCTGAAAGGTTCAAAATTTGGTTTGTTTAAAAAAAAGAAAAGGATAAAAAAAGAAAAAAAAAGCTCTGTTGTCACCTTAAGGTTTTGTTTGCTTAAACTTGTTGGGGTGCAAGTTATCCTCCTCTTCAATAAAATGGTAGAATTGCCAGGATTAATTGTCTAAATTATTCACAGATCATGTGATGAAGATTTTACTGGTAGTGGATGAAAAAAATTTCATTATTCTTTCATGATAGATAATAAGCAAGTAAAAGACTCCAGGAATTATTTAATGTCCTCATTTGTTGTTCACAGGAACCAAGGATGAATCTTGATGAGTTGCCAACGTAATTATCAAGTGTTGCAAACCTCGATCTTCACTAATTGATAACAGATTGACTAAACAGATCAAGGGCATGTTCACTTTTGATTCTTATTCTGACATCCTGCATATTTCACCTGAAAGTCAAGTATCAATCCACCCAAGCAGGAACAAAACACTGAGTAGACTCTGGAAAATGGAAGTTCTCGGAACTTCAGGCTGAGAATGAAGAGCAGAGACTCCTACAATTAAGTTGTTTTGGTATTTAAAATAAAATCCCTTACAGTTTCACAACTTTTCCCACAGAGACATATATTTTGCCAGATGCTGGAATCCAACCAACATCCCAATCCAATATTCAAGCTCAAACACCAGAAGACCTAAACAGATAGTGCAACACTAAATTCTTGGAGCTAGTTGAATCTGTTCTGCCTTACTAAAAATCTAAACTAAAGGGCATTTGGCCTCAGAGGACTGAAACAGTATGAGCTACCAAGGTGAAGAGAGTAAGGAAACTGCAAAGTCTTCCCCAGAGAGTTGCTTTTCATTTTAAGATGGAAAAAGAGGCAGAAAGATAAAGTCATTACTTTTAAGATAAGGAACCCAAGTAGTTTTAATCTAACAGTTAACTGACTACCATTCTTAAACCAGATGAGCTACCCAAACTCAGTTGCTACTTCTTTTTTTAGCTTGCATTACACCCACCGCTGCCTTCTACGAAGCAAAACCAGAATCGCTCAGCTTCTTCTCAGAGCCCTAATTCAACTAACCACAACCTTTGTTCACTCAAATAGTCTTATTTGTGAACTGAAAGAACCAAACTTTCTTCCCATTAATGCAATGAGGACCAGAACACAGCATTTATAACATCATTGAAGGCCTGGATGGACAATAATTTATTGTAACAGACATCCAGGCACTACAACCATGGCTCGATCCCTCAGTTCCCCTCAGCCTTCGCCAGATGAGAGGTGACTCGACCAACCACACTTTGCAATGAAAATGGGTTAAGCTGCATGAGATGGCACTTGAAATTTCTGAGAGCATCCATGCACTTACCACCTCTCAGGCACAAGTAATCTCACAACTTGTCTGAGCCCACAGTTTATGAATACTCAGTTCCCTAACACCAAAGTGGCTAAGCACATCCTCTCTTCTCCAGCACCAGCCTCTCTTGAACCTGACTGCTCTGGTAGAGCAAAAACATTCATGTTTTGGGACAGATTCTATCATCAGCAAACTAAGTGTTAACTTCATTCTAGAAGAGCATCCAAGATGCCTTCACCCTCACCCCAGGACTTACTGGGAGGCCAAAATGAGCTCATTTTGGTTGGAACTTCAGCTGATATCCCAGCTTTCTTACCAGTCTGCAGCACTTTGCGGAGTTATATCACTGCTGGCTGCCTGCCTGGAGAACGCCTTCCACTGGGGCAGGGGAAGAGCCAACTTTTCTTCACTGTTTATTCCTATCCTGCCTTTATTTGGAGTCAACAGTTTATTACACTGGGATTTTAATCAGGATGTGGATGCACTCAAGACAAAATGAATTTAAAGCTCAGAAGGGCAATAAAGCCATGAGATTGAGGGCACACCATGCTTTATTATACACTTTGTAATTGAGGGAAGGGGCTGTTCTCCCAACTTATGAGCTCACTGCTGTCTTGCTGACATGCAGATCTCTGGTATGTCTGGATAATAGTTACTTGCACATCTGATACAAACAGAAGGAAAGTCTCTGTGAAGGTACTTTCCTCATCCATCTGTGGAAAACAGAAGAGACAGGAAAACACACACACACAAAAAGGAGATTCAATATCTTTTGTCCTCCACACTGACAGCCCCATATGACCACGGTATTCTCTTGGCCTAAAACTGTGCAAATCTTGGTCTATGCTGATTCTTAATCCATTCCCTGTTGTTCTAGGGACAAAAATGAATAGAACACATGCATACACAAAAAAAATCTGAAGGCAAATCCCAGGCACCCCTTCACTGACAGTAAGGGGGCAGATTTTCAAAGGGATTGAACGGAGCAGCGATGCCCACAGCTGTTTGCCAAAGGGGGTGTAGAAGGTCAGGTCAGCTCCCCCAGACATGCAGTAGTCCCTTTCTCAGGTACTTTTAGAAGACTCTTTCAGTGATTAAATTACTTTAAAATACTGCACTCAAACTGAAGTTTTCCATTTCCCCATGTGTGCGGGGTATCTCCTAACACGGCACTGCACTCCAGCCAGCCAGGGGAGCCTGGGATGAGCAATGCTGCTGCCTCCTCCTCCTCCATCAGCTCCCAGACAGCTTGGCTGAACTTGGCCATAAAAAGCAGCAGCCTGAACAATCCCAGTTGTGCCCCATAGGAAGCCATCCAGTCCCAGCTCCAGCAAGGCATCAAGCACGATCCTGCAACAAAACATGAGAGGGGGCACGGAGCCACTCAGCTCTGCGGAGGCTGCTCCGAGAACGGGCGTTTTCCACTGGCTGCGTGGGCGAGGGCATGTGGAAACAGTTATTTCATGAGTCTTCTCCAGGCTTGCTATGGTCCTTCAAAGAAATAACATATAGAAACCACCAGCAGGACCTTTCCATGGAAAAAGCAACTCCTCATAGAAGGCATCTCCTGGGGCCGTAGTTACCTCTGCCTTGGGTCTCCACACCCACCAAACTGCTCCATCCCCAAACAACGAGCACAGCTGGGCTTTGCTGCAGGGAACAGGGGGAAGCCAGAGCTCAAATCCAGCCCAGAGATCTGCTCGAGGGGTGGGGAGAGCCGAGCAGATGGCAGGGAGGCAGCGCGATCCAGGAGGGAGGCTGCAACCCCATCACGTGGGCTGGGCCAGGGGCCAAAACCAACAGGCAAAGCTATCTAAATATTTACAGGCCTTCTCAGGCCAGCAGCAGGGTCTGCACCGTGGAGGGAAACTAGCTGACTCCGTGAAACCTGGGAAGCGATGGTTCCTCTCCCTCCGGAAGGGATGCCCGAGTTTGTCCCACTCCCAACACCGCAAGCTAGAAGAGCCTCCACCCCGTGCCCGACTCCAACCTGGATTGCTGCACACGTGTCACATCAAAACTGCAGCTAAGTTTGATGCTGGAAGGCAAAAGGCCAAACTGAGCTTTGTAATAGGCCGAAATCACCGAGACTGAAACCCTCTCACATTCACACTTAATTTGAGCTGCAGATCATAGGAGAATAAATGAAATTCATGCCCATGCTTTTGAAATTCTTGAAATGCAGTTCAAGGCATTTGTCTTACTAGAACAAGGCACAGAGGAAGTGTACAGTGTTTTTGGAGGTACTTAAACACACATAAAGTCTGCTTTCAAGATTAAAAAAAGCCATATGCAAAAACCTCCCCTCCCCAAAATTATTCTTCTCCAAACCGTCTGTTCCCTTGCCTTCAAGTTTGCCAGGCAGCATCACGCTTTCCAAAACCTCCAAGCACAAGACAACGCACACTTTGCAGCAAGCCTGAATTACAGGGTGAAGCAGTGCTCGGCTGGACTATCTTTTTAGGGCCACAGTGTACACTGCAGAGAGGGAACAAGATCTTCCCTCTGCTTCCACGTGGCTTTTTGTGGGTGGTAGGAAGTTCAGAGGCCGCAGTGACAGTTTGAAAGATGCAGGGGATCTTGATTAATTCTGGAAGAGAAAAGCACTTCATATTAAAGCAAAACACAGCACACACTTCTGTTCCTTGGAGGGCAAAACTGGAACAAATCCTTTATGGAAAGTGGAACCCAACAGATGCAGAAGGCTGAACTCTGACAGTCCCAGCAGTGTCTTGGCTCACTAAACTTCCTATGAAACTTTACATTACAAGTAATTGACCATACACCAATAGTTCAAAAATTATGAGTCAGGAAGATTATCGCGACCGTGGTTCTCCAAGATTCTCTTTGACAACCTCTGACATACAGTGCCCTAGCTGGAAATACAAGGATGGAAAAAAAGACCCATTAGATGATCCAAGTCCACCCCGCTGGCTATCACAAAGCTGTTCCCTATAGAGCCTGTCTCATGTGATCTCAGGCATATCGCAGCTTTCCCCTCTCACCAGCATTTCTGGAGACACTGTTCAGAGTAGGAACGAGCCAGTGGAAAGTGGGACTGAAAACCCTCATAAGGGAACTGTCAAAAAAGACAGGTTGCTAAAAGAAATGCAAATGGCACCTGGCCAAGCATAACAGAGCTGTCAACAAAAGCTGCCAATCAGCTATCATGTTAGCAAGGGCTCTGGCAACTGCAGGGGAAATGTGCTGGCAACTCGCAGCAAGCAAATACCTTCCACAGCTTCAAGAGGGAGATCCATCCTCCCACTGGGAGCACACCACGAAGACAGGGAACATCAGAGCCCAGCCTCCTGGGAATGGCACTCAGACAGCACCACACACATGCAGAAAGTCCTCAAACATCAAGTGTCACCAGGCGAATGCACTAAGTTGAGCAGAGGGAGCTCACATACAAACCAAAAGTGGTCAGAATCCCAGAGACTGAAATGCCTGAGAACAGAAGGAAAAAGAATTCAGTGCAAATTATCTCTCTGTCCAGAACACCAGCCAGAGATCTTTTTTTCCCCCTTAAATAAATGAAGTAGCAAGTATAAGCCCTGGGAACTGTCAGCCCCTAGAAGTTCTCTTCCAGGGACCAATAACAAATCTTAGTGCAGCAGATAACAACGCTTGGACAATTACCACAACTCACACTGGCCAAGGAGGTTGAAGCCTTTCAAAAATGATCAGTCTTGCATCTTATCAAAGATGCATGTTGTCCCCTTACACACACACACACACAAAAAAAAAAAGGGGGTGGTGGTGGTGGTGGTGCTAGTAGCTGCTTTGAGGCTATAGGACTAAGGACAGACACAAAGAAATACTAGTTTCCAGGCCTGTTCCAGAAATATGAGGCCATATAAGTTTTTGGAGTAATCACTTCTGGACTGCTTGTAGAAACACAGTAGGGACACATACAAAACACAACTTAGAAATCAGTNCAAAAAAGACCCTCTTAGAATTCTAACAACAATGTATGTTGTCCCCTTACACACACCCACAAAAAAAAAAAAAAAAAGCGGGGTGGTGGTGCTAGTAGCTGCTTTGAGGCTATAGGACTAAGGACAGACACAAAGAAATACTAGTTTCCAGGCCTGTTCCAGAAATATGAGGCCATATAAGTTTTGGAGTAATCACTTCTGGACTGCTGGTCCCACAGTAGGGACACATACAAAACACAACCTAGAAATCAGTCTATACTGCTTAAATCTGAAGAAGACTGGAGTTATAGGAAAGCCTAGAGCAATAGTTTCACTCTCTTTCATCCCACAGGTCTTCCAATGAGACTATGAAGCTGTCTGGGTACTGAGGTACAGGTGAAAGCCCAAAACAAGGCTCCAGCCTCAGCTGCTGACCGTTTCTGGAGCAGGCTGGGGCTAGGGTCACCTACCAGGTATGTTCAATGGGACTGCTCTCCGGAGCAAGAAAGCAAGATGAGCAGCCAGGGCTGTGCACAGCATCAGCACAGCCCCAGGCACTGCCACCTCCATTCTCACTACCCACCACACTCTCCTTCCAGAGCATCACACATAGCAGATGCTCCATGTAGTCCCAACTTCCAAAGATTTGCACCAGCGTGCAAGAAACGGCTCGCCTATAAGCAGAATCTCACCCTTCCCCGGCTCAGTGTAGACCCTCGAGCTCACTGCCCCACGCAGCAGCACGCAGCTCCTAGGTCGCTGAACAAGAAGATGCCCGAGAGGGCAAGTCCACGCAGCACAGCAGAGCATCATGCAGATATGTCAGCCTAGGCCAAAGACCAGCACACCCACATCCACGCAACACGCCAGGCAAAGTAGGAGTCTCTCAGCAGGCCTCCTGGTATGGTGTACAAGTCAGTTGCAGCAGCCCAGGTGCCTCTACAGCCCTCCCTGCACCCCCAGATCTGCACACATGGTACTGAAGCAGCTCCACAGCTAGAGCCAAGGGTACCCACAGCAAGGGGGAACAAATCCAGGAGGTTCTGCTCTTGCAAACACCAAGAACTGTGTTCAGCTACAGGGAAGCTGCAGGGTGTGGAAGATGGGAGGGAGCAGAGCTAGGAGTCAGACACCCATGGCTTTGGGACAGGGTCATGCTGGCTGTCCTGCACCAGCGCCTGCCACATCTGAGTCACAGTAACAACACGGATCTTTAGAAAGTGACACCGCAGTCACCTGGAAAGCTGCTTCCAGAGCCTCAGACATGCACATTGCACCAGCGTGTGCCCACAGCGCCCAAGGCAGAGCCAGACATAACAGCCTCCAGCAGAGGGGGAACCGTCTGAAGGGTTATTTCAAATGGGTCTGAGCCTGTGTGGTCTTGGGGCCGGACAGACTATGCACAATAAACCTCTCTGTGGAAAACTCCACATATTTAAAGCATCTTTCGGCAGCAGAGGGAAAAAGCATCAGTCGCTTGATTCCGCCCGCGCTCTCCCACACCCCAAAGCGCAGGGAGACAATGCGAGAGGCTTAAAGCACTACCCACCCGAGCAGCTCAAAGGGGCTGAGAAACCAAACCAGCTGCATGAACCAACCCAAACAGAGCAGTGTTTAATACAGAGGGAGTGGGAAAACTTAAGAGGAAAACAAAAAAAAAAAAAAAAAAGAGGGAGGTGACTGGAAACAAAGAAAGTTCTTGGCCGAGAGCTGCTGCGCTTGGCCCCTGTCCACCAGCCGCTGCCCCAGCAGGAGCGCAGGGCTGCGCAGGGGAGCGTGGAGCGCAGCACAGCCGAGGCTCGGAGCACGAGCGGGACCACAGCTCCCGGCTCTGCCCCCGGGAAGGACAGACCTGGTGCCAACAGCACCGGGGAGCACGGGGCGGCCATTGAGGCTGGCGTGGATCCCTTGGGGTGGGGGAGACCCAGGCAAGGCAGCAGGGCTGAAGGAGCTGCAGCTAACTGGGATGCAGTGGGCAGGCCAAGGGAGGTGGTGTGAGGACAGCGATATCCTTGCCAGCATGGCAAACAATCCAAACCAAACCAAACTGCCCGTTTGCCCAGGGCCAGCTAGACTACAAACCAGCTGCTGTTTCCAGCCCCAAGTCATCCCTTTTCCTGTACCCGCCTTAAAACCCCAAGACTAACCGCGTTTCATGTTCTGCTGCTTTGCAGCTCACTGGGCCACACGCTACCCAAGCACACAGCTGAGAAACTGCTGCTCTGAAAAAGGGAATACCCAAGCAGCGTGCAGTAGTAGCGCATGGAGTAGCGAGATCCCAAGGGCAACACGCTGAGCTTCCCTTGACCGCTGAGCAGGGCCCTCCCTCACACAACGTACACATTGGTTTCCTTGCTCCGAGTCACAGCGAAGGTCAAACATATGGATTCATTTGTTTCCCATTTCCCGCTGCTACGTGAAACAGACGGAAAACACATATACTCTCCAAAGCAAAGCTCCAAAGGATCAAGGTCACCAGCTCTCCAAGCGGGCAGGTCCTTTATGCTGAAGTTATGCTGAAACCACACGCGAGCCCCAGCAACCCTACAGCCCTCCAGTTTGCGGGCAGAGCTTTTTCATCAACCTTAGTGAACCCTTGCCAGGTTCTGCCACTGAACTATGATGTCCTAGGTTTTCAACAGCCTTAAGTAACATGACTAGAGAAGAAAAAACAAGATTGCATTTGACTGGGGCTTTTCATAGAGCCAAAGTGCTCCATTAAGCCTCAATCAACTCGGGAAGCAAGGAGGAAGGAAGAAGGCTCAATCAGCTCCTTAACACTATGTAACGGAGCAGGACCAGACATGATGGGTCCAAATTTCTGTGCTCGGTGGACTCCAGCTGCAGGAGGACTCCAAATCCAGTGCCTTTGGCCTGCCTCAAGCAGGAGAGGGAAACACCAGCCAGCTGACGGGAAATGGGACCAGACACAGCATAGCCACAGGACACAGCAGCAAAACCATGTCTAGGATGCTGAGAAAGAGAGAGCTTTCAGGCTCTCAGCTCCATCTTTTTCTCAGGGCCAGGAGCCAGCTGCTCAGTAACTCTTTCCAGAGCAGCAGAAAATCCAGTTTCTGGGATTCAAGGTTGTTTCACATGGAGTATTTTCACTTTTATTTTCTTAAAAAATTCCAAGTTTATTCAACAGCTTTCAGAATGACTTAACACTACTCATTTTAACCTTCCACTCCTGTGGTTCACACACATCTAGCTCCTTTGGTTTCCTCTCGGGACATTCCGGCCATACCATGAACATGGCCACTTTCCACAGAGAGAAAATGGTACTGGTGGGAGTCATCTCCTCATGCCCTTTTAAAGCCAAGCAGTTGATATGATTCACAATATTAAAATATAACGCTGCCGTACATGGCAGTATTGAACCAGGTCTCCTCACATACCCAACTGACCAAGGGCGCTATGACACACAAGTCCATGGGAGATGAGTCGGGAAGACATCCTCTGCTTTGCAACTACCAGTCGCTGAGGAATGAATTTTAGATCAGCAGTCCTCTTGCAAGTCAAATATTCTTTTCCAAATACTCAGTAACCATTTCCAGATCGGCAATGTGAGGAGGGTTTGTATGGCAAACAAAACATGAATAGCTTGACGATCATAAAGAACTGAGGCAGCAAACACTCTGGAGAAGAGCGGTGCTAGCACTTCACAGATTCTAGATTGAGAACGTAACAATTTACTTTCTGAATTTCTAGTCAAACATGTTTAAAAATACCTATAGGCATTATAATCTAGACATTAGATTCTGACATGCACTTTTAATTACTTTTGCAAGGCAGCTGTAGATACAACTGAGGTAGTTAAATATGCATGGCTATTCACCTGGATTGTAGTTTGCAATCCTGTTAATGGAGCTTGCAAAATAAATATACTCTGCATACTTGGTTTAAATTATCCCTTTTCAAAATGATAGGTGTGTATTGAGGCTGTGAAAGGAGGCCATGCAAAAGCATAGCCCAGGTTTTCCAATAATCTAACAAAAACAAATAGCATGCTGTTCTTTTTTTCTTGTCAGATGTATGACTAGTTTTAATTTGTGCTCTAGAGTGAGCATGTAAAACTACAAGAGTTATGGAAATGTTGGTGGAAGAAATTGTAGAAAAGATAAGATTCATTTGCATCACTATTAATGCACAGAATAAAACACACTAATTGTAGCTATACTAAAATGAAAATTACTGAAGCTTGCCCAATGGCAAGAAAACAATCTAAAATCCAGATTCAGTAAGGAAAAGCTTTGTTTTGGGGACTCTACTAGAGAATAACAAACACAAAACTATAAAAAGATCCTGTGTGAAATCCTTTAAAGGAAAATTTACTCTGTTTCAACTATGGTTTTGTTTTGGGTCCTTCTTGAATAAACACTCATTTATCAGTCTGTTACTCTGTTGCCCAGAATGATTATTTTTAAACTTTGCTTGGGCTTTGCCTTTTGAGATTTGTAATATGTTTCTGGGACCCTCTCTGTCAATGTCCTGAAATGCCAGACTCCCTAGTCATAAACCCTAATCTGTTAAAATATGATTGTAAGAGAAATGTCCCTGCAGAGTGACCCTATACCCACTGCATCAGTCAAGGAAAATTGCTTTCTTCATCACTTGGAGAGTGAGCTACAGAGAGCCTCAGCTTGGTCACTCCCTTATGAGAGAACCAGAGCAATGTATTTTGCACCAAACACTTGCAAAATTTTAATTTCTCCACTTGCTCTTTTCACTTCACATCCATAAAAAATGACTTGAGATACAACAAATAGTACACTGTCAATTTAAACACCCAGGGTTAGCAGACGAGCAGAGAGGGTACAAGCATAGTGTATGGTAACACAGCTCACAGAGCGAGTTCTGGGGTCTTATCGCCAGGAGCAAGAACCTTGGCCCCATCTTCCTTTTCCTCTCAGCCCCTCTGTTAGCGAGATTGACAAAAACAGGAGGTAGACTTATCAACATTAGAGCACCGAGAGCCTTCCAGGAGCTTATTGCAAGGAGAAAAGCATGAACAAGCGGAAGCATCCCCTGCCAGGGGGTTCTTGGACCAAATCCTGCTCACTGAAGTACCACTGAAGGGTTTAGAGACACAGCAGAAGAGCCATCATGAGGCCACCCCCATTTCTCCTATCACCCAGGCTCCCCTAAGCACACCTGCATTGGAGTAACCTTCGCAGCCTGAGCTCTTCACAACCACAGCAGTGGAGGCAAATACTGGGCTGCCGCCAAAATAAGAGTGCATGTATCGCAAACAGACCCCTATGGACTCCATCAGTGCCTTGCTGCTCCTGGCTTAGCTTGCCAGTGGCCACCAGTCTGTTCCCCTGAGAAATGGGGTGACAGTGACACCCTGGGCAAGGAGTCACCTCTCCAAGGAGGATTTTCATCCATGTCGTGTACAAGCACCAACACATGCATTTAGGTGGCCTCGGCTTGCAGGTGCCTTCAGCTACCCATAAAGCCTGGCAGTCAGTTTAGTACATGCTTGAAACAGCACCCAGATACCCAAACAGGACACCCTGCCCGATCCCAGCCTGGCCAATGTCTCAGCCATTCAAGAAGGAGATCAGCAAGGTCTCCAGGGGACTCGGGGCCACAAAAATAGCATTATCCAGCTGGAAGAAGGACCATGAAGTGTTAGAAAAGGATGGATGTGTAGAGGTTCTGATCCTGGAAACAGCTTTCCACAACACTCCCATCAGGACTGCAGAGCTCTGGGTGGCACTTACTGCGAGAGGCTAAGGTGGGTACAGAGTACTTGGGCTTATGGCACAGGCGAGCAGCGCTGAGAGCTACACGGGCAACACTGCCCAGCCGGACATGGCGAGTGACCATTTTCCTGGAGGATAGGCAAATATTCCCAGCCTCCTCCCTCCCCCAGCCTGCATTTAGGGAAATACTGAGTCTCGTGTTTCAGATCAGAGCTACAAAAGCACAAGCTTTTGTCTGGGGCCACACAATGCTTCCTATCAGGTACTGGGCAATGGACAAAGAGCTCAAGCCAGAATAGACTAGACCCTTTCCAGACCCTCGCTTCCCCCACTGCAGGCATCAATAAGGACACTTTGAACCCTGCTTTGATCCCCCTTTTCTGGGAAACTCGAACTGCTGTTTTCTGCGCGGCTCTCCCCGCAGCCAACACAACCGCACCTTTGTCCAGCAAATAAAGGCCTCGGCTCCGCGCCGGGAGAGGAGGCTCCATCCGCACGCCGTGGGTCAGCAGCAGGTCAGGCTGGAGCGGAGTAGTGGGGGGACGAGCCAGGCTGCTCAGGACACCACGCAACTGCCTTTGGGGGAAGCAAAGTTATGCTCAGAGAGGAGAGGCTGGAGAGCAACAGCTTAATGCACGCACCCTGCAGCCGACTCCGGTCTGCAGCGGGCGGCAGATATGCTCTCCGGCGAGATGACTCAGCCGTGACTTGCTGCTCCTGCTCCCTCTCTTAGCGGGAAGTAGAAAAAAAAAGCATGTTGATTCTATGTAATTAACTGGCTTTGGGAATCTTCTCGGTTCCTATCGATCCACTGCAACAAGGCAAGCGCTGCTGTTCACTCCAGCGCTGCCGCGGGGAGGCTGCTGCCTCCGCTGCCGGGACTCGCGCCCACTCCCGGCCGCACCACTCAGCTCCTGCCAAGACGACGCTGGGGGAGGTTAGAGGCAGAGTACTGAGCCAGGAGCAGCTTTCACCTCCCCAGCTCCCAGCACATCCCCCCAGCCGCCTGACCACGCGCCTTTCTTTCTACGAGATGCGTCCATCCCAACTTTCGAACCTCATGAGGCTTCCATATATCATGCCCAAAGAGCTCCCCATCCCCATCTGGCAGTCACGACACCAGCACAGGGGGCAAGCGGGGAGCCTCAGGGCCACAATGAATCCCCTGTCCCAACAAGGGAACAAGAGGGATTGAGGAGGACAAAACCGCACAGGAGAGTCCAGATAGCACCCGCTGCCCGAGCACTGCCACGCACGGGTCTTGTGCAGCAAAGCTTGCACATGCAGCTAATCAAATCTCCTCACGTCCGCATCCTCCGGGTCCGATGCATAAGCTAAACGAGATGAACAAAACTGGGACAGAGGTGGCAGGCAGAAGAGGACAAGCCTGGAGACAGGGCCAGGCTAAGGCAGAGCCCCACGCAGGCACAACGGGGGCAGGAGAGGATGGCAGGGTAACTGCAGCCCCTTGCCAGACGCGAGCAGGGGGCAAAGCCCTCCACCCTCTACTAAAGCTAGAGCTGGCCAAGCCCATTTTCCTCTTGCCACTTCTCAATGCCATCATGCAGCCGGGTGCATTGGAAGCCTCCATGCCCACGTGGGCCAAACCCACACACAACAGTGTTAGGAAACCTGCGCACCCGCTCAAGCCAAGCAGAGCGCGAGCAGTGTGTCACTGGGTCAGCGTGGGGATCAGGAGAACATGCTGATGTCTTTTTTCTTTTTTTCTTTTTTTTTTTCTTCAGGATTTACTACATTTACCCAATAATGTCTCTATGGTCACCTGGAAACGCCAAAAGACCAAAGTGCAAAACAAAAGTAATAAGAAAAAAGCAAAACATCACAGCACACACTCTGCAAGTGCTAGAAGCTGCCCTGCAGCAGCACGGAAAGCGCCTCTTGCGCAGCAGTAACAGGGCACCACGGGGCACTGTCCCGAGCCCCCAGAAACGAGTCGCCGTGCTCCGCAGCCACCAGGTCCCCGAGGGCCCCTGCCCAGCGCAGCCCCCTGGGCCTGGCGCAACAGCGGAGGGACTTGCTTAAAGGGGAGGGACGAGGGACGGTCCCTCGGGCGCCTTCGGGACCCTTCGCAGCCACCGCGCGCACGGCGCCTCCCCACGGCCGCGGAGCAGCCGGGGTTGCGCGGGCCGCCCTCCACGCGGGTCCCCGATGTCGCGGGCGGCGCAGCGCCCGGGGGAG